>VWZL01002675.1:1015581-1088525 GCA_013396915.1 Stercorarius parasiticus
GGGGGGGAACAAAGGAGAGAAAAAAAAAAAAGACCATAAAACCCCCACACAAACACTTTTGCCCCAGAATGACAAACAAATGGAGGGCTTAATACTGTACACAGAGGTACTAAGTATCCCAGTGTCTCTGTTCCAATAACTCCAGCCAAAAAATCCTCCCACTGAATTGCAAAATAAGTTTAGGAATTTGACAGCGATTCAGAATACAGGGTGAGGAATGAGACCGGCAGGTTTGGCTCAGGCTCGGGGGCTGCTATGGAAAGCGCTGCTATGGAAAGCGCTAGTGCCAGCTGACTACTTTCTCACTGGCTTTTCTCTTCCAATCCGTGGAACTACGGGCATTTGCCAAAAACTCTGACTGCTCTTGGCTAGCCAGCCAGTCTAAAACCAAGCACCTGTGTAACAGATATGTGCAGCTGTATATGTTTACCAGGGTTGATCCATCTGTAGCACATGCCACATGCCCGTTGATTTACTCTGGGTGGATTAGGACGCAATAATCCATTAGGAAAAAAAAAAATAAAAAAAAGAAAAGGTTCATGGCTGAATTACAACTATTTCTCTTTCTCATTGCTCTGTTTTTATTTGTCCTCATCTGTCTGAGGTTCTAGGTGTGTTTTCTACTGCTAAGTGATTGCTACTGTATAAGGGTGGAGAAACCTCCTTTTAAAAAAAATAAAATAGCAAAATGGAAAATTCTAGACTATTTGAATACTGTGTCTTTGGGATCTACAAAAGGTATTTGGAAACTGTGTGCACATGGTTAATATTTAACAACCTTGACTCGGTTCCGTGAGCTGAGAGGACCACTGCTTTAAAATCACCTGTCTCTTAGAGACCATGCGTCCGTGCACACATACATACATAGAAATATAAGTTCATCAGCCATTGCCTCTCAGCAATACATTTCCAACCTTTGGAAGCAACACAGAGATCACGGAGATGGAGGGTTAGATGTTATTGGGTTTTTTATTTTCAAAAGTGTGTCTTTTTGGTGTTTACTGAAGAAAAAAAAAAATGATCACAGGACTTTCCGATATAAATCAACGCCTCAGCCAAATTAGTCATTCACAGATAAAAGTTCAAAAGCTTTTACTCTGATTTCAATTGTTTTAGGACCAAATTTTATGAACAAACATAATTAGCCATTTTGAAATGCTTCATAAGACAAGATAATTCCTTCCTGACCCCTGCTGAAATCTTGAAGCATGAATACTGATTATCTTCTTTTAGCACGTAAACCTTCCAGCATTTTGTTGATAAACTAGATTAGTTGCACTCATAAAAACGTTAACTCATAGACTTAATGACTACAAAGCAGTGATGTGAATCTACAATTAGCACAGGTGTGAGTTTTTGAGAGGCTTTTAATTGGATTGCAGGTGAGCTTAAATAAGGCTTCTAGGCATATTGCAAGCAGAAGTGCTGGGCTGGGGGGTGAGGGGAGGGTTTAGTTGCATAATGATCTCAGTTAGTTCGGGGACAACTAGGAGGAAAAAATGAAGCTTTGTTCCAGCACAGGGACTGTTCTACAGAAGTGACTGATGAAAAAGTTTCCTTCCTGATAGTATCACAGCGGCTTGAGGACACTTACAGAGGCTGGGGTGGGGGTGTCTGCCTTTTGGGATTTACCAAATCCGGTCATTACATATATTATCATCTTTTTAATAATACTATCATTCTGGTGAGGGATCTGGAGATAGCCAGGAAATTATTGTTATTTTAAAACTGAGAAGTACCTAGTCCCTCCAAATCCACAGATTTGCCTGGAAAAGAACACCAGCTTCTGATCTTTTCAGTTCTGCTCCATTTTAATACACGCCACAGTTGCAGGAGCTGATGTTTTAGCCACTATTAATAGAGCAACGCACAAATGGTGTAGGTGGTTCTTGCAGTTTGGGAGTGCTGTGGTTAATTTCTTTAATTTATGAAGTATTTGCGAGTCCTCAGTTGTACTGAGTAGTGGTGGTAAAAGTGTGTAGGCAGAAAGCAGTTACATCCACACCTCTCAATCTTCCAAATTAAATTCACTCTTGCAGCATGTCTAATCACTTCAGGGTACCTCATCATCCTCTCCCTATTACAGGCTGTGCAGCACCATTTCTTACAGAAGAGATACATTTCAACTGAGGGGGTTTTTTTTTATTATCTTATTTTATTATCTCATATGTGAGACAATTAGGGTCTTAACCCAGAAAAAGCAGCAAGAGATGTGACTGATCATTTATCAAGAATTGTTTAGAAAGTAATTCACATAGACCTTATTCAGGACTGTGAGAACCAGCCGGAATTACACATCCAAAGTGATACTTCTGAAATATTAAGCTTTTCCCACTCACTAATTACAGAGCTACAAGTTTTATAGATACTGCTAGCTGAAGTTACATCAGTCATGAAATAACATTAACCACGCCTCATTTTTCCTGATTTAAATCAAAAATATTTAATGTTGTTTTTTTTTTTTTGAATTAGGAGTTAGAATTGCAGAAAAATATTGCTTTGTTATCTTTCAGCATAATTTTTTTAACTAGACATTCATCCCATTTCGTGTTTTGTTTTCAGTGCTACAACGATTTGGATAGTTATAGTCTTCCCCATCTCTGCTTTTTAAAGGAGCTTCATATTGTAGCTCAATGCAGACATCATCGTGGTTCCAGGAATGATTATTACAAACCAAAACTGCAAGTATTATATGCTGTCGTGGTTTGGGCTGGGCTGGCCACTAAAACAAATGACAGATGCTCTCTTTACATGGTTGCCTCTGTTCAAATAGCCTTTTATGTTTCATCTCTCTTTGGAAATGATCTCAGCACTCCGAGTTTTACACCACTGGGTGACTTTCAGTTAATTAAAGTTCTGTCATTGCCTTCATCAGAAGCACAAGAGCTCCTTTGACTGACATTTTCAATCTTCTCTATCACTTAGTAATCTGGGAGATGTTTACTATTTAAGAAAAAAAAAAAAATCCACATCGCTTTTTTCCACACATTTCTCTTAACGATGAGTTAAATGGAAGAGTAAAGCTAGGCACAAACTGTATTTATGTACTCCTCTTTGCAGCAGAAAATCTATTAGCTCCTAACTAAAAATGCCAACAACTAATTTACTTTACATTTTATGTGTTTCTATTATTTTGTTAGAGAATAGACTCTGAAAAACGGACGAAGAAACCAAAATTATCCTCTGTCAATCCCTGGCAAAACTGGCAGCGTACCTTCAGCTCACCTGAGGGTCCTCTGCTCCCTCATCAATACTCGCAACAGATCAGTTTAATTGTACCATAAATCTGGCCCACTGTATCAGTTCCCATCCTTATCCACACTCAGACAGCGTACCTATTATTAAAAATAGTAACATCAGTATATTCAAGAACTCCTTTCTAGAGAGGGGCGTTGACAACTAACCGCTCCAGGAGCTCCGAAGCCTGTGACTATCCCCTGTCGGTCCAGAACGGCAAAGAAGGATCTTAGTCAAAACTCAGCAAACAGGTCTCTTACTCCAAGAAACAGCTGGATTGGGTTTGAGCAATGCAATTTGACAACACTTTGTAGCAAGGAAAGCAATAAAGAAAATCATATTGAGCTTTCTTCCCTATCCCTGGGCACAAAAATGGCAGGTTAACAGCTTTAGCTACCTTAAACAATGGTAACACAGCAACGGTATGAGGTTTCTTACAGCGCGTTATGCTGAAGTCGGTAAATATAGAGTACAAACAGGGTCTTACCTGCTTTTTCCTCCTAGTTAACCTCTGGCTAGCTGTGTCCCATGGTGTCAGTCATAGCAGGACCCAATGCGTGTAGCCTGATGGGCTGATGAAAAGAAGACTGAAATCTCTACTTAGGCAGAGGTCTCGCTCTTTTGGCAAGACAGTACTTCAGGGGGCAATTGGAAACCCCTGGATCCCCATTAGCTTCTCACACATTCAATCTAGCCTCGTTACTGGTGAGGCAGGTGTGCCGTAGCATGAAAATAGATGGTCTTCTGTTGGCAGACTTTTGAACCCTTTTGAGTAATGGAGGGAATAAAACTCACTCAGAGCAATGGAGAGGATTCACAGAGGCTTTAGCCCAGGATGTCACCCACTCCAGAATAAACTATGCAATTTCTGTTGGTATAAGAACAAGCCTTATGCCAAATCTCTAAAAATCACATTCTATGTTATTTCTCTGTTCAAAGGAAGCTCCCTTGAAGACATGACCAGCCACTGCAGCCTGAATTCCTTCTCTTTCCCTTTGCTATTACAGTTACAAACTCCTAAAAACTAGGTTACTGCACCAGAGCACTGTGGCTCTACAATGAATTCATGGCATTTGACATTCATAACTCCACATTTATAAAAATAGACTAGTCCATTAAAAACCTTGTTAATAATGGTTCTAGCAAAGCATACATTGCCTAAAGTAATACAATTATTGGTCAATAACTCCTCTTTAGCTGTCTGTATCACTACCACTTTATTTCAACACTTGGCTTCTTACCCTTTGATCTGCTAATTATCTTTTTACCCTCTGATCCTCTTTGAAATTCCTTGGCAATTTGATCCCTTAATTACAGTACCCATATTCCCTATTTTCTATAGAATGGGCGTTTTTTCTGACCCTCTTCACCTTTCTTCATACAAATACTTGCCATCTTTCTGTAGGGTATATCTGCTTCTGTAAATATACATTGATAGAAAATTCTGTAATTAAAAGTATCTTTACACTTTCTTTGCAATCCTCTGGACTTCATGAAAATGCCTTAATAGTTTGTCATTGACTTAAATTTTGATGGAAACGGGCACTCATCTCTGGCAAATTCTTTGGCACTGTGTCTTCAATTACCATAAATTTTTAGATCTTTTTCAAATGTTAATAAAAGTTGGTTGCATTACCATCCCAGCGACTCCATTAAAAAAAGCAGTTTCTGCCATGTTTTGAATATATAGTATAAAAAACCATATTTTCTGATACAAGGCTTTTCTCACTTTATGAGCACATGACTCATGAATTACTGAATTTTCTGCATTGCCAATTTCCTGGTCCCTTCTAAGACAGATGTAGACTTTCAGTGCAACCTAAATATGTTTTAGTGTGGTAGAATTTGAGCAAGATAAACTCAGGCTGTTAACTTGTACTGTGTAGAAATTATGGTGCTGTGGAAGGGGGACATTTCTGAGGCTGGGAAGCCAAGCTGGAACACAGCCTCGATGTTTAAAAGCCATATTTCATTCATTTACTGTGATCAGAGTATCCTATAAGAATTAACACCAGTCACTTATTCTACCAGGCATTCTCTGACACTACACTAAAGGCAGGTATATAGAATCATAGAACCATAGAATGGTTTGAGTTGAAAGGGACCTTAAAGACCATCTAGTTGCACCCCCCTGCCCTGGGCAGGGACACCTCCCACTAGACCAGGTTGCTCAAAGCCCCATCCAGCCTGGCCTTGAACACCTCCAGGGATGGGGCAGCCACAGCTTCTCTGGGCAACCTGGGCCAGGGGCTCACCACATTGACAGTGAAGTTGCTTCTCCACCCAACTCCCCGCTTTAAATTAACCATTTTGCAAACCTTGCAGATAAAAGTGTGCCAGCTCAGAATGGACGGCAGTGGTTCTTCTTGCCTGCTTCATATGGGAAAGAAACCAAGTGCAAGGTGAATCTCTTCAAAGTTCATGCAGAAGGAGGACTTGCTCACGTAAACCTCTTGTGTCAGTTTTCCTGTCGGCACTGAGGGAATTCATCTGTTAATATTTACCTACCTTTATAACCTAGAGTGAGCAGATTTAGTTCAGTACTGAGGGCTTGGGAAATCGTAATCAATAAAGCACAGCAAAACACAGACTCTAGGATGCTAAGTTTTATTCATTTTTTATGTGGCACTTAGTTGCAAATGCTCACTTAGTCCTTTGGCCAAAGTTACCAGCCGCTTAAAATAATGGTTTTGTGGTGTGTCCACTCAAATGAACTCAACAGCCTCTCATTCCAGAGAAAGCTCTGCGGAATTGACAAATAGCTATCATTAATGCAACATTTTTCTTTTTGGCCTCGTTTCTGCTTTAAAAATGATTGATTGAACACCTCTTTTCTTGTATAAATAATCTTTGCAATTTTTAATATAGAGGATTCATTTTAGCTTCTCCAGTGTAAAAAAATTCTCATTTCTGTGCATCCAATTCTTTTCAATCAGATTACTCTTACAAACCATGGAGACTGCAAGGACAAAAGACATGTTACAGAGTAGAGGTATCTTCCTCTACAATCTGAAAGAAAATCTTCTAAGAAATAACATTCTTCTCTCACAATTTCAAAACAAAAGTGTGCTCGTTGAATACAGTCATGTCTAATCATATTGAATTATTTTTCCTTTTTTCCCTTTTAGACTTACCTGATAGTCTATAAGTTGCCATTTTTCACATCAGTTCTTAAATAGCTCTCAGTTCCTTGCATCGCAAGGCACTTAACGGTTTTTCAGTAATCTGATTGTTCAATTGTCTGAATATTTCTTGACGTAGAAGAGCGAACTACAAGATCAGCTTGAAATGTCTTGAAATACAGTAGGCCATTTCACCATAACTGAAGCAAGTAATGGAGAATTTGTAAAATAAAATGTAAAGAAATGAATTGTGGTTTGCAATAAATACATGTACTGCTACAAGGGTATTTCTGTTTGAATTACAGAATTTCTCATTCGTTGTTTGGGAATCAGGACTTACTTGCTTGACTTCATTTTATAGTCCCCTAGCCAGTTATCTTAGCTGCTTCTGAGACACGCTATAATTCAATACTATACGGGGAAGTTCAGTTCATTGATTGATTGTAGATCTCAGATTTGCCAAACATAACCGGAAAGGTGGTCAGAACTGCTGACAATGGAGTTTTTCTTCACTGTAACCTGCATTATGAAGGAAAACTTTTTGCTGCTTCCTTCCATGGACCTTAGTCTCACCAAGTATTCCAACCTGAGAAGCAACATTGCCAACAACCAGATTAAACACTACTGAACTTCAGACCTGGATTTGTGACTAACCCAAAATGTACAATAGTAAAAGAAGAAACTCATTAATCAAGAAAATCTTCAGAGAGAAGGACCATTTCCACTAGTCAAATAGCCTCTCTTGCATGTGTGCGTGTAATATTTATCCCAGTCAATATTTAGATTGTTAAAATCCAGCAAGCTACATAATGTGAACGCATGTATTTTTTTCCTACACCAGAATCCAGAGTTCACCTGCTTGTGATACTCTTTAATCTCCAGTTTCAATCCAAATTCGCGTAACGAAGACACTTAGGTCATTTTCCTTTGTTGTTAATTAATATCTCTCACTAATAACTAAGTAATCTCTCTATTTTCCTTTTGTATCCCTCTAGAAAATTGCATGAGGTAGTTTTCAATTACTCAGGTATTTTTTCCCCTTTCCTTTTTATTTCTTGATTTTCCTCTCCGTGCTGCCTGGACTGTTATTCAGTGTTATGAAGCTCTAAGAAATCTGCAGGATTCCTCTGTATTGTTCTGCTTTATCATAAATAAAGGCGACAAGGTGATTTTCCATAATGTTGGCCAACCAGGGTGTTCCCATACACGGAATTCAGCTGCAGTTCATTTCTTAACAAATATCATTTTGCCCTTCCTATCACTCCAGGTTGTTTATAACTATTAAAGTTTCAGGCTAGCAGAGCTTACTTCCACTCTTGTGTTTGAACTTTTAGCTCTGAGCAGCAATTAAAAACCCAGATTTCAAGAAAACTTTGTGATTTTATTTTCAATCATCTTTTAATTTCATTCTCTTTTTTTTTTTTTCTTCTGCAAATAGGTTCAATATTTTGCACTAGAAAACTTCATCTAAAGGTGATTGAAGTCAATGAAAGTCTTCCAGTCGAAGTTTGTAGGCTTTAAAGTTAACCCAAATTTAGGAGCTGAGCCAGCCCCCACTCTTTTATCAGATGTCAGTAAGTCTTTCAACAGAAGTCAATGTACAGGTCGTGCTTTGACACACACACACACAAAAACTCCAAAACAATTAAGCATGTATTTATAACTAAAATGAATGTATGAGGAATAGCATGTCACACATGCCCAGGAATTGCAGTGCTTTGTTGACTGTAACCTTCACCACAGGGAGATTTAGAAGAGAGCGAGATGCCAGCTTTGCTTTTGTAGTGTACAGGATTGCCTCTCTGGTTACTGCTGGGAGGGGCAGAGACTTTAAATATTGTTTATCACCGAAATGTTTAGATAGCCTTCCTCTCTTCTTGTCTTCCTGTCTTCCTTAAGCCAGAAGCTTTATTTGATCAAGAGCCCTTTAACCTCATCACAGTGGGGGTTTTTTCTCATTTCAACCTTCTTATTCATTAATATAAAATCCAGCGATCTTGCTGCCCCTGCCTTGAGATTAGCTGACATTTTGCCTTTTGGAGAAAATAGCTAAAGAAAAAGCATTCTCCAAACAGAGCTGGGACTGTTCAGTCTAGAGGGAGAAGGCTGAAGTGGGATCTTATTAATCTATATAAATACCCGAAGAGCGGGTGCAAAGAGGACGGAGCCAGGCTTCTTCCAGTGGTGCCCAGTCACAGGACAAGAGGCAATGGGCAAAACAGAAACACGGGAACATCTGGAAACACTTTTTTACTGTGAAGGTGACCAAGCACTGGAACCAGTTGCCTGGAGAGATTGTGGAGTCTTCATCCTCAGACATATTCAAAAGCCATCTGGACACAGGCCTCAGCAACTGGCTCTAGGTGGCCCTGCTTGAGCAGGGGGTTGAACCAGACTATCTCCAGAAATTCCTTCCAACCTCAACCATTCTGTGGTTCTGTGAAACATGTCCATCAGTTCAGTGTCTCAACACGAAGCAGATCAGACCTGGAACGTGAGATGCTGAGTGCTTCTGGAGCCACACTAGAATGAATATGTGTTGCCAAGAACTATTGAAAAAAAAAGGCATAAGTTATATTAGATTAGGTTCCTCATACCCAATGGAGTTCCCAAACTGTGTAGTACCCCAAATATTGTAAGATTTTGACCAATTTTTTAAATGTCTTTGCTCTTTTATCAAGCCTTTCGTCTCACTCTTCTTTGCTCTCCTATTTCTATAATAAGAAATAAATGTACCTTTGCCTGGCCAATTTCTTTGAACTGAAAAATAAATCTGTAACGTGGGGCATACTTGGAAATGTTTACAGATGCTCAGTAACCCCGTGAAGACTCTCATGTCCCTTTGAATTTAATGGAAGTTGACACTGAATTCAATGAAGTGCGAATTTCCCTCTCAATTTCACTAGCACTTTCTCTGGATTTATTATGCCTGTGATTTCACAGAGTCTCTGTAAATAGTGTTATAATACTGCCACCAACTCAGCCATAGTATTTCAATTGAGAAGTTAGAGACCAGTGCCTTTTGCCATTAGCTACCTCCAGTTCACATCTGCAATGGATGATCTGGATTCAACACTCTTGAGATCTGTCATTTATTACTGATTGGTTTCATTTATTTTCTAGCAACTTCTTATAATTAGAAAGGGTGAATCCCCCTCCTTTAGGGAAATATCAATATATACTGCTGCACAAGGGCCTTATAAACCAGAAAGATCTCAGCGGCTTCAGTTTGCTCCTGCAGGGCCTGTGTTGCCAAATCTCATCATGGGATGATACATCCCCTCCTCCGTACTGCTTCCATTCTCACCAATAGTGATGTGTAGCACCGCGAAGTCCAGTGGAGATCTCCAGGCTGGAGATCCTATAGAGGTTACCTGCTTTGCAGCAGCTTCAACACTGTGATGAATAATAAGATGGTAAGTCATAGCTGTGTAACAGTAGGCTTAGGAATACGGAATTTACTTTTTTCTTCTTTTTTCTTCTTTATTTTTATTGTTTTCAATTATTTTTTTTTTCTCCTTCTTTTTTATCTTTGTGTGTAAGTAAATTGCCATCAAAAGGATTACTGCAATCCTGGGTCACATGTAGTACAGGCTTTTTGGAATTTAAGTCCCCCTAGTTCCTTCATAACCTTGATTCTTGCAGGTCTGGCAGGGTAAGGTTTTAGCTTGTTATCCTCCTAATCCTATCGCAGTGCTTGCTGCCCTTCATAGTTTTCCAGCAAACAGGTGCCTGGAAGGAAATGGAGTCAGGTATCTGATTGCTGTCCCTGCCGTGCTCTGAGGAGTGATGAGAAGGGTTATGCTGGGGTAGATGCAAGTGGGAAATGGAAGGGAATAGCAGAAATGCCATTGCCCTGGGTCACATACCAGCGTGAAGCTGCTCTGATAGAAGCATCTCCTCCCCAGCCTGGCACAGTGACAGACCCGTCCCTCGGCCAGCAAACAAGCCAAGGGTTCGGGGAAAGGCAAAAGCAAGAGAGGGAAGCTAGAGAAAGAGCTAATATCTCCTGGCCTCTGCCAGGAAAACTGGATGGCCCTGGCTAAACAGTTTTTCTGGGTTTAGTTTCAACAAGCTGCGTCTATGCAGCAAAGCCCTATTAAAATCGACTGACTTATGTTGGTGCTTGAAGCTACCCACGAAAATAAGTGCTTTGCTGAAACAGGATGGACTTAAGCTGCAGCACTTTGCTGCATAAAGTTCTGAGTCAATATTTTAACTGGGCTGTGCAATTTCCCATCATTTAATGTGAGGCACCTCCTTGTGCCTTCAGTTCAGAACAGTCTTATACATATCATCATGAAGACTGTGCTCATCCCATGCCTCACTACATCTTATTATGAAATTATAATGCCACTCTATAACCTTGCTGGAGGGAAAGTTTCAAGCTAACGCAAGAAAGCTGGCCTCCCATACTGATGAACAAATATTTTTAAGTGGGTATCTCTGAATATCTATCCAGTATGTTATGCAGCTTCGGTGGATTTCTGTTGTTTATCTTAAGAGAGCTGGAGTTTATATATTTAACTATTACCACCCAGTCACAAAGTCTGCCTGGAATTTTAGAAACTTAGTTCTTGCAGTTTTATCTTATATGGCAATTGTCATGTTGCCTAATCATGTTGTTTACACATTTCAAATATGAATTTATACAAGATTATGGGCTGTAGGGCAATCTTCGGGAAATATTTTGCATGTTTGTTTGTTTCTGATAAAAATGTGCAAAAAGTTCAGACCCACTCCTAGTCAAAAAGTATTAAAATACAAAATTAAAGAGTCAGTGCTTTTTAAAAGCCTGATCTGGATTGAGCTCTTCAGAGCAAGAGAACTTCAACTGTGCAATAAACAGTCAGACATTCCCTCTGAGCCTGATAAAACCCACTGACGTCTGCAGGGAACTATGCTACTGTAGGAATATTGTACCTACTCCATCACTGCTAGCATTGCATATACAGTCCTAGAGCCAGCTTGAAAATGTTCAGGCAAGATATTACCAGTCTCTTTGACAATAACCACTTGTCTCACGTAAAATATCTACGCAGACTGCACTATGTGCTCATAATAGATATAGGCGCAGCAGTTTCTTTTCCTGTGCTGTGATAGTCAGGATGTCTTATTGCCTGAGTGACTGTCAAATATGTGCAAGTATAGGGGGAAGGAAAATCTATGGAAAGCTGTAAAAACATTATGTGCAGTCTCTGAAGTAACTGAAATAATTCTGTGGAAATTATTCTACCTTTCTTCATGCAGTCCCAACCTTTGTATTTCAGTACCAAAAGAAGTATATTTGGAAAGCAGACTGGCATAATTACAGTACAGAGGAACCTGTAAGAAGCGGCAAAATGGCACTAAAAAGATAGGCACTGGGAATAACACAAGCAAAGGTAAAAAAGAAAATAATGTTATTTGTACAAAGAAGTGTTTGTGTGTAAAAAATGCAGAAAGGAGAATTCTGCTAATTAAATTCACAGCAGTATTGTTCTGCTGACCTGTGCTATATATTAGGAGGAGTTTAGCTGGGACACTCACAATGTGATCCATATTATTTACTCTGTAACAGCTCTCTGGGTATGTGGAATTTATGAAAGACTTTAGATTTTGCTTAGAGCTTTGCTAAAAAATCTGCATTTTTTTAAAGCATGACCGCGATGACAATGTTAGGTTTTGCCTTTGCAGAGAAGGTTTGAAGGGTGCTCTCCAGAGCAAGTGAGGATAAGCAAACCGTAAAGTGCAGAAACATCCTTGGAGTTTGTATAGCTCCAACTCCCATTCCATGCGTCCTCTTACTTAGGCAATAGGAAACACCACAGAAGAGGAGGAGAAGAAACATTTTCTGAGAAAAGACCCCTGGTGTTGATGACGGCCGTACCTGGGTGATGGCCCATCACGTTTTCCGGAGCGCCTGCCTTGTGCAGGCGCGGAGATGAGGGGCAGCTCTCCTCCCTCTCACCCGCTGCTCCCAGGAACTTGAGCAGTTGCATGTTTTCTTAAAGTCCTTTCAAGTGGAGATCAGTTATCTCCACTCCTCATTTCTGGAGTGGTTTCTGCTCCCTCCACGTGCCGGTGGGAAGCAGCTGCAGCATTTCTGCTCCGCTCCGTCTCTCCCGGGGACTCCTTCGGTGCCCTCCCTCTTTCCTCCCACGTTTTACAGGGGACACCGAGATACAGGAATGGCACGTCTCAAAGGCAGGAGGAAATCTGGGGATCCTGAAGTTCCTGTCTGAACTGTCACACCATCCCCACTGACATTACCCCGACTTCGGAGAGGAGCGGAAGAAATAAAAATATTATTTAGCGTGCCTGCAGGGAGGAGTACTGTATGCACAGCTTGAATCCAGCAGGTTCAGGCCAGCCCAAGCCTCCTGAATATTAAAATCAAAGAGAACAGCGAGTTGAGCAAGTGCTTTATTTAAGATATTGTAAGTTGGGCTTTTCTGTTAATTTTCCCTTGCTTTCACTCGAGCCCCAGCTTGCTTGACCTGTGTTACTCTGCCCATTTTCTGATAGAAACACCACAGATAAGCCTCTCGCCGACAGTGGCTTTGGTTACCTGAGTCTGTTTGGGAACAGCAATGTGCTACCAGTATCTGAAAAAAAGGTCTGCTTAATGTCAGGGAGTATGCCAAGTTATGTCATAAGAAAAGAAGAAAATCTCTTGATATGATTTTCTTTTTTGAATAAGCTAAAGCAGGAGATATAAAAAGCTATTTATCAAGGACAAATATAAAAATACGATTTTGCTAGCCACAAAGACACATCACTATGTGCAGAACAGGTAGATTATTCTCAGAATTTTTAGTTTAGTGATTTGTTCTGTGGTCAATGTTTATCACCAGCCCTGCATCACTCCTGCTGGCTCCAACGGGGCCTTAAACAGTTTGGGACAAAGAGCCGGAGCCTCTCTTTTTGACTTTGCGCAAGGTTGTTTTAAGAGGGTAAATATTTACCAAGCTGCAGAGAGAGGATAACAGAAGCAACGAGGGCTATGCCTCTCAGGCAATGCATCAAATTGAACTTTTCATAAAATTTTCCAGATGGGCACAATCTTCGTCATTCACAAATTATCTGTGTGTGTTCCGGGCCCAGTTCCCCTGATGAATTCCTGTTTCTATGCGTCCCGATAGATTTGTTTCTATCTACCCTTCACACGTTTCATTTTCTATAATATTTTTATATTATATATAAGAAATCCATAGTCTGCAAAGGGATAGCTAGATCAAGAAAAGAACAAGATTATTCTCTTTGCTCGTCAAAACAAAAAGAAACAACATTTCTCTTTTTTAGCTTGTGGACTTACAATGTATGATAGGAACAGAAAGTATATTCGCTTTTCTGTCTCTTAAAGCTAGATACGGTTCTTATGAAAAGTTCTCAGTGCCTTCTAGCTGGTGGAGCCGTTTGGTCTAAAATATATTAGAGACACTTGTAACTATTAAAGGGGAAAAAAGAAAAAGCAATGTCAGCAATAAAAATGCTGACAATAATATAGTGTCTTAGTCCACTGAGATTTGGCAATAATCAATACGTGATGCCCTCTCTAAAAATACTTTGGCTTTTCGTAGCTTTAAAAATATTACTTCCCGTAGGCATAGATTGTCTAAGGATTAGGCAAGTTGAAAAACTCAGAGAAACCTTGAGAAATTACTGAAAGAACAATAAATATTTAAATTTCAGAAATTCACAGAACACCTCCAGCTGGGCAGGAGCAGACGACATTCCAGATCTGCAATAGCATAGAAAATCAGTAAGATGGAGGCCATCGTTATTCCTGCAGTAAATGTAATTCTGGTTGCTCTATCTTTAGGCAAGAAGCAAAGTTTATTGCAAAACTCTATGGACCTTCCTTTTTCACAGCTATACGAATAAGGCTTGTCTCCACTGAGACCTAGAAAATTATCTCAGTTAGTGGAAAATCAACTCCTGTTTTTGCAGAAATGAGGTGTCTGGAATGTGTGTGTTAAACTTCAGTAACCCTATTGAAGCACAACATTGCAACATCTTTTTTTTTCCCTTCATGTTTGGTACAAAGGGTCAGAGAGCTTCATCATAGATGTCTAATGTCCTCTATTAAGAAAAACTAACTAGCAGGAGAAATCAAACAGTACTGGTTCAAATTCCTTTCTATAATTTAACCATTGCTTATAAACCAGGGGTATTTGAAGCGTTTAGACTAATTCATCAATTCTGGTACAAACACTTCTCTTCATCCTTTTGACCTCAACATAATCTTCACTTTTGGAGCACCAAAATCTTTTCCTCGTGATATTTTTCCCACGATTCTTCTCTTCACACTTCCAGCCTGCACCAGAAATAGAAATTACTAACTAGCACAGCGAGAACTGTTATCGTAACACTCCCAGTCCATCTAAGATCAAATCCAATGCCCCAGGATGGCCCACCAGTTGAAGTCCAAGCCTGAGTCCTAGCCAACTTGGGGCTCATTTTCTTCAGAAACAGTATCCCCAGAATACCTTGGCCATTAATGCCTGGATTAGCTACAGACATGACGTCACCCTGTCGCTTTAACGATCTCATATGAAACATATACTTTGGCTCATGGAACCATCAAACCTTTGGGATCTTTCTTCCTTTTAAGAATACTTAATGAGTATTTTTAGGAGCTCCCCCTATACCCTTAAAGAGCTCCCTTGTAGATGTGAAGAGAAGCCTAATTTTGCAGGAGAGCTGCAAAGTGCGTATGAGAATGTTGTACTACACAGCCTCAACAGGGCTCCAGGTGAGCTCAGGAATTACCCAAAAACAGAGTTTACTGCAGAGATCACAAGTTGAAAGATGGCTTCTTGTTTTCCTGCGTGTTAGTGCCAAATATCAAGTAGATGTAAATCATCATGATGATAAAAATTTATCAGACAAATGCAGAGTAGGAAACTTACATGAATATTTCTCAGAGTGACATTGACTTTTAGCTTCCAAAAAAAGGAATATAGGAAGAAGGACGTGATTATTTGATCCTATAAAATATGTCATTCTTTTTCATACTTAGATGAAACACAGAAGTTTTTAATATTCAGCAATTCACTTGATGGCTGTAGAGCATTCATGACAAATCAAAAGTTCCTAAATGAAGCATTTGCGTACAGTTCTTTACTGCATGGTTAGTCACAAAGATACAAAATATGATAGGAAAACAGGGTATGTTAGCAATAACTGCAATATATTTGATGTAAATCATTCAATTGTGTGCCAGGCTACCAGCATTTTTGCTTCAGATCATGTTGTTTTACATTTATAGCAAGTATTTGTTTTCATCAGATAAAAGTAAGTAACATAATCATGAGGCAATAAGGCAGCAGACTGGTACTTTCCATATTTTTTTAAAGCAGCTATTTTTTACCCTTTTTTGCTAAGAGAATCCACTTGGGAATTCTGACTGTGAAGGATTATTTTTTTTCCCTGACTACTGGTACTAGTGGTTAATAAAGTAAAGATCTGAAAAGCTTTTATTGATGAAATATATTTTATTTTATCGCTTAGATTTTTTTTCATTTTTCACACACACACATGAAAGAGAGCAAAGAGGAAAAAAGCCACCAAAATGTACATGCACACAGAAATAACCTGTAAAGTCTTAAAAAAAGATTGTTGAGGTAATAGAGAGAACATTTTTAGATTGTAAGGACGGAAGGTGAAGAAACATAGACCCTTTGGGAAAGAAAAGTTTCCTTTAAACCTTTTCCTACCGCTTCCTGTACCACAATGATCTTCTTTTGGTTGTAACATTATTTAGCTGTAACATAACTTTTTCTGGCAGTAACGCCGGCTCAGTTGTCTCAAGGGCCATATACTTCCTAAGATAGTGCATACAATACTTTGGTCCAGGTATAGGTTGTACCAAGCACAGAAGAGCTGCCATACGTACACCCTGCAATCACCTCTAGCTGGTAGAGGTCTAAGAAAACACTTTCATATCTTGATAAGTCACCTATTTCTAAAGTTGACCTGACAACACTAGGAAATAATAGAAAACCTGGAGGATAATGTGCAGCGCATGAAAGGCAATATAGTTGAGCTTCTCTTTCAAACACGAGTGCTTTGCAAGAATTCATCTTCATGGCTCATTCCCAGTGCATTTAGAAGAATATTTGGATTGCATCCTCTTATCCACAGACCACCTCTTCTAGACAGCTTTGGAGATTTACAGTTATAGTGGGTATCTAAAATGCCTGCAGCTCATTTGGGGAAGAAAATGAGAAGGGGAAGCAAACAAGTATTACTCCATTGGGAATTGTGTTTCTGCATAGGTAAGTTTGTTTAACAGAAAATTAATTGGCATGCAGTTACACTAAACGAAATGAATAATAACAGGGTTTATGAGGCCAAAAAACACCAAGTGGCAAACACTGTGTATTGATATTTCCTAAAAACTTCTAAAATCAGGTGTTTTATTGCAAGATAAAATGCAGGAGATACTATAATTGCTACTTTTAGAAGAGATATGGGAAGCACTTTGCCGCCAATTTGTCAGAAATGTGAGCTATATAACTATATAGCTACAGTTACCATGGTTGCCATCTTTACTGTGGATGCTCTCGTGGTGTGGCAAGTAGAAGAGGGACGAGCTGCTCGTGGTAATAAATTCCCTCCTCATCAGGAAACCTAATGGGTGGTTGCCTGTCTCTAAACACCCACGATGGAGTAGGCACCTCTTCATCCGTGGGCGTGCAGGCGGTGGGGAAAGGGGCGAAGGGACAATGCCGGTGGGTCACAGTGCCCGTAGCC
Organism: Stercorarius parasiticus; assembly: GCA_013396915.1. Taxonomy (NCBI): domain Eukaryota; kingdom Metazoa; phylum Chordata; class Aves; order Charadriiformes; family Stercorariidae; genus Stercorarius; species Stercorarius parasiticus. The sequence continues at coordinate 1,032,681 of VWZL01002675.1, forward strand.
ATTTGGGTAGGTGCAGTGTGAGGACTGCGTATGGACTGATGGGCTGGGCATCTCATGCAGGTCCCTTAGAGAGGAATTGACTCTACTGTTTCCACAATATGGATAATCTCCATCTAAGCCTCTTTATATGTTGTCACATATAAACTCAGTGAGTTTTTTAGGTCTCGTTGGATTCTACTCAGTGTTTTGAGTATTTCTTACATCTTCATTATATCGCTTGTGAATATCCTAGGTAAAAAATAACCCCTGCCCTTGAGATGCTATAAAATGTAGTTGTTGTCCACGTGTTGCCAACATTGTTTGGCTTCTCTTGTTCCTGAATTTGTCTGTACGTGTGCACCCATGGATCTGGTCCAGTATGAAACACATTTTAAAAAAACATTATATATCACAAAGGATTGCCATAAATATACCCCCTTCACCCCACCTCCTTTTGAACAAGTGGTGAGAGCGAGAAGAGTGGGGAAAAAAGGCTCTGCAAGCAACCCAGAGCAAAAGGAAATAAATTAGGGGATAATCTCATCCTGAATTTGAATATTCAACAAGAGGAACTAGTACAAGATGTAGAAAAGAACTAGGAGTAGAAGTAGGTCTCATTTAAAAGTACATTGTAGTCAAAAAACCTCCCAAGTTTCACGTCAGCCTTGTAGTTTTCCTCTAAAAACAGAAATCAAGCGAGCAATAGTTATTTAATAACAAAGAGTGACCTATTTTGGAAATAAAATTAATATGGAAGTGTTCTTCTGAGAATAGGAACCATTTTTATGAACATTTCCCCACCATTTCATGGATCAATTCTAAGATGAGTGTTTAATAATTCCTATTTTGACTCTCTGCATATTTCACAGAATCCAATCTGAATTTCTGGTGCTTGGGGTTCTTCTAGGGTTGAAACCTGCTTGGTTATGTACTAAATATTAAATTCCTATTTAAAATATTTCCATTTCCGTATTACGTGTATCATTTTTACAACAAATTTCCCCACACTCTTCCCTTTAAACAAGACGTAGTCTCAGAACTTCAGAAATGTTTGGATCAAATAAAACATGGTGCAATTCCAGTGGAGTTAATGAGGTAAACCTAGGAGAGATCCTGATTTAGTACGTTCTGATTTCAAATGGTGACATCGGAGAAACTCTTCAGTGAAAAACAGTAAAAAAAAGTATAATGCCTGACTTCTATAAAAGAATGGCCTTATGAAATCTGCTAAGAGATTAATAAGACTGATTGACTTTGTCATATGTTTATCCGTTATACCAAATTATTTGTAAGCTTTGAGGAAGATACGCTAGCACCAAATGTTATTCTAATAGATCACTGGAGAGAGGCTGTTTTCCAAAATAGAAGTACAATTAATCATTATTAGCATAAAGAAGCTGCTGATATTGTACATTAATAATATGATGTTAATGTTAATAAAACAATCACTGTAATGTTGATCTATTGAATGCAATGTGGTGAATATATTGTGCGTTGCATAAGCAATGAATATGATTTACCAATTCATGCGTACAGCACACTGTTTGGGGATAAAACTAACATGATTAGAGAAAGGAAAATGTTTTCACAAGATGAGATTTTCAATATTGTTCTTCACCTTCTTTCAAAAAACAAGAGAGAGGCTCTGTGTACAAGGAACCAAGATTCAGCTTTGGTAGAAATATCGATGGATGATTAACAGTAGGAAATAATGCAACTATATCATGTGTCTTTACTGTACGATAATGCAATATTTTCCATAATAACTTTAAGAATTTACCTAGGACTGTTTATAAGGAAGATTCTGAATAAAATTACTATTTGAGTTTGTTTACCTTTATCTCTGCCTTTCTCTAGGAGCTACCTCCTTCTCCCTGATTAGCCTGAGTATACAAATACTTTGACTACCTGGACAATCACTCTTTTTATCTACAAACATGTTTCCGGAACACCGATGGATGTTTGTCGTAGTGAAATATTACTAAAACACCAATAGCCACAGTCCTAAAAAATGAGTGCTGAAGCATAAGCAATACCAAAGCAAGTTTATTTAAATACAACACTTAGCAGAACATTTGGCATTCATTTAACACTGTTTTCAAGGGTCCTGGTTCCATGACACTTCTGTGACTCATCATTATTACCTGTGTGATTAAATGATATTAAATGATGGTGAAGCTTTAGTTTAAGCATGGGCCCTTAATCAAATCCACAGGTTCAAGAAGAGCCACAGATGGGGCTGAGAGATAAGAGAAGGAAGGTGCCTAAGGTGGAAATAGCAGAGACACTGAACTTTATACCCAGCCACTTCTAAGGGATTGGGTTTTTTTACTGAACAGTTTCTTTAAACTTCATACTTAAAATTGCTCCTTTCCTTTTTTCTCCCCAGTCACAGTTGATTTATTTTCAGATAAATATAGATATACTGCATATTCTAAAAACTCAGAGCAATAGTACAGAAAAAAGAAAAAAAAAGGGTGTGTTTTGTTTTAGCGGTTTATCCTTTGGTAATAAGGTTGAGAAATAGGATTTATCAGATAAGCCGTTGTAGGCTCATCTTTGATTGCTGGGTTGCACGTGACATGGAAAGATTTGACAGTTTTTTAGTAATCAGGTTTGTCAGAATTTTGTGGAAGGATTTTCAGTCTCTGGCCGCGATGCTGATGAGTGCTATAGATGCCAAAGGGCTCTGGCTTTGCATCTATTACACACAGAGACAATGTTTGGTTTTGAAATAATTTCTGTGCTTCATGCATAATCTCATGACATGGAGGGGATTGGAAGTTCAAAAGCCTGTATTCTCTTTCATCACTTTTATTACAGGCCAGAAATTTTGTTTAGCCAAAAGATTCCTTAAAGCATAGTAGAATCTGTGGATAAAAACACCATGACAAATTCATCAATATTCTCCAAAGTTTTGTAACATACTTCTAAAAAAAAAAAAAATAAAAAGACAAAATTAATTAGCTGATGGGCAAGATCAGGAATACCACAGAAATATGTCTGTTTAAATCTCTGTACTTGGACAGCAGTGGTTTCTGCTGCAAAATACAATAGTATGTCATTCAGTGACATTTTGAAAAGTGCCTGATGGAAAGCAGTCTCTGTGCTTTTGCCAGATTTTATTTTATGTAGGCCTATTTCTGATTTTGCTGACTATATATCAAGCAATGTTGACAGATAAATACTGATGTTTTATTTTCGTGGAGATTATAGAGTGGCGTGCTCTAAAGTCTGGTGAAGTAGATTACTTAAACCACTATTACTTCTAGTGGATTTTTATTATTATTTGGATTTTCCGGAATCATCATCTTGCGTCTGCTGTCCTTTCCCTTCTGTCAACTCTGGCGAAAACTGATAGCCAGGTGACTTGGCTGAATAAAATAAGTTTTTCACTTCCTAGGCTACCATTTCACTCCAACTTCGTGCTTATGAAAAACGGAGGAGTTTGGGTCATGCCTTTGGGCCCATTGACACCGTTCTGCGACTACTGCACAGCAACACAACGGAAAGATTATTTCTTGATGTATGTTCATGAACAACTGAATGAAATTGCAACATGGCTTGACTCCCACTCCTTATCAAGTCATCCTGTATATAAAAAAAAATAATTAGTTGTTACAAACTAGTGTTAGTTGCCTTTTTAGAGGCAGGTCAGGTGCCATAATCCATTTATTTACAGACATTTTTTGAAAATCTGCATACCTAGGCAGAGACAGACCCCCTTTTAGAAAGCTAGCTTTGCAAGTAGCATCATTATTGCCTTTTGCTTGTGTTTGTCCTTTCTGATTCCACCTGAGAAGAGAAACAATCATGCCAAAATACTATGATAACACTTTTTCCTGTCTTCTCTTTGGTGGAAATGTTAGCATTCTGATTAAATCCTTCAGCTAAGGAAATAGCTTTCAACCAAATGGATAAACATTTGAAACGTTTTTATCTGGTTAAGGAAGCTTTGACATAAATTCCAATAAGGAAAAGATAAAGCTCTAAATCTGTGCTTGTGTCTTTGTTGTCATCACAAAAACAATTTCCCTTCCAAGTCCCCAGTAGCCAAGACTGTGCAGCCACCTTCTAACATGCCCACGATCTCACGGGTGGCTGTGGAGGTGTTTTGTTTTTTTAACGGTGCTTTTTCTGAGCTCAGATAAATTGATGGCTTATGACCATATTGTCCCTTCCATCAAAGTCTTGGTATTCAAGGACTATGCTGAAGGACTTGCCTCCAAAACCAGAGTTATATAGAGACAAAAAAATGGTGAATACAATAGCAGATGGTGCATATCAGCTTGACGGCGTCGTTTTTGGCCAGCACCCAAAATCACAAACTTCTGAGTTGGAAGTTTGAGCTGTTGTTTGAAGTTAGGAAGCTGTAATGCTCTGTAGCTGATCCATATGTGTGTGGCAGGGACATCTAACATGAGGTTAGCGCAGTGCTGCAGGCAGGTCGGTGTCAAAATAAGGTGAAGAATGATCTAAGAAAGCAGCAAGGATTCAGCTAAGGAGATGGGAATGATATTTTAAAAGAAATACCAGCACGGAAAACAAGAGGAGCAGTCTGATCATGTAGAAATGCCTAGCTTCATTTACACAGGCCTTTTGAGGAAAGACTGGTTAGAGACTTCAGCTATAATCACATTTTTACAGAAATTATTTTCCCTTACTACTAAAGGATTGAAATATTTTAAGCACGCAATGTGCACAAGTTGTTTGGGTTAGAAGTTTTTGCAAGCATACCCATGAGCATCTTAGATCATTATAACTTATTGATGTCCTGGCTGACAGAGACTTTCTGGAATTTCAGTTTGCCACAACTATAAAAACTAAAACCAGCACGTTCAAAAAGAATATATGAAAAAACAAAAGCAATCCCCTTTTCCAGCTATCTGTAAGAGCAACTCTTGTACAGGCATTAAAAGGTTCTGAATCAGGCCAAGTCAACAATTCAAAATTAGAGTTTGCAAATTTACCAGTAGTTATTATTGCATCAAATACATCTTGGTTTTACTATTTTTCATCATTTGTCCTCCACAGGCTGAAAAATGTCCCTGAAATGTCTCAGCTGACACAGAAGCACTACCATCTATCCCCTCCCTTCAGGAGGACGAGACTATTAGAAACTAATAGGCTCCTTCAGGAATTAGAGATTTCCCCCCATCTCAGATGTGTTCCTTCAGCCCCCGAAAGGAGGTTTTGGGTTTTTTTTGTGTTCTGCAAATATGTACTGTCCTTGTAAAAGACATTTTTGTGTACAGCTGAAGTGAACTACCTCAAAGAAAAATGACGAAAAAAAAAAGTGGCTTAATTTTCTTTACTTTGTGCAAGTCCAGCACAGTAGTTGGAGTCATAGCTGGATGGTCCAGCAGAGAGCCTGGAAAATGAGGACTGGTCAAGCTCCCTACGCAGGAGCAACCATGAACATACCTTTTAAGTTTCTTTCTGTGTATTCCACGTTGCAGCCATGGGCTGAATGAGATCTTCACTTGATCTAAAAATATGTGGGATCAAGGGTCCCATGGGTGGTGTGATTGAAAGACAAAGAGATTTGGTGCTACCCACATAGTCTCATACTATGCTTTTGATTTATAAACTGATGGGCTTTAATCATAGTGGCTTGGAATACTGCTTATCTCAAGGTGCACCTTTGGCCTTTTTTTGACTGTCACATAAAACAAATACTGAATCTAGAATAAAGGCATTCTCTGAGGATACCTTGACATCTTATTGCCCAAAGGAGGATTCAGTTTCGAGATCCTTGTGTGGGATATAGCTAGCCACATCCTCTGAAGAGAAGGGAATTTCCTCCTCTGTCAGGTTTGATCTTTATCTTCAGCAAGCATTTGGTACCAGAGAGGCAGAATATCTTTCGCTTAAGTTCCCCACCAGAACCATGTTACCTGGATAGATAATAAAACCAATAGGTAAGAAACCCAGGTTCAAGTGAAATATATGCAGAAGGGAATGGGCAGTCTCAAATTTATGAGTGAAGCTGCTTTTTCAGTGGAAATTTAGGACTTTGTCTTCAATTCTGAGGCACTCTGTTGCCGAGTTTCCTCATACGCACATCACCAATATTGTACCAAAAATGAGGTCTACGCTGAAGCCTCACTGAAGATGGAGGGACCAACAAATGCTTGAATTGTAATTCTGAAGCAGTATCTCTGCATCCTTAAATCACAGTGTTTAGATTCTGATTACAAAATGTCACATTTCTACATTTTTGTGAAAAGCCCAAATTTCCACATGTACAAATCTGTTCCAAAAATCTTTTCCATTGCTGTTTGGATTTCACCTACTTTTAATTTCGTGAAAATGCCTTATAGTATAAATAAGTAACAAGCTACGCGGGATTTTAAAATTTTCCTATCTTCTATTTCAGGTATTGCTGTTTTGCTCCCAAAGGAAATGGAAAATTCTATCCTCTCTGCAGCACTTGAGGATGTTTGTACAGAAGACAGCCAAATACGATTCTTTTCTTTTTTTCTTCTTTTTTTTTTTTTTTTTTTAAGAGGCCGGGATGTCAGGGAATTTTTGGACATTCGCCTTCTTGAATTTATCACATATGCAGTTAACCATGAATTGAGCAGAGTTTCATCCTCCCAGGTTTGGAGCAGCACGTGCTCCACACTGCAGTGAAATCAATTGCTTTCCCAGGGAAGCAAAATGGTATTAAAGTTTCTAACTGGGCACAATATCACCTTTCAGCAAGATAATCTCCAGCCTTTCTCTGAAGTCCATGCTATAATATGATTTGTACTTTACTCCTCTGTCGTGAACAGTGCTCCAAGCTAATGCTAATTGGATCTGGCTTTTATTTTCTATTTCTGCCACTGAGCAGGTGACACCACCCCTTTGCCCGCTTCCTCTTCTATTCGTTCTCTACTTTGCCTGTTTTAACTGCTGGCTCTTCAATGCATCTCCGCAATTCACAGCATAACAGGACCATGGTCTCAAATGTAATTATGAGGTATGGCCATCAGGATAGCAAAGAATGAGAAATGAATTGAGCTTTTCCAAGCAATAATTTTTTCTTGGGTGAAGCAGAAGAAGCCGAACTTGTCTTCCAGTGCTCAATAAGAGACACCCTAAAACTCAAAGAGGCAAACCAGTAAAGCTAACATTTACAGTTCCACAGCATAAATGTAACATTATTGTTTTCAATTGCATATGTAAGTAAAGAACAAATTAGCACTCACTGTTTGAAATAGGAATGTGCCTGGTATTGTTGCCGTTACCAGAGTTTATTGTCCTCTACTCTGGAGTTGGAGCGGGAAATGACAGTTTGTTAAGGCTGTTAGAATATGTACTACACTACTGGATTTTAGAATTCATTGTGTTACAGTTAATTCCATCTCTTGTCTTGTTTGCTTTATTCTTTTTCTTTTCTTTTTTTTTTTATAGTTAGCCAGCAATTAATTTTTTAATCGAGATTCAGATACAGTGTCATTACTGGTTAAGGTCTAATAATGAGCATTATATGACTACCAGGGGAAGTGGGTGTTTGCTTACCTTTTTGTTCTTTCCCATTCACATTTGCCAGGCTAATATTGTGTATGCAAATTTTCATTTGGACCCTATTAGTGTACAATCTTAAAGTTAAAAAGCCAGAATGTTTTGAATTCCAGTAATCCTCAACTGTACCAAATACAATGGGCTTTCTCTTTATGATTTAACTAATTATCTCCGTGCAGCACTCTAGGTGAATTTCAGCACAAGCACTCTAATAATGTAATTAAAAATGTATAAAGGAATTAAAAATGAATTAAAAGGAGATCATACAAAAACTTTCAAATTTGGACCAAGTTAAATGACTAGATTTAAGCCCCTCAGTTTTAAAGGACCTGCAGTCAGTAGATTAAGAATGTTGGTATGCCACTAAAACCCCAAGCAAAATAACATAAGCTTCAAATCAAGGAAAAAAAAATAAATCTCCAAATCTCCTGGGGTCTCATTTCCTTAAAGGTCACCTTTAACTTGCAAACAGAAAGAAAGACTGATTTTGCCACCAATTTCGATCATCCATACTTAACAGGCCTCTGAAGGTGGTAAGAGAGGAGCCAAGGTGAGTATCTTGAAGCTGAGATTGAGTCCTGGGGCAGACGGGGACTCAGCTGTTGATTTGGCCGGTTCTGGATGGGTTTGGGTGTCCACACTCATCAAGGACCTGTTGACTCTAGCTCTCGCTCACGCAGCCAGGCTGATGCGGCGCTCCGTGAACGGCAGCACCCAGCAAAGCTGTCCCGCTCCATCCCTCCCATCCTTCCCAGCTCTCCTCCAAACAACCTTCAGCCCAGGCATACCCCGAGCTTGCACAAAAAACATGAAGTTATAGTTCATCCTGCCATTTATGCAGACTTCCAGGCAATTTTCAGCAGCGCATGGAGCAGGGCCAGCCTTGGCGTGTCCCCCGTCCTGGGAACCGTGATGGGGAGCGTGGGAAGAGCAACCCCAACTCGCCCCTCCTGGGACCTGGAGGCACATTTTAATGCCAGGGGAGGCCATTAGGAAAACGATAGCTGCCTGCCTTGAAGTTGATTGCTAAGGACGCCTGGCTGCGTAGGAAAGGCTCTGGAAAGTAACATAATTAAATTAGGACAGGTTGACTAAACTAAAGTATCTATTTTTACAATCACAACATTATCAAATGTATTCCTCAAGTAAACACAGCAACCAGCTTCCATTAAAGCTCCCTTTGTAATCTGCAATAGGTCAGACACGTCTATGTTGGAAAAAAAAAAAACCTAACAAGCTATTTTTTAGCTCTTCCAGACTTCTGTCTCAGGGCTATATACTCCCCTTCAGTGCTGTGTGTGACTGTTTTCTGAATTGAGGACAGTAAATGACCTAAGCCAGCAACATCACATAAAGACCAAAATTCCACAGACAGTAGAGTTTACTGAAAAACTGGCAATAATAACAAACAAACATCTGTAACAAAACATCAAAGTCAAAATACACTCTAATTGAAGTGTGCATGGAGAACAACATGGATAGTACAGAATATTATTTATCACACTGGACATCTTCATTTTTCTGTTACTGCTACCTTCCTTCAGGCAACTCTTTTGTTTGTTTGTTTGTTTTCGGGCTTTTTTTTTTTTTTTGGAGCAAAATAACAAGATGTTTACTCCTCCCTTTGAGAAATTTAATACATTAAATATCTCTCTGTAAAAATCATATTCCTGAAGGTCTGGCAGACGAAATAACCCAATCATCGTCTAAACAGGAGGGACTTAAAATATCCTGAGTCCAGAAATGCCTTCTGAAGCCACTCAGACTGTTGTTTAAAAATGATGATAGAAATTGTATCGCTGTATGCAATCATACATGCATGTACGTTCAAAGTCTTTCCTTGATCTAGTTCTCCCAGTTTGCTTATTCTAGTTTACAAATTAGTGGTTACGAGGGATGATGAAGCTTTCACACGTTTCAGCTGAGGGTGATATCCAGCAAGGGTTTTCCTCACTAAAGGCACTGCAAGGAAAACTCCTTCCCCAGGCTCCTGTGAGGTTGAGGCCGATCCCTGTCACCTCTGACAAGAGGGAAGGCAGAGCTGTGAGCAGAAACCTCGCTAAATTCAGGGCAAGTTCTTTCAAAATGAAGGGCTGTTTTGCCACCAACTTTTTTTTTTTTTTTTTCTCCTCAACGTTTTGTTTAACGCAGAGTTCACCGTACAAACCGAACGCTAATATTTTCAGCAGGAAAAAAAAAAGCATTAAGAAAATATGCTCAAAGCATGCTTTGGGCAAGAATTTTAAAAGGCTCTAAGTGCTTAGAGCCAACAGAAACTAATGGAGCTGTACAGGGTGATTAGTTACTCTGGACTGTGTCTGGCCCCCCGAGTCGTCAGGTCCCAGATGGGATCAGACCCTGCGCCCTCCTTGTGTTTCTCCTCTCACCTCTAACGTGCCTGGTGTGTGCAGGCTGAAAGAGTCTCATGCTGGAGACTTCCTCTGGTTTTGGTGTTGTGAGGTACTTAGTTGGGATTGGGAACATTGTGATACAACTAATTATTAATCTCCTTTGAAGAAAGAGGATTAAGAAAAATACGTAGACACCAGCTCCAAAATACTTCCTGCAAGTCAATACCTCTCTAGCAGATCTCTTTCTGGGGAGTGACCCCCCTGTGGACCCACCACCAGCTCTCCCACAGCAGCGTTTCTGGCCTGGACCTTGGTAACCAACCCTTCACATGCAGCTTTTCCTGCTTGTGTTCCCTTTGTAGACTCCACATCCTCCTTTATACTTTATTTGGACAGACCTCTGTGTATACGAAATAGAAGTCATTTAATAGACAGCAGATGGGCTCCTAACCTTCGAGGATCTATCTCAGCTACACAAGACAATCCATTCCTTATGTTAAATCCACCCTGAGGAGAAAAGTCCCACAAGTGCTCCTGGACCGCTCCCTAATTGGATAAAATGATCCTGTCTCAGACTTGATTTTGCATCTCAGCTAGTAAAGAGTGCTCCAGATGGGAAAGCATCACTAAATTGGCTTACTTAGAATAATGATAGTGATAATGAGACCTTGCCTCACCTGGAGGAGAATGCTCCACTGCAAAGATGTCAGAGAAACAAGCAGCGAGATCTTGGAGCAATTTTACATTATATACACACACGCGATGACCTTTAAAGACTTTGCCCACCAGGGAGAAGTTATGTAGCTAAGCAAGCAGGGAACACATGAACCTGAAGCATTATTTCCTCTGGAAATAGCTAATATATTAATGGCAAAACAGACCCACCACGTTTCAGCAAATTATTCTGACCCTGTTCACGGTTCCTAGCTAAGTTAAAAATCAGCCTGCCATACATTAAAACAAAGAGAAACCTGAGAGACAATTCTCCATCAGGAAAAGAGTGTGTTACTGTGCAGGCAAAATTGAATCTGCTTTGAAGATGATAACACTGACGGAAGCTCACACAGAGGGGTCTGACGAACCTTACATACCCCTCTGTCCAAGTGTCAGACCCAGGATAAAACTTGAAAGAAGAAAAGGGAGTTCCGCACAAAGAATTTTTTCTGCGAAGTCTGTGGGGTATCCCACTACATTTGCGATCTGTCTTCCTGTTTGGGTGCAGAAATAGCCAATCTTTGTCTGTCTTGATAAAGAATTCTGCCAGAAAGCCAAGGACAGATGCTTATTAGCACAAATTTAGTGGATGAGCTGAAAAGCAAAAGCTTAAGACTGGAATCCCACTGAGTAAGGCTCTGTCTCACCAAACTTTATACCTTGACAGCGCAGACAACTGCATTTGAACTAATCACTGAAATTAATGACTAGGAAGCAGTGTCACTCTTAAAATTCTTTGACCTATTTTAAATGCCTGGTTTAGGATGACTGGACTGATCCTGAAAAATATGTTCCTTTCTGTCAAGTCCGAAGGTGCTTATCCCATGCTGTGATACAGCACGTGCCAAAGCTTTACAACCGTGTTGCACTGCTTAGCAGTCACAGACCGTTCAAGGTCAGGATTTTCCCAGACTGTCTGCAGGTTTCTTTTGTTGGGGTGGTTTGAATGTACAAGTTCTTCACTAATATGCATTTGCATTCTGCATCTGGGTGCTACAGGTCATTTCGTTCCCGTAAAAATCTAACCTGCCCAAACGCTGTTGTGTATGTTAAGTATGAAAATCGGTTATTATGAAGCTGCGCAGAATATTTCTGCACCTAAAAAATAATTGGATCTGCAGAAGGATGTGAAGTGGTGTAAGAATTATCAGTAAAATGTTAAAGTAAGCGAAGATGTTGTTTGGATGTTCTGGAGATGTTTGGATGAGAAAGAATAAGTTCTTGCATTAACCAGAAAACAAAAGCATTCCAAGCATGAAATAATCAGAGGCACATGTAGATATCAGACTGTGGAGACTTGAAAAACTGATGTAGATGGAGACTTGAGAGTGATCAGAAGCAGAAATGTAAGTGGGATCCCTGTTATTGGCTGTGATCAAATCAGGGCAATATGTCGGGGCAAAGGAGCAACAGACAAAAAGCTAAATCTTCACGAGCTGGCTCAGGCAAACAAGGAGGAAGAGAAAAGAAAAAAAAAACAACCAACCAGAGATGGAAGAAATCAGAGTAAAGCAGAATTTCTAGGAAAAGTCTTTGGAATAGTTGCAAATATTTTGTAATTTTTTTTTTTTAATATGCATATTTATTTAGAGGGTATGGTTACCGGGTGACTTTACAGGCTGAGCACGCTGCCCTTTCCATGGTGGGATGCTCTGTCTCCCTCTGATGCTAGGATATGTATACATGAGTTTGTGACGGGCATGCTCCCAGCACGGAGGACTTCTTCCTTTCTCTCATGAAGTAGCATTTCACGGCTTCACATCCTGCGTTGTCTGCTTGCAGATATCTCAGCTAGATGAGTCACGATTATGCAAAGCCATTGAACCTGCTGCTTACAACTTTTATTTGTACACCAGGCATCATTTCAACTTTATTGCTCCCATTTGTTTTCTATCTCTAACAACAGGCCTGCCTACAAAACCCACAGAATCCTTTAAGACACACAGTTCATTAGTTCTGTTTTGAAAAGCATTGTAAACACTGAAAATACATCTCAGACATAGATGTCTGGAATTGATAATGAAATTATGGTTCATTCTAGGGCAGGGGGAATCATAAAACAGATACTAATGTGGGACTTGGGTCCCTGGATCATGCAATATTAAGAAAACTCTTGGATAAAGTTCTATTAATTAGGTGTGGCTTCCATTTTACTTTCTCTGTAGAAGACTCTCAGAAGCAATACTGTTTATCCCGGTATTAGTGTGCATTTTCCTCTTTTCAGCTTTAAAAGCTGTGCAGTTTGTATTAGGTTACAACCACTTCAGTGTAACATAAGGAATTAATTTCTACTGCTTGCTGCATAGTTTTCTATAGGTTTCTACATACTACTGTGTCTTTGATGCATATGCTTGGGATACAAGAGAGGTATACAACTAATTTAGGCCACGCTGAGTTAAAAAATCTAGAGGGAATTCATTCATTACTTAAACATATAATTCCAAACTGTTGGCAGTTCACCTGTACAAAATGCAGTCTTTGTGCTTTGTCATTTTGGGGAATAAGTCTAAGACAAAATTAGCTTTAACTGTATTTTCTCCTAGTAAGGCTTTTTCTTTCTAATATTACTGAAGAAGTAGGAAAAGATTGCTAACATGACCAAGGAGAAATTTATTTTTATATATGGATGAGTTACATATATAAGCTATATATATATAAACTTGCACACTCATGTGTCTGTTTACCTGCCCAGCTATCTGTACTAATGCCTTTTTAAGCCATTAAGTATTTATAATGAAATTTAACGGAGAGATAGAGCTCATGGAGATATTAAATTCCTTCTGATTTCATAAAAGCCAGAATGAGAGGGAGGATATTAGTGAGAATAAAGATAACTGCACCCTTTATTAGACATCAGAGAATCCAGATGGGTGTAAAAAACCACCCTCATGAGCTCAGCTGCTCCTCATGCACTCCTCACCGGCGTCAGGAAGTGCACATTTTAGCCTGACCTTGTTACAGTTGAATTAATATTCGATGAGGGGAATAAATCTCTGGCTTTAGCTAATTCAGCACTTGTACACCTGCAGAGGCGATGTGCAGAGCCAGCACGCCGCTCGCCCTCGCCCAGGACTAAGCGGGAGGCCCCCCTGGGCTGTTGCTGCAGACCTTGGGCTTTCTCCCCGGGGAGATTTCCACTCAGGAGGGATGTCGAACGTGACTCAGAGTGGCTTTGGTTTGCTGAGGAATTTGTTTCAATTGAAGTATCTGAAAGCAACTTGAAGGCTCGTCTACACACTTCATCGTGTTTGGCTACTTACTGCCTTCATGTGAATAATCTTAAGCAAACTGACTAAATTAATGTCATTTCAGCACTCAAATGGTGTAAAAAATCTGGCTTGAACACTTTTGAGGATGTTGGTTGCTTTTCCATGTGCCTTTACAGTGAAGAATATAGACTCTGTCTGTATTTCAGTACAAAGAAGTGTTTAATGCCTCTTTTTACATGAACTCATTCATACCTGCTCGTGATATAGGACTGCCACAGAAATAAGCAGCCAGTCTCTACCCATGGTATTTAGTGCTGTATTTCCAAACACCTTGTTCCCAGCAAGTTAATGTGTCTTAAGACAGTCTCAAAACAGCCGAACTGGAAGTGCCTGGCTTTCTGGGATGAGCCGTAAGGGTCCGTGAGTCTGGACTCGCACTAACTTGCCAGGATTGCTCAAGTGTTCCTGCAGAATAACCAGTCATGCTAAATGGGGAAACAATTATCCTTGTTTGATCATCGGGTTATTATCTCGCTAACTATCTGTATGCAGTAATTGATTGTAAGGTATGGTACAAATAAATACGTCTCATCAGGCCTTCTGGAAAAACAGTATCATTAGAAAAATGAGTTTGATTGTCTCAGCTCATATGGTATTGATCAACACTCTTCCTAGTAAAATAAATACAACTTGGTAAAAGTTGCTATCAATCTATGCCTAGAAAAGACAAATGAATAGTCAGCAGGGAGAGCAAATTGCAAGCACATTTAAGTAATAAGACACAGCAGGACATGCTATTGTTAGGGTAGACACCCTGAAGTGTCTTAATGTGATTATAATGTGGCTTCCTGAAACGAAACAATTATAACTATCTTAGATAAAATATTATTATCAATATTCTGCAGGATTAACTGAAAGCCAAGCAATTACATTTTTATTATTCAACCTACACCTACAATTTTAAATGGCAAAAACACCTTTGCTTTTGGTAGTGATATTCAACGTGTTACAGGCCCATTGAAAAGTAGAGCTAGTGCCTAGGTTTAGCACAGACACAGAGGTCAACGCAACTAAGATTTAACTTCAAAACACATTGTTAAAAATTTATATGTAAATATTTTTTGCTTGGTTAGTTGGCTAACAAATATAATGTTCTTTCATGATACAGCCATAAAGTTTTAAAGGGGGTTGAATGCATTGTGAAAGATGTTTAGAGTTTGTTTTCAAGATGCAAAAAACCTTATTTGAATATATTAATTTTGTTCCCCAAGGTGCAGTTTTGTTCTATTCTGTACTGCTAGTGAGGGGGAAAATGGAACAAAAAAAAGTATGCATCATTTTCATTCAATGAACATTTATCTTATGAAGAAATCCAATTTATTACTGTTGAGGGTATAGTGTTTACCTTCCTTGGTACAGATACTGTTTAACCTTTCATTAATAACCTCGGATGGGACAGAGTGAACCCTCTGCAAGTTTGCAGGTGACACACTAGAGGGTCACGCTGCTGTCCCTAGGGACGTGGACATGCTGGAGAAATGGGCTGACAGGAACCTCAAGAAGATCATCAAGGGGAAGTGCAAAGTCCTTCACCTGGGGAGGAGCAACCCCATGCACCAGTACACATTGGGACCAACCAGCTGGAAAGTTGCTTGGCAGAGAACGTCCTGAGAATCCTGGTGGACACCAAGATGACTATAAAGCAGCCATGTGCCTTTGCAGCAAAGGTGGACAATGATGTTCTGGTCTGTATTAGGCAGAGTGCTGCCAGCAGGTGGGGAGAGGTGATCTTTCCCTTCTTCTCTGCACTCAGGAGACCAGCTGGAGAGAAGTAAGGGAAGGTGGTCAAGTACAGGATCTGGTTGTCCAGAGAGGTTGTGGACCCTCCATCCTTGGAGATATTCAAAGGCCAGCCTGGTCTCGCTGTCTCTGCTCAAGAAAGGGTTGGACGAGATGGTGTTCATAGGTGCCTCCAAACTCAACCCCTCTGTGACTCGGATGTGACATGGAACATGAACACTGATTTCAGGTGAGTGGATGGAAAAATGGTTTTTTGTGAAGTCTACCTTGGGGCATGGTACTTTTTACCTGCAAGTCTAATGGCATTTCACATAGTCTTTGCAATGAAGCAATGGCATTGTGACTTATTAAGTCTTCTGAGTTTCCACTGGTAGTATGTCTAGCTTTGCCTTTTTCATCCTTCCAGGTTAATTTGGCCTATTTAAGATCTTGTGTATTTTGCAAGACTTCTCTGCGGGTGGATCTCTGTTACTGAAAGTAACGTATATTCCTGAAAGAATAACAAAGCCAAGAATTCTACATCCACAAGCTTTATTCTGGCAATTTTGTTTAAACTTTATATTAAAATCTGTCACGGAAGCTTTAAAAATGCATCTGTGAATCATTTTTAGTTGAATATTTACTTTATGTGTTTATATATTTAAACATCTTTTCATTAAGGAAACCCAAGATGACTAAACTTGCTGGATCATTTTTTACTAATAAATATTTAAAGCCTACATTCTACAAAATTGCTGGGAGCATTAACTCCTCCATTGCCACCAACAGGGACTAACTGGGCATTCATTTTCAAAACCTTACCAGATAAATTAAACTCATACGTGGTATTTCAGGTATTAATATCTGGGCAAGGATGTTCTTGAAGCTGGCAGGCACGCAGCAGCGAAATGAAGCTGACATGAGTTGAAAATGACCAATGATTTATAACTTAGAGAAAATAATAAGACAACTCATTTGCAGAGACCATCTATGCTCCTGTTTAGATTTTTCACAGCAGGTTACTTACCAACCTAATAGAAATGCTGACATGCACAACCTTAACTCCTGTATCACCCAGTCACTGCCCTAATCTAATTGATTTGTGGTTGTTTCCTTGGATGAAGATATAAAGTGGATGTGCTTTCCAAAATATCTTCAGTTCTTCTTTAGGACAAAGATGCTGTCCCAGAGGTACCTGTGATTACATGATTCAAACACATTTTTATGATTTCGGGGGGCCTGTTGACAGTGCATCATATTTTGCACCAGCTGAACTGCAGCCCTGTGAATGATGACAGTATTTTCAGCTGGCAGCACCCTTCCCTGACCTCTGAGAGCAAGGAGGTATTCCTGCATTTACTCACTTTTTAAGTTAACACTGCAGTAGCAGCAATTTTTATGAACTATGTCAGATAACGATGTTGTCTTGCATTTTTCAATTATCTAAATCAGCATACAGCGTTCGCAGCAATGGGTATGTCATACTGCATTTTCTCCTCAAGTTCTTGTTTTCCAAACTACAAAAAATAGTAACAGCTATGATTTTCCTGCCTTTTCATTCAGCTTCATTATGTCGAGAAAAACAATCCATTAGATTGCAGGGAGAAAGGAAATAAAACAAAAGAGTAAATCTAACAATAAATAACTTTACTGAAATATGCACGTTTTCGCCATGGCTAAGACTTGCTTATCAATGTAAATACAATTTTGGTCATGGCCTGTCAGTCTTTCCTTCATTCAAGCTCTGTTTCACCTGGGGAAGAAGAGGGGTAGCACTGCATTAGCCTGCTATTCCAATCACCCGGAGAGATTTTAGCTGTAGAATGTGGCCCTATAGACCACTTTTTAGCAGATACTGTTAAAACACCGACTTTTAAGGTCTATCTTTCATTAGGAGCTCCTCCAACTTTGCTAACCTGGGCTGTATTAACCAGGAAGATGATGGACCCTCTCTCTGCACTGATCCTGCACCACTCATCCTACACGACCGCAGTAGGATTCTTCCTCTTCTTCTTCTTCTTCTCTACCCAGGAAGGGTGGGATGGGGAATTGCCAGCAAACCTACAGGGACTGCTTGTGGCAGACGCTAGCATTCACAAGCTGCTGTTGTTCATACCATCTTTTGGGCCAAGTCCTAGTAGGGTACGTGATTTCAAGATCTGAAAAACACAGAGAATGGCATAGATGGATTTAGCAATTGCTACGTAAATGTGGACATGGCAGCAAGGGTCATGGAGTTATTTCAATGTCACGATGGGGACTTACTACACAAGTAGTAATGTCTTGCTTATGCATTTGGTTCATTCTGCCATTTTGGGTTTCCTGAATTAAATGTATGATTTGAAGCCAAAAGATATTTTATAGTCAGTGTTACTTTCTATAGAAAAAAGATACTTTATAGTCAGTGTTACTTTCTGTAGCAAACATTTATGAAAGTCTGAAACTTGATACACAAATATTTGAACATTTTCCCACATCCGTATGGTGAATCACTTATATAAATATATTCTGCAGTCTTAGCAAGTAAGGATCCATTTCAGTAAATCCCCTTTTTAGAAAATCTCTGTCATTCTCTAATCAACTTTCTCTTTTTAGTTTTCATCCATATGTACATGACAAAGTTCAGTAAACAACTAATTCAGGAATGTAACTAGAAAAATAGTTTCCAAAATAATTTTAAAACATTCTTAATCAAAACCAAGCAAGAATCATAATCAATTTGTCTTATGGAATTTTTCATTAAACTGATTTTTATTTGTAAAATACATTCTTGTTTGCTTCCCCTTTGAAAATGTTTGAAATGAGATGCTTAAGGGCAATCAGTAATTTAAGCCACAAAAAATGGTTCCACTCATCATTTTGCTTGGAATAAGGTTATTAATTTTATATCTTTTTCAAGTAAAGGTTGTTAAAAGCGATAGGCTTGGACTGAATACAGCTGAGACACGTTTCTATTTGACAGTATCTGTGCTGAGGAAAGGAACGACATTTCAAATGTTTGGGGATCAAAGGAAGTGAATGCAAACACGTAAGTTCCAAATTGGATTGTTATGGCTTGTTTTATTTATGTAAACATTGGTAAAGGAATCAAATCACTACAATTGAAATACCTTATCCAAAGGACTATCTTGCAGAAATAACAGCAGATTATAGGGATGGCAAAGGATAAAATTCTACACCTGCTAGTGTAGAGCTCAGTGGCAGTGAAGGAAGGAAACAAGTAATATTCTAGGCTGAAAAGCAATGCTACAAAGACAGAAGTCATCCGTCTAAAGAAATGTATATCTCGATTATAATGACCAAGTGTGATTAGCTCTGGGAGAGTACAGAGGTTTAATATGATCCCCTTGTCAAAATAATCACTATCTACCATGGCCATTGCTCTTCCACAGTTCCTTAATGACAAGGTGAAGAGATCCAGCCTCTAATTTAGACCTATAGTACTTGTAGAAATGACAGCAAGTGACAGTAGATCTGATTAAATAGATTGGCAGCTGAAGCCCAAGGATACTGTATTAGTCTACAGCAACTTAACAGTAACAGGATGCTCAATGGTGCTAACTCCCATTGCAACCAGGGTATAATTTCTGTTGCGTGCTTACGGCAGTTTCACATCAAAGTAGATGGGAGCCATCATAAACAGTTTAAAAAATACAAAGTTTGCGGTTGGTTTATTTAATGAGAAATTCAAAACCCTGCAAGGAAAGGTGCTTTCTCCCTACCCTTGAGAGCAATTTTTTTTTCTCAGCAGTCGCTTTTTGGGTCTCTGGGAACACTGTGGAGCACAGGTCACCTGGAAGCAGATGCTCTCCATGTTGAGTGTCGGGACAGACTGTGTCAGCGAAGTCCCAATCTCAGGATCATCTCAGTTTCTCCAGCATTCAATTTTAGTTTTTTCTTGTTTATCTGTTTGCTGCAGTGTGTTTGAATAACTACGCCTAAGTATAGCAACCATCAGTGCTGTCTGCTCTATTGAAATAAAAGTAAATAGAGTTTAATTTTGCTGTTATAACATTGCAATAGTACATTTTGCTTTTTCATTGATGGCAGATCTATTTTTTCAGCTGAGAGAAACAGCCATCTCTGTCCTAGGTGTAGTCAGTACCTTCACTTAGTCCATGAATTCCCAGATGCCTTCTTTAATCTCTGATGTTTTTTGGGCTGAGGTCTGGAAGATTTTCAATGGTGGCCAATTTATTACTCATATTTGTATCAGAAAGTTGTGTATGGACTGGCTCTATTTAAAGAACAGGTGGGGCAAGGGGTAAGCAGATCTTGGCTGAATGTATGTACCTGAAAGGCAAGCTTTCCAATATTTCGTGCTATTCCTCACTATATCACAAATTATCCATAGCATCCGTAGGAGCTCTTTGACAGTTAAAGGTCTTTAGATTCCATTCTTTCCAGTGCATCTGTCGCAAGACTGGCTGTCCTTGGTGGATTTGTTTTTCAACAGGTTGGTCTCTCTGACAGTTTGGGTCTTGCCTAGATAAGATATCTATTTCCCTTTTTATTGGTGTTGGCCTGTGGTATAACAAATACCTGGTAGGGACAGGACAAACAGCTTCATGTGGGATAGGATTCCTCTTTCCTTCTTTTCCCTATCTACCACACATAGAGGAAAAGCACTAAAAATGTACTAAAATATTTATAGGAGAGGACTGGGACAATATTTCAGCATTACAATAGTCTGTGCCATTCAGGCAGGGCAGGAGGGAAGCATTGCCCGGTGCCGTGCGACAGCGACAGGTAGACAGTAGCGAGACAACATCAGAGAGATTAGGCTCTGGCTCTGACCCCTCTTGACAGTGCTGTAATCTGCCGAGGAATTTTCCCCTGGAATCTAAGCACCAATTTGTTTGAAAATCTATCACTGTCACTAAGAAATTGCAAAGTAGCAGGAGCCACCGTTACCACCTGACCCTGCAGTATTTTGTTCTTGCTGCTGGTGGAGGCAGACGTCTGACCCACAGAACACACAGCAGCTAGCAAGCAATGGCCTCATCTTCAGAAATACTGCCTTAAAATCCCTATAATATATCATGAATTCTGTGTTTAGTTTTATTAAACAGTTTAACATATTCCTAGAGAATTAATGAGACGTGGGTTGGGCAGTCCTTGGTGTCTCAAATCATCATTAATGTCCCAAATCCATCCCCCTACCTGCCAAAAGGCAGAAGAAGTGAGATACCAACAACCAGGACTAAGGTTCCTTAGTCTTCTCTGCTTAATTTGCCAATATTTGAGCTGAGGATCTGTATCCCCAGGCATGCGTGTGGTGCTTTTAACTCCTAGAGCACCTTTAACTTCCAAATGCGGCAGCACTATATCTTCCAGGGCACTGCAGAAACACTGCTTTGAATGGACGCCATCTATACAGTGTTGCTTTATTTATATTCATATCCAAACGTCTCCACAGGCTTTCAGGTCTTTTTGAAGGTTTCCTATGAAGCAAAAGGCAGGCATTGCGGTGCTGGTCCGGCTGCTGGGGCTGCGGGCGTACCCATGGGTGAGGGCTTACAAGTGCCTTCAGGACCTAAGGGCCGGAGGCTGCTGTGTAGAAATCCTGAAAAAAAAAAAAAAAAAAAAAGAAAAACAAAGGATGGTTTGGAGGTTTTTCTGTCATAATCAAAAGCAAGGAGTACAATGATTGGTTTTGTCAACAATAAATCCTGTTTCTCAAGAGATTTTTGAACTATTTTTGCAGACTCAAGTGTTTGATGGTTCAAATAAGCTTTTGATAAACAACAAGGAGGCATTTTCCAGAAGAGACTATAACCAGGCCGACTTTCCCCTGACGAAGTCAATGAGAGCATCTGCCGCTGACTTTCAAGGCATACCTGCCTGGCTGAACATGCTCTTTTAAAAACTTTCCTTGTGTTTCCGTTGACTGTCAAAATCCTGCCTGCCTATTCCATGTTCCTGACAGTTATTGATGTTTAGGAAAAGCAGCCTCAAAAAAAACCCCACTAAAATTATACCTGGGATCTTTACCTATGAATAAAAGGCGCCTGATATTTTCTGTTACAAAGTGAAATACGTGCATTTTAATGGTTCAAGAACCAGCTGAGGACCTCTGATTTGTTTTAGGACATGCTTACTAGAAAATATAATTCTATTTCACCTTTATTAATTACCCATTCTCCTTTACACCCAAATTAGTAATTTAACTTAGATGTTCTAGATTAACTTCATAAAATGCTTCTGAATATGTGTAACTTTCCTGCAAGTTTAATATTCTTATTGCTAACAGTAATGCAGCCTCAAGTATTTAACCACTCCAGGAGCAACTTCTGACAGTGAGCAATACCAGAACATTTATTAACTTTTATATTTTAATAAAATTGGATCCATTAATATTGCCTTTAGAGAGAACAATACGGCCAATTATAACATTTCGTGTGACTTGGGAGTACATATTTGATATCGCTCTGTTTTCTGATCTTTTTTGAAAGCCAAGCTTGCAAAACCGTGAGTAATGTTTTCATACTATGGTAAAAAATATTATATCATTTAATCTCACTGAAAATAACCCAGTAATGGCAATTGATTATTTCTGCTGATATCGCGTCTTGCAACATTGAGCTGCAGTCAAGCAGAGGGTTATAGTTTCACAGAGTACCACAACAACAACCCAGCTCACCCCAGCCAAAGGTATTCACCTGCTAGTCCTCAGACCTGCTGGAGATATAGGAGAGTTTTCTAGATTTTAGGGCAACACCCACGAAATAAATTTCCCATGCTAAAATACTCTTTCTTTATGTCAACAGTGTGGATATATAGCCTAAAATAAAGGAGATCTATATAAAACTGTAGACTGATAATCGTATTCAAACAATTTGTACATGCCCATCCATCCACCCGTCCATCCATCTATCCTTCCATCAGTCTGTTAACTCATTTTCCTCTCTACCATACATCTGTTATCAGTGGCCAAAAGAAATAAAATTCTCAGTTATTGCCAAGTATTTCAAGAAGGGTGGTCAGCGCATCTGAAACGCATTTACCATCTGGTGACTTCTTTCATGTTGAAAAGATAACAGAGGAGGTAATCTGGAGTGATCCTAACGCTTGAAATTAAGAATAAGCTATGAAAATTATTTTTTGCCACAGGAGTTAAAGTAAAAGCATTGACTTGGGAACAAATCACTAGCGTGAACCTTGTTACGGGGCATTTTATAGTTTACACTGAGGGCTGATGCTGAAAAGCACAGGTTTAGTGATTCATGTGTACCTGCAAGGTGTAAAACAGTGAACACAGAAAAATGATAATGAGAGCAAACGTTGTTTTATGGTCAATCTCCTGCCAGATGCCTGAGGCTGGTATTAGCAATGAAATGTAGCACTAGACCTCATCTCCAAGCTCCCAGGCACATGCCTGTCACCTACTCTTTGTTCTTACACAAACCCATGGCCGCTCTGCCCACCACTGAGTAACAAAACCAACCACACAAAGCCCCCTCAATATTTAGTCATGTATAATGTTAGGTTGAAACACGAAAAACCAAAGGGCTTTCCCATCTAATTGCACCAAAAAGAAGGATCTCCGTGTGGATCAATCTCGGACAGAAACACAAACTC
Organism: Stercorarius parasiticus; assembly: GCA_013396915.1. Lineage (NCBI taxonomy): Eukaryota > Metazoa > Chordata > Aves > Charadriiformes > Stercorariidae > Stercorarius > Stercorarius parasiticus. The sequence continues at coordinate 1,055,806 of VWZL01002675.1, forward strand.
TAGGTCCAGGTCTTCAGGGTCTTATTTGGTCTGTTTAAGAAATGCACCATCCCTTCTTTCTCTCTCCTGCTCAGATTTCTTTCTCGTTTGAGGCAAGGAGGGCGGGCAGTTTGGAGACCACATTTCCTGTATTAGGTGGCCTCAGGTCCCCCACCTTCACCCCTCAGGGCTTGAGAGCCAGATGGCTGGCTGGTCCCCGTGACCAGCATCCCCTCACTCACTCCCATGCCTTCTCTCCATCTGCATTCATCCACCTTGTTTCATTATACATAAAAGAGACCAAGTCTTTCTCATCTTACAGTGCAATAAGGCATTTCTCATTTTGAAAGATTTTCCCTTAAACCTAGGATTTACAGGATTTTATAAATTAGCAGGAAGGAGGCAACTGTTTCTGTACATCTTCTCTGAAGCTGAATTTTTTAAGAGTCTTTTTCCACATGTCAAAAAGATTCCAGAAGAGTCTAACTTAATGCAAGCAATTTCTAATTAATGTGCAGTGGGTTAGCTTCAAGTAATCCCTGGTCTAATAGTGCTATGAGCACTGCTGAGAAATTACAGTGAATTTTTTCAGTAGAAATGTGAAATAATAGCTGCTCTATAAAATCCCATCATACCCACAACTTCCCACCTCATTTGTTTAAAACCTGGTATTTTTATGGCTTGCCTGCATCTCTCCTGAAATGGGACTAATAAGAGGAAATGATATGACTTGTCCATTGCTTCAGCATAAAAAAAGCTCTTATCTCTGCTACAACCACCTACAACCACCACACGCCTTTAAAAGAGACAACAGCAAATTAATCAAGACCAAACACAAGTCTCTTCTGCCTAATGGTTCTGTGGAAAAGGGTAAATAATCAAAAGGAATGCTACAGCTGATTTATATTTCTTTATGATGATCAAAGGCAAATGGACTCCAATTCAGCAAGGAATATAAATGCTGTGTAAAAACTCACTTTTTCTGCTGCAGATAAAATTGAAAAGCCTTCTCCACTGAGCTATATCTAGTTTAAAATCCATTAGCTAATACTGCATGCCCTAAGATTAAAAAAGGAGGAAAAATCCAATGGTGGACTAGACATTTCATATAGGTTTTTATGCATGCCCCGGGTTTTATGTATCCTTCTTGCTTCCTAGCTGGAGATGAACAGATTTTGAGATATTTGACTTGTTTAATTAATTGTTGTTGTTGCGAAGTCTCTTGCGCATAATCATCTAATAAAGTGTGTTTCTCTATTAAAATAAAAAAATGAGCATCCAAAAAAAAAACCAAAACCCAAACCACAAAACCCCTACCCTACCCTGAAATGTGTGATTGCTTTGGTCTCTTTTGAGCGGTGGGAGAGATGAGAGGAGCCCTTCACCTCCGTGGGGTCCCAGTCGAGCCCCCCGATGCAGCGGCTCAGGGATGGGTCCATGGGCAGAGGGAGGGGGTCCTTCTCACGTACCCCACTGCGACACACGTGGGTTGTTCACTGCGATGGGGGTTTGGGTTGTAGATAAAGCAGGCTAGAAAGCAGAGTGCAAATCATCAGCCAGCATAGCTCCAGAGAAGCCGAAGAGTTCTTTTCTAGAATTCAGTGATTTTTATGTTTTTTTTAGATTTTGGGGGCAGTGGAAGGATGCTACTAAACCTGATGATTAGAGGGAAATAAAAGTGGTGAAATGGAAAGGTACATACTCCTCCAGTGCTGGGTGTTGAGTACTTTTAAAACTTTTATTACCAGGAAAACAAAGCCAAAATATTCCTCAGAAGTTTCTACAACTGTTTCAAAATTGTTTCAAAAAGTAAAGCAGTATGCTAAATCTGTCACTTTCTTACACTTCTAGGCCACGCACTGTTAAATTAATTTCTACTTTCTGTATTCTTTTCTGCTCTATTTAACCTTAAGCATACAGAACCCAAAATTTTATCTCAACTTTTTTTTCTACGATCTCGAAGTCCTCTCCTCCTGCAAGCTTTACATCCTGCGGTACCCTGCAGCATCTTGCAAGCCAATGTTCTACTCTAAAACCTTTTTACAGGTTTTGAATAGCATTATTTTGAAGGAGGATAGAAATCATAGGAATACTTTTATTTAGCTGTTAAGCTCTTTGGAGAAGGAATTGCTTTTCTCTGATTTTGTGTGACCACTAACAAAGGGATTATTTTGGTTTAGAAAAGGGGGTTGTATGAACCAACCTGGCTGATACGTGATTTAAATCTTGGTGGTTTTCAGCTACACACTGAAAATAGTGTATTTTATAATTAATAGTCTTTTCTTATTTTGGCAGAAAGCAAAAATATTGTTACTGTGGAAAAAGAAAATAATCTTTCCTTGATTTCCAAATGGGCACAAATGGGGAAGTTCATTAAAAATGCATGGATGTTCCCATAAGGTCAATGGAAACAATCACCCTGATGCCAGTGAAAAAGAAAAATAAAGCTGTATATTCTGTGAGAATAAAAAACCCACAAGGGTATTCATGTCCCCTCCACTTGCAATATCAAGATAAGAGGTTCATCTACATAAAAAAACTCAATTAGTCGTTTGATGACTAAAATCCCACTCTGTTCACTGGACAAGAAATTATCCGGAATAGAACCAAGAGACCTTCAAAATAAGGGCTTCGTATTCTAAGATGTAATTCTTTTTTGTCATAAACCACTCCTCACCACAAGGCTCTGTTGTCAGTCCATCCTGGTTTAAGATAGTGACTTTTTCGGAAGTCACTGCATTGCCCTAATTCTGCTCCCATCAAAATCAATAGGTAATTCATTTGGAATGGAAGGAGACCAAGGCAAATGCTGGGCGCTGCTGAAAAAACTCATCTGTAATGTGTATGGAGGTTTCCAAGAATTTATCAGTGGATCAGAGACTTTTTTTTGGTTTGAAACCTTCAAGAAAAGCATTTTGCAAGTGAAATTTATGTGCACAAATGTATTACACATTTAAAATTCCTGCATGCATGGGAAAGTATGGAAGTTGTCCGGGCTGGACTGCCACAGTTTTTAGCTTGAGTGCTCAGCTGCTAATCGCACTTTACCTATTTAACAGTGCACTACTGTTTAAAGTGATTTATTTAAATTCTTCAATTAATTAAAAAAAATCATAAAAAACTCTTGTAGAATTATTCTGCCTTTGCCAAGAATAATTAAAACAGTTTAGCAGAAAGAATCTACTAGTTTTCTGTATTCGGCTTTCCTAATTCACCATAAAGCTGTATGTTCCTATATGAAGCAAATCACTGAAAAACCTACTTTATTTTATTTTTTGGTGGATGAGAACTAGAACGCTTTACTCACTGAATGTCTAATCTTTCTGGGATTTGCTCTCACGCTGACTCTTTCTCTGCTTCTTAAATAGAATGCCATCAAATTAAAGACCTCATTATGCTCAATATGTATTTTTTCACAGATCAGTTTCTCCATCAGATGTTAATTGATTCATCTTTTCTCTCATTCATTTTTGCTGCTTTATGAACAATGAAAATGGGAATAGTGATTGGATATGGAAAAATACACTCTTTTAGGCAACATAGTACAAATTAAAAAAAAAAAAAGAGTAGGTATTTCATATTGCTGGTCTCACTTTCGAACTACAAGATGTGTTCTGGTTTCCAGTGGGAGCTCTGAAATGCAGATCCATGTCTGCTTGGGATACACTAAGGGTCGAAGGTGAAATCTGCTGCTCCCGTGAAGGAGCAATATCTGCAGAAATGGCGACCAATATCCAAGGGGAGAGAGTTTCCCGTAAGAGAAGAGTTACTTTACCTTGCTTTTAGTCTGTGCCATATCAAATGCTTCTTGACATGTTTGCAACTATATCTTTAAATAATACATAAACGAAATCAATATGAAGCCTCCTATTGATTGCAAGGACCTTATGCATAATCTGCTTTCTTTCAAAGCCCTTTCCAAAAATGTCTCATGCCACAAATCTCAGGAGTATGAGCTACGATCAGCAAAGGGATGCCACACCACCCATTAAAAAAGAAAAGTGTTTTCATTGACAATAATTCTACAATTATAAAATAAAATCAAACTTTTAAAAATAACAAGAATATAAGACATACTTTAAAAAAACATAGGACCTTGCCCATGTAAAACCTCTTGTTGCTTATAGACAACTATTTATTGGATACCTAAGATTTAATCTTTTTTTATTATTATTTCTGCCCTATTATATCTTCTTTTAGCCAGACATCTTAGCCTAAGCAGATTTTATCAGTCCAATCTTTCAACAACTTACAGAGGGTGCAATACAGTCCCTTAGCAAAATGATAAGAAAAAACCCAAATCATTACTTTGTATCCAGTCAAGTTCTTAAAAAACAGGTTTTCTTGGCTTTCCCTTTTTTAGTGCCCAGTTCTTTTTGAAGAGAGTGGACATTTCTGCCTACAAACCTTTCAGCTTCCTCGAGGTAATTTGTCATCACGTATTAGAACTGGAAGATGGAAACAAGAAAATGTGTTCAAGAGCGTCATTTAAGAAAATGTCATGCAATCAAGAATCATCTAGTCCGTCTCTCTTCCCTGAGATCTGATCAATTAAACATCCTCCCTTGTTTATGTAGCTTTTTTGTACAATGCTGGAGACCTGCAGCCTCCTCTTACTTCAGAAAAACTCTGTAATGCCTGAGCAGAATCACCCTCCCTACAATTTAAGCTCGTTACTTCTTGTCCTACTCGCTGTGAACACAGCAAACAGGTTTTCCCCCTTCTTTTCAAGAGCATTAAAAAGTAGTAATTCAGCATGGTCATGCAATTTTTTTTAAACCTTTTTTTGCCCACTTTTGGAAAGGGCAATGCATATGATAAATAGGAACAGTGAGTGGTAGAAAAGAAATTATTTGCACTTAGTGCTTTAAATGTCTAAGTCATAGCACTGTATAAACACACACAAAAATGTAGCTGATATATAAAACACTGAGACAGTGCCGCTGCCTTAACTTTGTCAAACACCCTCTGTATATTGTACCACTTACGAAGCATTGCAAACAGGTTTTCTGTGCGTTAAGACCACCTTTCTTTTAAACTCCATATTAAGAATTAATTAATTTAGGGAAAAAAAACAATCTTTTGACTTTATTACCGTATGTGCCATCTCATGTTGAGAACATTACAGTTTTGAGGAGCCTTAAGTTGCTTACTTATTTTTTAATTCTAAAACCCATCCTAAAGGTTAAACAAACCTTTAAACTTGCCCTGATTGTTCTATATCAGGATTCGGATCAGGACTGGGGATGTAAATATGCTGCGCCCTCAGCAAAATGGAGATGCCAAATGTCTTTTTCCAGAGAAAGTACCAACCAAACGGCAGTCACAACAAAGTAACCCAAGGCAGATTTTATGGAGGTATGTTATGAGTGGGAAACATCTCCAGAGACCGAATGCACGTGTTTTATCATTGTGCTTGGGAAAATATAACAATCCTGGAGCCTATTTCCTCTCGCTGCAGACAAACACTTTTAGCCCTTGCCACAGTACCCTGGGCATTAATCCTTTAATTTGTTCGCTGCTAAAATATAACCAGCTCATCCCCTTCCATCACAAATCCCTCCCTGCCTCAGTATATTTTGAGGCACCCTGAAATTTCTTGTGGTGTTTCTTTTTTATTTATGTAGCTTTTGGTAATATCATTTATTGCATGTTTGTGAGAAACAGCCACCTGCTCCCACTGGGGAATAGGCTGATGCATGGATGACAGATCCTAGAGAAAATCTTGTGGAAGATAAAAGTAGCAATAGCTTCCAATGTATTGCCTGCTACTTCTTGTTCATAATAAGATGCTGTGACTCTGGTGCCAGGACTCAGAAATTCACAGATAGGAAGTGTAATCTTTTAGCATACAAAATATCAAGTTGCTAACCAGAAAAACCCTGCTTACAAATATTTACATGCTGGGAAAGATGGGTTTGCGGTTATCGTGTTGAGGCCAGGAGGCTGGGATTTAATTCTCCATCCCTTAGACTTGCAGCATAGTTTTAAGTAAATCATTTATCTCCCTCTCATGCATAAATTTCATATCTGCAGTGTAGGTGATAGTAGCCATTCCTTAACCACACCCTCCCTGCCACTGTTTCTGAACATTTTAGAGATGAAGTCTTTTACTCTGTGTTCACATATTGTCACCCCAAATATTAATCTCTAGGTCCTGTGACCAGAAACATGTAGAAATTTCTATAAATAACCATTTTTAAAACAAAACACGGCAATGATGGAGGTCCATTCTCATTAAAGCCATATATGGTAAGAGTGAATAAAGCCAAAAAACATTAAAAATGACCAAAGGGAGGGGAAGATTGTCGAGTATATTCACGTAAAGTATCTTAAAATGAGTAGCTTGGGTGTCTGAGGAGACTGCAGTGTTGTCTGGAGGTCTTGCTGGAGCATGTGGAGGACATTCAGATATTCTGAGTAGGGCAGAGCTTGATTCCAGCAGTGTGGTTTTCAGTGCTTACAAGTTAGGAGGCGGGACCGGGGAGGGCGGTACAGTTCAGCCAAGACTATCTGTAATCTACATAACAATAAAAACAATATAGCAGAATTTCGAAATTTTAGCCCGTCAGCATCTTCCGCAGAAATGGAACTGTAATACGAGGACTGAGATGTCTCTTTAAGTAAGCCAACAACACAGGACGCCAACGCCTTCCCCGCGCAGGAGCTCGAAGCACAACACTTTTGCCGATTAGCTTCAAAAGCAGCCTGCTTTCAGAAAAGTGGTTTCAAACCAATTTGTGGGATACAGAGGAGTATCATGACACGGCAGCATGGCCAAAGCTGACTGGAGCTCTGGTATGGCAGAACACACTTGCAAAGGCACTTTGGGCAAGAAGGGGAGTGAGAGCTGGTCCAGGAGGGCAATGTTATCGCCAGGACTCGGGTCGCTCTGCAGAGCCAGGTGGTTTGAGTCCCGCGGGTCCCTGAAGGCTGTGAAAGCCCCAAGTGGCCATCACAATGGAGTTGGTGATCTCCAAGCAGTTCCTGCTGCTCTGTGGCCAGAGGAGATGTTCCCACAGCTGCCTTCCCACCCAGCTCCAGCACGCTGGCACCCGCTCCCAGGGCACCGAGCCACAGCCGGCTTCTCAAAACAAGAGCATCCAGCTGGGATAAACATAGAGGGAGAAGTAGGAACCAGAAAGGTTGCAGCAGTGTCATGCAGTCACAGCCCTCAAAGAAATCAAGGTGTCCAGAGGAGGCCACAAAGATGCTCAGAGGGGTAGAGCACTTCTGCTGTGAGGACAGGCTGAGAGAGCTGGGGGTGTTCAGCCTGGAGAAGGGAAGGCTCCAGGGAGACCTTAGAGCCCCTTCCAGTCCCTAAAGGGGCTACAGGAAAGCTGGGGGGGGACTCTGGATCAGGGAGTGCAGTGATAGGAGGAAGGGGAACAGTTTTAAACTGAAAAAGGGGAGATTTAGGTTAGATATGAGGAAGAAATTCTTTACTGTGCGGGTGGTGAGCCCCTGGCCCAGGTTGCCCAGAGAAGCTGTGGCTGCCCCATCCCTGGAGGTGTTCAAGGCCAGGCTGGATGGGGCTTGGAGCAACCTGGGCTGGTGGGAGGTGTCCCTGCCCAGGGCAGGGGGTGGGACTGGATGGTCTTTAGGGTCCCTTCCAACACAAACCATTCTATGATTCTATGAAATCAGCTGTGCATATTCACGCTCAGATCAGGGAGAGCTGTGGCACAATGATGTTTCTTGGTTGTTTTTTTTCCCTGAGTGGTTTATTTACTCATACACTGCATGCTGGCGGTCTCAGGGAAGCCACAAGGACCCACATCTGCAGCCTACGGGCATCTCGAATTTTGGAGGAAAGCTGGGGCACCAACACATTACACATTCCCCCAGACACAGTCCGGCTTGGCAAACTTTCTCCAAAACCATAATCTGGATTTGCTCAAGGGCTTTAGCAGAACAGATCCACCCCGGGAACGGTTGTAGGGGGAGGATTTAATCACTTAACCGTCAAACCAGGCTGCTTTTGTGTTTGTAGAGGGAGATGCATATCTGCACACAGATATACTGTGGGCTTCGCAGAGAGACGCAATCATTATTCTTAACAGGAGAACTAGTAATGTATCTAACAAAACAGCTTTGTCTGTGGATCAGCTTTACCATCAATGAGGTGGATTTTTGTTAGCTGTACGTGTTATGTTAAATTCCTGAAATGCTTTAAAGGTTTTCTTTTTTCTTCTTCTTCCTCTTCTTTTTTCTTCTTCTTCCTCTTCTTTTTTCTTTTTTTTAATTTGAAAATGGGCCTCTAATACTTGCAAATTCTTAAACATTTATGGATAAACTTACGAATCTGCAAGCACTTGCAGATTTCCCATGAGAGCTTGAATCCCTATATTAAACCTCATCTGGTAACTGCAAGTGTCAAAATTATTTCTACTCTGCTGAATCAGCCTAAGCTTGTCATTGCGTCCAAGAGAAGTGGAAAATTAAAGTGAATTTCATTGCTTCATAGCTCACTACATGAAAAAGCATGTAGAAATGAACAGCACATACAAAATTAAAATTTTAAATTAGATTAATGTGTGTTCTCTGGAGAGTTTCCTGTGCCACCAGGCAGGCAGATACAGTCTTCCTCAGTAACCACTATTAACTATCGATAATTTTTTTTTTAAATACTTTGGAAAGAAAAGAAAAAAGATATTTTCTCAGGTTGTAATGGCATTTCCACGATTCCAGATGAAAGTTTTTCTAGTGTTTCTAATGAGAAACTATCACATTCAGCAAGGATGGGAAGGTAGCGATGCTACACCCAATGCCACAGTGAAAAGAGGATCTTAATCCCTGGGGGTACGATGAGATCCAGCAGAGAAACTCTCATCCCACCTAAGTTGCTGTTAGGTGAATTAGATCTGTTGTCTGTGCACTGCTGTTTTCCGGAGAGGGTTGTGAAAAATAGTGAATGTCAGAAGATGAGGAAGCTCCTTTTCACACTATATTGTAATTATTGGTGATTCCTCTCTCTCAAGTTGGTAAAATGCCTTAAGATCTTACGTGACCGAAAGGAAAGATATTAATGTAAATTTAATTCATTCATTCAAAAATACGTGCACCTAGAAGTGCTTTTGGGGAATCACAAAGCTTGAAAGAGTCAAAATATCAAATATTCAATTATTTGGGCTTCTGACATTTTGTGTATATATTAATATTTTATTCCTTGTACCATTTTCTCTCCTCCTCTTATCTCTTTTTTACAGTCTCTCAGATGAATGTGGGTGAAATAAAATGCATTTTAAAGTGTTGTGAAGTTTCCACAATTATCTCTTCCTCTGATCATCCCTTGGGAGGCTTTTTTTTTTTTTTGGTTGTTCAGTGGTATGATAGGAAAGGAAAAAACATTTTTCAGTGTTGTATTGGAGCTTCTTTTCCCCTCCCTGCTCCCTGGAGCCAGCTTGTACTTTGCCCTCTCTTTTCTTTCTCACATGGCCTGGTTCTCCTGTCATTAATACTGGGTTTACACCAGTGCAAGGAGGCTGATTTTGGTGTGCTTACTCTGATTTCAGCATATTTGCCTTATATCCCTCAATGTGGGAAAAGCTCTGCACTATAAATCAGGCTTGATTATATTTAAGTAGATTATTTATGTCAGTCCATATTCTTCAGGTGTGGAAAAGATATTAGTCTCTCGTACTAAGAGTACTCTTGTACTTTCAGGGGAAAAAAGTCTTCAATACTCCTTTTTTATCCTTTATTGCCTGGATATTTTTATGCAAAATGGTTTGGGGAAGACTCGGATCATTCCATCTTTTCTCTTTGTGCCTCACATAATAATCTGTGTTCTTTCCATGTGGAGCCCAGGTCTCAGAGAGACCTGAAGAACTGACTGAAGCATCCCAGGTCCCCCTGGGGCAGGTTCCTTCTTCACAGCATTTCCAACAAGGAATATGTCTGAAAGACCAAACAGCACTGAAGCACTTGCCTTCCTAAGGTAAACCATTCAGGACCGCTGAATTGTGGTTTGGGTTCTCCGTCAAAATGCTTTTGTTAACTTTGACTTGGTAATATGCTCTTACACGTTTTTCCTACAGCCCTAATAAGGAGTGAACATTACAGGGAGTTCTGCTTCCACTAAGCAATCAAAGCTTTTGAACAAACTTTTTGAAAAATGATTGCCTTAATTTATGCTCCTGAGTTACACCGAGGCATCTCACTGAACGGACATGCTGAAGACATCAGTTACTCAGCATGACACTAAATGAGACCTTTTATTTAGTCGTTTGAATGTAGACCCAAAGTTCTGAGTGAATTACTTTTCCAAACCCCTGGTTTCACTAGTCCTGGGGATGATTTGGTTCTGGCAATTTGAAGGCAAAATTTCTCAAGCATACCTTTTGCAGTCGTGCAGCACTCTCAATTCCCAGGACTCACCAGCTGAGGTTGGAGGGAGGCTTGATTTCCAGCCTGACTTTTTAGTCAAGAAAAAAACATTTTTCAAGTATTATGAAAGAAAAAGGACAGTAAAGAGACAACATTAACATGTTTTAGAAGACCGATTCATCCTGCTTTATAACTTCCCTCATTTTAGTGCAGGCACACAGAGAACATATTTTTACCCATCTGGTTGATAGCCTCTTTCCTTTAAATTGGGCTCTTTTTTGCTTGTCTTGACTGGAAGTTTATAAGAGAAGACTACATTTGCTTGAAAATGCCATTTAAATATGTAAGAGTTTCATCAGCAGAAAGCCTTCATTATTGGAAACACATGAATATGAGCTACTAAAGACAGTCAGAGAAAATGCAAGAGACAGAAGGTGAGGATTACTGTTACACTGCCTATCAGTGATGCTTAAAGGATGGGGAGGCTAGAGGAGATTTAAATAATGTTCTATCTTTGGCAGCGTTCACGCTGTGTAGGGATGTAACAAAGGTATGCAACTTAAAAGCTCTACAAACTGGTGCAAAAATGAAACCACCTTTCCTGCTTAGTGTTTTATGGTTGCTTCTTTCCACTCCATTTTGTAGCCTGGCAAGGAAGATAATTCCTTGGATCTTCTCTGTCACCTCATACGAACATTTTCTTTCTGTTTAAACCCATACTCGTATAATACTGCTTACTCCCATTTTTACCTTAGGGTTTTAGAGGTGTTTAGCTTTTACTGTCCTTCTTTCATAATCAAAACCACAACCACATCTTATATCATGGTATGTGTTGTGTTCGACGTGCACATATATATTAATTAGATTGTAGCATAGCAAAGAGGAAGGTGAGATTTAGGGCCAAGGGAAGGGCAGCAGACAGGGACTTTCTGACGCCTCCCTCTGCAAAAGGAAGGATTGCTAACCTCAAACAATTCATTTAAAATCTGCAATTGATTTTCCTCTTCTGTAAAATAAGGCAATGTAAAGGCAAAAAAGGCCAACAGACTATGAAGGCTCTATGTACTATTATTATCAATATTTACACGTGGTGTGACATTAAACTTACAAATATCAAATGGGATTTTTTCATAACCTACAAATAATTAGCATTGCTTCATTTCAACTATGACATCTGTTAGTTCTCTTTTGCTAGTATTTTTTTCCTACTTTTTATGCTGCAAAGTCAGGGAAGAGCGCGATTAAATGACATAACATGCTTAATTTCATAACCTGGGGTAATTTCATGAAAAGTAAGAAAAGGAAATATGAAGGTAGAACACCAGGACAGCAGGTGAAGAAGTGCCATAAAAAAATCCCCCAGGGTATCTCATCACTTGAGAGTCTTAAAACTAGTCTGGAAAATTGACTTCAGCGTCTATTCTAGGAAACAAGCCTGCTAGCTTACGCAGGATGGGCTGGAAAAACCGCATCACTTTGTTTTCCTATTGTTTGCCGTGTTGTTCTCTGAGACACGACCGTGCAAGATCTTTCTGTTTGCAACCGAGGTCTAGATAAGCGACATGGAAAATATCTTTCCTTTTTTACAACCATTATTTCCAGCTCCCATCAAGCCCGTTACAGCTGCTGTGAAGACCCCAAGGCATGAGCAAACTCAAGGGGTGGCTCAGAGCCAGCAGAGAGCAGAGTGTGGAGAAATCCCTCCCTGTCTCCGTACCGGGGAGAATATATTTCCTTATGCTCTCTCACCAGAGCCTGCTGACTTTCAGAATTACCAGAATCTGTCTTGAGAATATTTGTAACAAAAAGCTTTGCATCTTCGTCTTGGCCATAGTAAATGATACAACAACAGCTGTTTCCTCCCAATTAGTTGCATTTAATGGTGCCCAGAACGGGATGCAGAGGCAGTTCCTCAAAATGAAGATGTCAAAACTAATGGAGCGAACTGTAGCAAGGTGTGATTAATTCTTTGGCAAACATTTTTCATTATTAGGGTGCTAATTAGATTACTTTCGGAATTCTCAGTTAATAAAAATATTAATATTTGATATTTATCTACTGCCAGATACTAATAGCTGGCATGTTAGACAGAACTTTCCTAGAACTGTATTTGATCTGTTTTTATTAGCTCTGAGCTTTGCCACAGTCAGGGTGAGCTCAGACAGGCATTATGCTGATTTCAGCATTGCATTGTACAGCAGTCATAACACTGCAGATTAGTACACCAGGGTGCCAAGAAAATCAGAGCCCTATTATGCTAGGTATGCTCTTACAGAGAAGTGTACAGCCCTGAAGAGCTAGTATCTAAATTGAAGCCAGACCAAAAAAAAAAAAAGTCCTCACTTTGTAGAGTTAATGCAATGAAGAAAGTAAGCCGGCAGTAAAGGCAGGAATCAAAATGCACATAGCAAGTTTGAGTTCTGGTCAACTGTCCTGTGTCCTAGACTGAGGAAAATTATAAGACAGCAGGTTACTCAGAGGTTGCATTTACAACGAACTTTCTAATACTATTTGATGGTGGGGAATTGCCTGGGTGCATATAGAAACACGCAGACAAACTCCAGGCAAGCAGTGAGCCATCAGCTGGACGTTGGTATCTCCACTGTGGTGCCTGAAGAGGTGTGGGCTTGCATAGGTGAGGGCAGAGTCAGGTTCTTAAATCTGGTTTCAAAAGCAATACTAATAAAAGCTATTAATTACTGAGGAAAAAGAAAGAAAAGTAGAAAAATGGATTTATGGCACTTGCTTCTTTTACTTGTAAAATGCAATTGCAAAATTCTTAAATCTTTAGATGAAAACCTTCTGCCCTTTATGCCTGAAAGCTGCAATATAATAGCTTCTTGTCATCTGTGTCACAAGTTATATCAATAAAATGCTTTCAAATAATCCTTATTCCAATGTTGTCGCATCTGAGGAACCTGGCAGTCCATCGAGGTGTCAGCAGAAAGCGCACGCTTGTATCTGATCTCCTACGGGCTTACTACGAGCGAATACAACATTGGAATGATCTGTTCCGTTGCTCCCGTAATATACTTTTTTCTGAATGTGTTGCATGTGGCACATACCTCATAGCACCTTAGTAATGCATTTAGAAGAACTATTACCACGCAGGAATAGCCTGAGTTTGACATTTACACCGCAACTGTTGTACAAGCTTGCGCAGGTATGATTGATTTATTATTTTTTTTAAAACGGCAAGTATTTAGACGTGGTTTGGAAACTGCTAGGACTCCTAAACAAGATCTTTTGTATATGTTGCTCGCAAAAAAGCCAAAAAAAGTTTGATAGTTCCCATAATTCCTGGGAATACCTTCATTAAGTAGGCACACAGAGCTGAACAGCAAAAGTGAAACAGAGGAAAAGAGCAACATTGGGAGACTACAAGCCCTAACAGTGTTTTATAATTATCACTGCCCTATTCAAATTTTGTCCGGTAAAATTTTAACCTAAGAAAATGGTTCTCTGAACTGTCACTGGAGCCAATTTTTTTCATGTTGCTTCTGAATTTCAGAAGTAGCAATGCATTCTCCTGTGCCAGCAGCTAATAAATACTGTATTACAGATATTGGTATTCATCTCTGCATATCATTAATGGTGGAGATTTTTGAGAAAAGTCTAGTTTGGATGGAAAATTCTTCTCCTACGTAGTGCTCTCCTGGTCACATGGATCTTTTTCACAAGGACATCAATTTTTGTCTAATGTGCTCGTGTAGATCACCATAGTTTAATTTTCTTTTATTTATTGGTGATCAGATTTAGCTGTGAACTTCCAATACAATATATGCAATTATATTTCATTATTCACATTTCTAAGAATGTTGAGATGTTAATTCATTTATAATTATTGTTATAGTACTAATTCGTGTAACACCACCAGCTGTACCTGAGCACATTTATTTTTATCTAGAAAGAAGAGAATCTGGGTGAGAATTTTCCTGTTAAAGGAGTGGGGATATAAATATTTTCACAAAAATCTTCTTTTTTTTTTTTTCACAAAGGTTTGCCATGTTTGATCTGAACCAGGCTCTCCCCATTGCCTTGCCTGGTGTCAGTGGAGGTATGCAAATATGTCCCAGGCAAAGAAAGAGCTCATTATTTCTGGAAGAGAGAAAAGGAAAGGGATTTACTAATTTCAGGTCAAGCCAAGCCGAGGCTGAGAATTTGTGTAGGTTTTCCTCCGTCATCTGATGGCCCCGTGGGACATATTAAAGTGCCGCTTTGTGAGAAATTGTAAAGCCATATATATCTCTTGCGTTATTGATTCCCAAAATGGAGTGAGCCGTTTAAAAACAGACTATGAAGCTGCAGCAATGACGGAAAATGCTAGTTGCATCTCCCGTCGTGGCTGGGAGGTAAATGCCATTATTATTTTGTTACTAAATGGACGAGGGCTGAAGTGCAAAAAATCCAAAGTACATGTCAGTCCAGAGTAATGAAGAGGATGAAAGCTGATGCCTTGGTTCAGGAAGCTGCGGTGAAACTAAAATCAGGTTTTACTTGTCAGCTGGCAGACAATGGAAATAGTTCTGAGAGCAGTTTAATGATAAACATTTGAGCCAGAAAAAAGTGTGGCTGATTGATGGCTTCTACAACCAGCCCTGCTCATACACCGCTGAAAACCTGGAGTAATTACAGCAGGGTTTAAGGAGCGAGTCTATCTGCGCTCTCGTGTCAGAGAGCAGAAGCTGCCGGCCAGCATCCATAATGTAAATACAGTCTGTTACGTGATGTATGATACACGTAAGGGGAAAGAGCTGTTAAATATGATCACCTTAAATGGCTACAGACAAGACTCATAAACCTCGCCTCAGGCCTTCTCAAAGCTGTGAAACCTGCATTAGCCGAGCAGTGAAAGCCCTGTAAAGGAGCAGGGTTGGGAGAGCCAGCAGCCCACGAGTGGCTTAGAAATGGCTGGGAAAGGTCCAAACGAGGAAAAAATGAAATAGCCCCAAAGAGCTGAGAGGAGTTAGCAATGGAGTGGCACAGAGAAGTGCTGGTACAGAAAGTTAGAGAAGGAGGAAAGCAAAAACTTTTTGGAGGTAAAAGAAACAAAGGCCTTTCTAAGGAAAAATATAAGAGGGTTTTAGATAGTTTATTTTTTTTGAGCAGAGAGATAATAGCTAAGGCAGAATATTCACAGGCAAACACGTTGTTTCAGCTACAAATAGTTCAGATTCCCCAAAAGCTGGATTTGCTTACACAGTACCTAACATGAGGTACCTTTCCAGCCATGCCTCTGGTTGATGCCGTCCTGTCTCATTAGTAACGAAAGGAACAAATAACAGCAACAGAAGAAAACAGCTATACTCTTGAATAGAAAGCTTTGCTTATTTTTGCTACTAAATAACACCAAGATAAAGTGGTGTTACTAAATTTCAATGAAATTTGGAAGAAAATCTGAACTTCTGTTTTCTTTTTGGTTCCAAGCAAAACATTGATAATTTCAATAAAATCATACTATAATATTAAAGTATAAAAACTGAAGATGTATTTCTTTGAGGAACATGCTTCATCTTTTATTGTTTCTTGACATTTGTACCAGGTTACACAATATAGTCTCCGCTGCCATGGGAATGCCATCCTTTTAGCTGTTATAAAGCACAATAACCTTTGTTCTGCTATTAAATTCACTAAAGTGTCCGGTTAAGCATTTTTAAACATCATGTTTTCTATATCAAATTACTTTCTGGCTGTTGTAATGAAACCGTTTAGCACTGTGACACTCCGATTAAGGAAAAAAAATAATCTTTCAGTGTACTCATTAGAGAAGCAGCTGCATTACTATGAAATCATTTTTTTCCTTGATATTGAAAACATCTGCTCCTGCTCAGCTCTTACATTATGTCATAATGTGGCGTATTATGTCATGCTGTACCTGTCACTGAGGTTTTAACTAACGCTTTTCATACCACATTTACAGCAGACAACTGCACACAGTCATTTACAGCAGTTTTGTTGTAAAACTTTGGTAACCTGCTGACATCTGAGCCCTGATTTATACAGCTGAGGACTTGGCCTTTTCTTTTCATATGCAATAACCTCATTATTACTCTCTTAAATCACCCAGAGAAAAAGGTAATTCGAGGAACACATTTGCCAATATAGCAGCATTCTTTATGTTGAGCTTTTAAATGATTTGATTTTGCACAAAGCCATATCCTCTTTGCACGTATTCATAATTAATGACAGTCGATTGCTCTTTATTTTTATTCCAAGGTTATTTTGAAGAGCACATTGGTTCAAAAAGTTTCAGCAGAGAACTTTTATAAACACTCTTGGGTCACTGATGACAAGATCGCTGTATAATTCTAATACATTATCTTACAAGCTGTCCCTGGATGTCTCCACTATAGTCTAAACACTGTCTGCTTTGATTGCTTCTATTTACAAATGGTCTCTGCTGCTCCAAAGTTTAAATACCTTCTACATGTCTGGATTTAATTTATTTCAATAAATGAAACTTTTCAATAAAAGCTGCCCTTTGAGTTATAAACATACCGGGATAATCCAAAGTCAAATGAAGTTTTATGTGCGTGTTGCTGAGCACAGAACATCATCCATCAAACACAGCGTAAGCTTGTAGCCCACGGGGCGGTGGATCACCATCCCTGGGAGATATCAAGACCTGGCAGAGTAATTAGCCTCCCTTAGCAGGAGGACTCAGAGGTCCTTCCTGCACAAGATTTGTGGCCGTCCTGTAAAAGGGAGAAGCGGGAAGACACCCAGCGGAGTTCAGAGGCATTTGATGGCTCAGCAGCTGCCTGGTGACTGATAGCCAACCCTTGAGTCCCAAGCAGCGTCACCAGCCCCGCTCCTGCTCCACCTCCCCTTCCCAAGTGCCTTTTCCCACAGCTTTTATTATTCCCCTGCTGCAGGAGCCCTAATTCCTCAGTCCCAACCTAGGTGGTATTTCCTTTAATGTTGCTGCTGGGTCATGGTAGGAATTTGAATGACTGAGCCTTTTTCTATCTGCTGCACACCAGCAGGTTGGATCTAGCCGGGTCCAGCCCATGCCCTTTGCAGGGTGGGGCTAAAAGCATTGCATTAGGAATAAAATTGTTCGAGGATAATTTTCTGAATAAAGTGTTTCGTCTTGCCTGCATAAAATAATCCCAAAGGGAGCTTATTAGGACAATCTTTCCGTTTTCTAATATTAAGGATGGCTAAAAGCTAGAGTAGATTGTGGAAAATATAGGTTTTTCCATTAAGTAAAGGCTTTCAAATATGATTAAATAAACATCTACCAGTAAGGCTTTCAGAACAGGTGACGCTGGCTTGTGTTAGTGATGGACTGAATAGATGTATTGCATCTTTTCTTCCTTTTATTTATTCTTTGACAATTTTTTCCATTTGTTTTAGTACCAATTTTGATATTTAAATGAATTCCAGCGGGTTGTATTTGAAACTTTTCAGTAAGATGCAAAAAAAAATACACCCGAGTTTCCCTGCCTGTGCCCATAGTTCCTTGAAGTTGACTTGCAGGACATTAGCTCAAGGGTGCCTCTACAATAGAAGAAGGAAAATTTTCCAACACTTTGAAAAAGTAAGTCAACAAAAGTATCCAATATTATTAGATCTTCAATAAGAGCAATTAAGAACTTGCCTATGCAAAGAAAAAATGCAACAGCCGAAATTACTTGATGGTTTACAAGGTAGTTATGAGTTTTTGGTTGGAACACCTTTGTGAAGTAAAGTGCTATTTGCTATGCCCTAACTTCAAATGTCATTAAAATTTATGGACTTTGCCTTTTCCTGAGTGACCTATACCATGATCTGACTATGAAGATTTAATGGTCAAATTCTTGCAACGGCTGTCACAATAACGTGGCACCTTATTGCACATTGCAGTGCTGTTGACATCCCCATGGTTTCTTAGGGGACCATCACAGATATTGCTACACAAAGGACTTTGAAAGAATTTTAAAAATTTTATCTTGTTGCCTGATGCACTTACACAGTGAATCATTGCTGATGGCTTCATCTGGATTGCATTTCTTGGTGACTGGTTTACACTCTTGTTTGTTTGGGGTATTGCATAGTGTGCCTTTTACATTACAAATTACATGTAAATAGAGATGTATGAATTCAGAGGATTTTAAACTCACTACTTTTCTGCTTGGATGATTCAGTAACTGAGTTCTGGGTAGTTACAGGAACAACATGGAAAATATTTCTTTAGCTTAGGTGAAATGAAAGACTTGTCCTTTCCACAGTTTTCAGAAAAGTGATCCCTTTGAATATCAGATGCCAGTTGCTGCATTGGTGTCTATTACATGGTGTGCCACAATAGGTGACTGTAGGTGGGGATAGCACACAAAGCCAGCCATGCACTAAACCAGAGTTCCAAAGAGACAGGGTGTGCTGGGAATTCTATATTCGGCATTTGCCCAATACCCTTTTCCTCTCTTCCAAGTAAAAAATTATTTTATCTTTATGAAGCCATTGCAATCGACTCCTACGCTAACTGCTTCATCTGAGGGAAATGTGCTATGTGCTCCTCAAAGCACCTCTACAAAGACCAGAGGACACGCGCAGTCCCCTACCAACCCTTTCAGCTAAAGAAGAAATTGTTTCTCTTCTGCTCACAGTCCACACATACATGCTTTTCAAGGACAACATAATTAAACGTATGTTGCTTATTGTTCTCTCTGTGTGAGGGAGAGGCGTGATAGCTGCTAATGAAAAACAATGTGATTTTTTTTTCCCCTGCACATACTGTCATTCCTTTTCTGGTCTGTCAATCAGACTCGTCCTTAGGAAAATCTTTTGCCTATAGCTTTTCCAAAATTACAGAGACAAGTCAATTCATCTTGCTAATATAATAATTTGCCAGTTCCATTAAGTTTTTTAATCAGAAAAAGGATGATAAAATTTGGGGAGGAAATCCCAAGCTAATAATTTCAAAGTTTTACTAAATGAAATGCATTCATCTTTTTAAAAATTTAATATTAAACAATCTCAAACTTTTTAGAAGCCCAAAACAAGCAGAGGCTTTGATTTCACAAGAAAACCTTTAATTTTATTTTTTAGTTCAAAAGGTTTAAAAATACTTTTGTTAAAGCCAATCCAAAATGATTTCCCCTGATTTTTCAGAACTGGTAACTAAGCAAAAAATCAGTTCATACTATTCCGAGGTTATTTGAGGAGCTCTTGGTTGTTACACTTATGCTTCCGGTTTCATTCTCCTGTTTTGAGTAGCAGTTAATTATTTTAGAAAAAATCGAAACAGACCTTAGCAACATGAAAGTAATAACGAAATTCAATGATTGCATTCACTCAACAGGGTAAAATTTCTGAAGCCTGAAAAGTTCCTGCACTGGAGAGTGAAAGGCCACTAATAACCTATTGTCCTCCAGAGCAACACAGAAAATAAAGAGGGAAAAAACATATTCTTTGCTGCAGAGTGGTGTTTCATTTTCTCTTGGCTGTATATACTGCAGTAGACGTGCAAAAAAAAAAATCCACCAAGAAGTGCTCCTTAACAAGTTAACAAGATCTTTGAAGGAGAAAGCATACATCTTTCATTATGATCCTGTTGTGATAAACCTTTAGTCCTATTCTTCTTCAAGGGCTTGCAAGAGATACTTGAAGTCCGAGAAAAGTGAAGACTTGCTGATGCAGTTGGAGTTTAAAAGGAAGAGAAAGAGCTGGTGTCAGTTGTATCACCTCACTGTCAAGGTTTACATCCTTTTCTGTAAATATTGTAATATTTAGCTAAAGTCTAGTCATGTGGTGGGTCTTTTTGCCACAAATCTAGTGTGTAAAGACTATCTTTACTTTGTAAAATTTGTAATTCGTTCTTAATGAAGGTACTGCTTTGCTTGGCACAAAGCCTAGGACAAGGACTAGGAAATGACTTTGAATGTGCATAAGTGACATTCCACATTTCGCAAATTATTACATCCTTCTTGATCTATTGATGTTTGTCATCTGGGATCTCATCCTGAAGCCCTTACTAAGGGAAAAATTCCCTCTGACTTAAAAGCTAAGCAAAGCCTTTATGAATAAATGACCTGAGCTTTTGGGGTCATTGATCACTGAACCAAACTTCCCAATTGTTGTGGACTTCTTGGTAACAGGAGTGTGGTACCAAGCTTTGCTGCTTGGCATCGCTACCACCGCGTTTTCCAAACCCTGCTCCTGCTTGCTGTGTCTCTGCTAATTCAGTTTATCATTTCGCTGCTTGGCTTTTCCAGATTAGGTAAGCTTACAGCAACTGGTTTAATCTCTATATTTAAATATTTAAACCATTTGTCCTACCCAGGATTTTCCTCTTTTTATAAAAATTACTATCAGAAAGAATGTTGGAAGCTAAAGAGAAAATAAAATAATTGAAAGGGTATTTTACCTTTATTGAAGCAGCTTAAACAAATGCAGCATCTTGCTGTTACTGACATAAACGGTTTGTATTGTTTAAAGTAGGAGCGAGATTCTCGTGGGTGTAATCGAGGGACTGTGAGCCCAGGCAGCTTTCCCATTCAAAGCAGCTGAGGAAGTCGTCCTCAATTTTTAAGTAACATGAAATACTATTAGCGTCTGATGGAAATAACGAAGGGGATAATCAGATGTTGGACTGCAGAAATGAGTAGAAAAGTCCCAAAAGCGTTTATGAGAGCTATGCTGCGATTTCTTCAGATGTATTAATAGCAAAACCAAATCATTTCATTATAAGTATTATTATTGCAGGAACTATCACAAACCCTTCTTTAGCTGTTACATTACAATTATTTGAAGACTAAAGTGAAGAGCTGCAAATTAGCAAACTTCAATTATTGTTTTTAAACCTCAAGACTTTTTCCTTTCTTGTCTGAGAGACATAACAAATTTTAGAGAAACTGCCAGATAATTTTCTCCACACTCTAAAATCAAAGCAGTTTTCATATTAAATATTTAATAATGCAAGTGATATACAGCAATTTTTGTAATGTTACTCCTATTGATAGTAACTTTCAAATTTACAGTTTAACAGATTATGGTTTTCTCTCCTTAATTCATTCCAACTTCTCCCAAAAGGTTTGTCCTTATTTCTCCGAAAACGTAAGCCTGAGGATGGGTGGGTGTGTACCTGGCGTTGAGACGAAGAGCCCGACATCAAAGTTCAGCACCTGACCATGCCACAGCCTATTTTATATGAACTTGAACAAGTCTTCCTGCACCTCAGCTCTGCGCCTGTCAAAGAGACTGGTGATCATTTTTCTTCCACAAGTTTTATCTCTTTCATTCGGTCCATGAGATCAAGAATACATCCCATTAAGAAGCACAGCACCTAGCACAGGAGAGCCTGAATTGCCATTCACTCTTTCAAAAGCAAGAATGCAAAGAGATTCAGCGTTAGATTAATAAATGTAATGTGTCCCAAAATGAGGGAAATAATTTCCACTGTAAGCACTTTTATTTCCCTTGGGAAACTTCACAGGGACATATGGAGTCACTGATGAGCCATAGAAGCAATGTTAAAAAACTAATAAAATAAGTGAAAGTCAACACAGACAGATGCCAGCAGGTCACCTTAGCTGGCTTTGTTTAAATTAAAAAGAAACGTGAAACAATTTAAAACCGGCCTTTCTGCTGGATAATTCTTTAGAAAATTGATTGGTAATCTCACAGGCTACCCTTTTCTTCGCCTTAATAATTTACAACTTGTATCATCTATCTACCACCAAAGCACACAGGATCAGCAGCTACCACAAATCAGTAGTTAGATAAGATCACCGAGTACTTGTTCATTTTAAAACAAAACGCGCAAAAGTTGACTAATGCGAGGTTCTGGGGTAGGGCTGGGGTCAGGGACAGGCTGCACAAGGACTGAGATGCTTTTCCAAGGTACAACATCCTCGCACAGTGATGCCCTAGAGGCCGAGAATCTCAATACAGACTACTCATATTTTAAAAATCACCCAGTTCCAGTTCCGAGAAAAAAAATAAAATGAAATGTAATAGAGGCCGTTTCTACTGTGAAATGTGAGTGAGCGGATGTAAACAGTTAGAGAAGTGCAGGCTTCGGTTTCTCTGAAATGAGATTCCTGAGGGCTTCATCCTGACCTTTCCTGTTTAAACATATACTATCCTGACCACGTTTATAAATATATTTATGGCATATATATTCCTACTGTTTATGTACTCAGAGAATGCTCTTCCAGCCTCAGAGACTGATCGCCTGGCAGTGATATCATTCCTCTTCCTAGCCAAAAAAAAAACAAGCCGCGAGCCGTCAGAGTGCAGAAGTTAGCAGTTGTAAAAGATCAATGCCATTTTTTTAAAAGCTAATTGCTAATAAAAGGGTAAGACGTATCCACTGCCTGGCGGATAATTTAAATGCTCTTAATTCTTGAGTATGCAGAGCGAACGACTTCTCGGCTCGTCGCCGTATTAAGCCTTATTCGGCGGCGCTGCCTCCCCGGGATTTGCACCAGATGGGGCTGAGATGCAGCCGCACGTTGACATGTTCTCAGCTGAGCCCTAATCTTAAATTTTGCTGAACAACCTCCTGCAGCCTTCAATTACCACTGCAGAACTTTGAAATTGGATCGGGGATGGCTTTTCTGACGAGGAGAACATGATGTGATTTTTATTGTACACAGACAGCTATAGAGTGCCAGGTTATACTGTAACCAGTTTTAATACTTATTTTTAATTATAACTTTGCAGTAAGGAGTAGCGATCAATAAAGCGGTCTCTTTTGTCTGAGTTCCACAAGAGACAATGACCATCATTCCTCTAGGGAGCATTTGGCCGGAAAAAAAGAAAAAAAAAAAAGAAGAAAAAAGAAGTGAAAACCTATGATTCCTCCTTGAAAAGAGGGTGCAATGTATTTTATCACTGCTCAGCAAATGCATCTCATTTTTTAGGAAACATAAGTCCTATCATCATCTTTTATTCCTGTCACGAGTAGAATAGTTTAAGCAGTCTCTTCAAAACTGCCCCTTTCTGGTTTGCTTGTGATGTGTCTGTGGGTAGGTCTTGATTTGTATCTGCAAGTGCCATTTGTCACATTCATTCGGTGAAAATCACTCAGTGCCACAATTCAGGCCATTGCAGCAACTCATCTTCCTTCCACATGCACTCCTCGGAGTTTCCCTTTTTCATCTGATTGAACATTTTCCACGTTAGTGTCAGTGTTTTATGAATTCAGCCAGTTGCAGAAGGTGGGCAGCAGAGTCACCACGGGCAGGGTGGTGGGAGATGCTCCCTCCCCAGCGCTGCACCCTTTCTCAAGGGTCTGAAAACGCACCTGCAGCTACCCAGTAATTATCCATACCTGCTTCTTCATAGGAAAGGCAGATACTGCTACTAATCTGTGGACAAAAATCCCTTTATTTCTAAGAGAGGTCTTAAGTGCTGCATTGCGTCCTGTAATGCTAGAGATCTGAGGAAGGGGGCAAGGCTCATGTGGGTCACGCTTCACTATAATGACTGTACACTTAAAATAAGAAACACTCTTGGAAAATCAGTAGTGGCTATTTTTTTCAACCTTTTAATCACCTGATTTATATTTTAAGGAACCGGAGTGAATTACTGGAATATAGGAAGGAAAAACACTGTTTTGGGTGTGTCATGCAGGTCAACTTCGTTTAAAAGAAAGAAGAAAGAAATAAACCCCTCTATACTGCATCGCCATTATACAGTGATGTTTGTCCTCTATGGCACTAATCGTTAGTAATAAGTATTAACGTACTACAGGAAGTACTGTAAACCAAACCCTGCATTTTCCTTTAAAGCTCTGCTCAGGCTTATGAGGTTAGAAGGCTTTTATTAGGGGACGTTACCCAAAAGTCAGCTTTTCCTCACCCTTCTGGCTTGAGCCAAAACTCCACATGGATTTCAGCTGCCTTTTTGCTTGTCTCCTCTTTGGACGGCCATTGCTGAGCTTTAGGACTCAATGTCATATTAAGCATGAGGCAGAGTTTACCTGAGGAATATTTAAAAAGAAATATGTCTAGAGTACAGTTATAAAGCTATCACAATATTATATACTGTTACCAAACTTGGAAAGACCTCTTTAAGAGTGAACCGTAAACAGCTTCATGTATTAATGTTGCATATTAATGTTACATTTTCTATATTAATTTTTTTAAGGATTCCCGGGCATCTTTCTTATTCTTTTCTATATGCATTGTTCTAAATGCTTAATATCCTTTTCTTCTCCAAACTAAACTCACAATGTTTAGCTTATCAGGATTTTCACCTGCGTTTCCTGAGCAGGAATATCTATATTCGAAATGCTGTGTGACCCATAGGGACAACCAAAAGAGTTTAAATAGTCAGTGATCTCTTAGTTTGTGCCAGCAGCTACGTTTGCTATCATCCCTTGAAGTTGTTCATCATGCATTCTTTGTCTCTCTCACAGATTTAACTCCAAACTGTCTTTTGCCTCCGTTAAATGGATTGTTAGAAAATTGATGTTATAAAAAAATCCATCTCTGATAAGATTATCTCAAGAACATGCCACCCAAATGGGCAGATCCTTTGTCAGTAAACCAGCAGAGCTGGAGGCAGTGTAGGCATCTCCAGAAAAACTACTTCAGATTTATATTGCCATCAGTCTTGCACAGAGAGACTAAAGCATAATTCTAGTTTTTAAAAAAAAAACAAAACAACCGCACTTAAACTTTCAGATTTGTGGGCAATTGGAATAAAAATGTTGATTAAGATTGCTAAAGAAAGATATATTTTCCAAAGAAAATATAATTACTGTTACAATAACCCAGCTTTCGGGATTTTGGGGTGTTTTTTTTCTACTGAACATCGCTCATCGCATTCAAAAGACTTTTCTTAGGCCAAGGTAATATTGGAAGATGCAGCTCAACAGCACAAGGATAAAAAATATATGCTTTTGCTGGGATACGCAAGGTTTCTTTTTTTTTTCTTTTTTCTTTTTTCTTTCTCAGATGAGAGAGACTAGAAAATTGATCCAAATGAAAGTTTCATGTTTCATGTAAGAATACATCAGACATTACCTTTTCCAAAGATTAATAAATCAGGGGCTACCTAAAATAAAAGCAGGCAAACAAGCAAACAAAAACTCTGTTGGACAAGCTTACTTCACAGAAAATATAATAAACACGTGAAATCTGATATACCACAAGCAAAATAAAGATTCATATTTTATTCATGGATTCATCAATGGTTTCAAGAGACTACCAGCACAGACAGGGTTTTTTTATGCCACATTAATATTTCATTGTTTTTTATGGAAGGGAAAAAATGAACAGAGAAGATAAAATGGTACAAATAACATTTAAAAGACAAAGGAAGAAGAGGGATTTGGAATTAGTAAGACTGAACGGGAATGAGAGGGAAATGGTCAAAATCTACTGGGCAGGTCTGGGTGTCACACGCACCAGGGGTCTTCACACAGAGCTCACAAGGCTTCCCTTTCCTTCTTTCCACGTGTAGGAAACTCATCAGACTTGGCCAAACTTGTATTCAGAGAAGTGCCTTCCTCCTTGCTTGGGAAAAAAGAATGGTCAGAGAGAAAAAAAAAACAGTGTATCTGAACCTAATTATACTTTTTTGAAGAAAATAGTGAGTGCACAGAGCGGCGTGACAAAGCCCAGGAGAGTGTCTGCCCTGGTGATTTCCCTCTCCTCGCACTATTTCAAACCGTATTTTTACTGCAAAGTGGGACTTTTCCCTTAAAACATGCTCCCATGCAGAGCTCAAGGATGCTATCAAGGCCATATCTGTCCTGCTCTCACCACCTTGCAGCTGCTGCAGTTCGAGCTCATCTGAGTATGGCCACAGCAGCACAAACCTTTCCAAACTGGAAGATGCCTTTACTCCTTAAAGGATCACAGCCTTTTTCCAGCTTTGAACCAACTTTTTTTGCCTTTTTTTTTTTTTGGCACAGGTGTTACAGCTGCAAAATGATAGGTTGTTATTTCTTATTTGTGTTGGGAAGTCCACACCGCAGCCAAAACTCGCTGGAGAAATAAGTAGTTTCTTCTAAGTGGCAGAAAGTGTATTGTTAAGGTGAAGAGCAAACAAGGAGATAAAATTAAATTGCTTTGTCCAAGATCACGTAGCCGTACTACGACCGGCCGGAGAGCCGAGCTGAGACCTGAGACACGATGAGCGCTCTGCAGAGGCATCACTGCCTTCACTGCCTCTGCATGGACCGCCGGCGAGATGCTCTGCTCCCACCTGGCACCATCTCCAGGTGGAAACTCCTGAGAAATGGAGGTTTGACAGACTTAACTTCAGCTTTAGGCCTAATTTCTAGAGGCTGGATTTGCTCCTCGTTTGTACTCAACATGAGGATGGCTGCACTAAAGATTTTTCCAGACCTCTGAGTCCCTGCTCAGTATCCCCCAAGTACTGAGCCAAGTTAGATGGTTTGCATACAATATTTGTGCGCAGGATGTTGCATCCTTCATCCTTTACATCACAAAATGATGTCATACACTCTAGCACATTACAGGTTTTAAAAATGTTATCTCTGACTATACATAACCTGCCCTGTTGGAAAGAAAATATATCCCTGAGAGTGCCTGATCTATGAAACTTCACTGCAGGGGTGAATAAGCCCCACCGGCAAGGTATAAATGTCCTGTACTCTGTCCTTGCACCTCAGGCTCTCAGACGTATTTCTGCAAAAAGACACTGTAAAAGCACAGTCTGCCATCGTGGAGTGGAAAAGCAACTTCCAGGTATTCATAGGCATAGTCCATTTAAAATTATTTCTCTAACTATACAAAGAAAATTGATCCTGGAAGAACTATGAAATAAATTAATAATTAGCCAAATAATTACATCATCCCGCTTGCTAGTTTTGTTTCTTTAAAAGGGCTCTCCCAAAGCTACTAGACTCTGAACCTATCCAGTGTGAGCAGAAACAAGGCACAACCCAAATTGTTGGTGCTTAAATTTGTTTTAATCTGGCAGTCTGTTGATACACCTACTCCAAACATGTTGCTGAGGCAACTGTTGGCACAATTTCTCCCACAGTTAATTCAGTTTAAACATTTTCCATAAATGATTTAAATGTCTTCATTTCCATAAACATAAATCTATCAACAACATTTCAAAACTTTTCATGCTTTTAATGAAATGTTCGAGACTTCATCTTAATTAATAGTTAAAAATGCAAAACCCTCTAAAAAATTGAAAATGCTAACTGTTTCTCTGTAATTTTACAGTAGAATAAAAAGATAAAATGAGATCAAGAACAATTAAATAATAAAACTTGTTATATTTAAATAGTTTAAGGATTGTGCCACACAGTGATAATTTAACTATAAAAGCACCTTGTTAATCTAATAATATGATAACTATACAGTGGTCCATACACAGTATCTTTTCAATGAAAAAAAAAATTCATTCTGAATGCAAAATTAAAAAATCACATCCACCATTTATCATATATTTTTTGGTCATAATTGTTATTATTTATTATTTGTGCTACAGCCATAATTACTGCTGGGAATGGCAGTTCAGCATTATAAAAACACATAGGAAGATACAAATCCTCCCCTGAGGAGTTTACAACCTCCTTTTCTTGCCATAAAGTGTGGGAAATGTACTATATTTCTCCTTACAAACATGTTTTGGGTTTATTTTGTTTTGTTTCAGTTTTTTGCCCCTGGTAGCTAACTCTAATTTAACAGCACTGACTTTAATGACCTTCAGGAGGATAAGTATGAGCCTGGGTGTCCCACAGGCAGGAAGTTGTGTCTGTCCTACATGGACACCAGAAACCTTGTTCCATGTTAGGGAACAAACTACGTTAGACAAAGCCATTCTTCCCATGCACATTTTCTTTTAAGCCATCCTTGCGCACACTTTGGCCTCCACTGGGAACCACTTCAGTCCCGGGATTTTAATATCCCATGCAGCACTTCACTCAAGCACCATATATTCCTCATTAAGCGTGGTCCATCCTTGCTTGATGAAGCAGACACGTCCCATATAACTGGCCAAGGAGAAAAGGAAGCCAGATTCTAACAATGGATCAAACATGGGTTAACTCCTAGACTGGACATGGGGCCCAGATATACCACACCAATTTGTTCCCTCTCAACAGACAGGGAGCGTCTGAGAGAGTCTCTGGGGAGTGGAGAGAGGTAAAGGGTGCCTCGTTCCATCAAAGATGTGATTTTCCTTCTGAAGACTGCTGTTTCTACAATTTCTATGCCACTCTAAAGTCACGTGGGATTCATCCAGGCTTAGGGAGACGTGGATAACTGCATTAATTTTGAAAAGAGAAGGGGTTTTTTTTTTCTATTTTGGGAAATGGAATGTAAGCTGGTTTGGACAGAGGCCATTTTTGTCATGTGTTTGTAAAGCATTTTAATGGTGTGCCTTGTCCATGAGCAGGCACTACAGCAACAAGATAAGATGGAGAATAATTGGTGTGTCAATTGTTCTTTTCTTCAGTCTCCTCTGTCTACTCCCCTGTTGGTTCTTCTGACACTCTACCCTACTCGAGACAAAGGATTAATGCCAGTAATGTCAGTTCCTCCAACATTACAATACTAGCCCAGAGACTGACCTCCAGGATAGACAGATGTTGCTCAAAAAATAATATGAATAGTATCATTTAATGTGGTTGCTGTCTGTGCTGCAGTTATAAGGTGCTCAGTATAGTTCAATACCGAAATATAAAGATTCTTGTTCTTTTATATAGTTTTATATAGTCTGCATATACAGTTCATGTGTATAATTGTGTAATTCTAATGGTAGGAATGGAACAGGTCATTTGATTTGAAGATCTTGCAATGGATAGTGGTTTTTCCAGTGTTGGCTCCTGACGTTTTCAGCTCACTGAACCAGAACTTCTCTCTTCTATGGGTTCAGAGATCTCGTCATGCTTCAGAGAAGTTTTCTGTCCTACCTAGTTCTGGACAACCTAAGCCAAAATATTTTTGCCTGGTTTCCATCACGTTTTCTGACTGCAGTTATTGTTCCTTGATCCTAGCATTTTTTTGAAAATGGAAAGCAAAAATCTGATCTATTTCAATGTGGAATCCACTTTCAAAACAACACAGTGTTGGTGAATGCCCAAAGTTGAAAACTTTAGGATTCAGATCCCACTTTTTTTTTTCTTTTTTTTCCTTTTTTTCTTTTCTTGTCAGAGAATCATACCGTAGTAGAAGTGTTGCCTGGAAAGGACCTCTGGAGTACACCTAACCCAACCCCCTGCCTGATGCAGGACTGTCACCAGCATGACATCAGGTCAGTGGTGGCTTTCTCCGTGGGTCTTGAAATTCCCCGCGTCTGGAGATGTCACAGTTACTCTGAGTGACCTGATCCAGTGTTTACTAGTCAGGAAGTGTCTACGATGTCTGGCCGTTTCCCATTTTCCAGTGCCAACAAGGAAATTCCACAGTGGAGTTTTGCTCCACAGTTTTACAATTCCCTTTCCAGAGAACCTCTCAGGCAAGGCTGGGGCACTCTAAGGGGCTGATCCAACCTCCTTGGCTTACAGCGGAGGAGGCTGGGGGAGTTCCATATAGGCTCTTAATCTCACCATGGACACAAGTCAGGTTAGCCAAGCATGGGTTGCTCTTGGTAAACCGTTGCTGCCTGAAGGACTTCTCATCCTGCCCACATTAGGCAACCAAGTCAATAGGGATATGTTCTAGGACCTTTCCAGAGACTGCAAGGAAGTGGATCAGCCTCCATCAGCTCTCCTACAACTGGATATTACCATTGAATGCAATATACATCAGCTGATCTACCTCTCTACCTCTACAGAAAAAACACCAAGAGAAATGGAGCTCAATTTCTTTGGGTTCTCTGAGATATCATAACCATCTCACATATTGCTGCACTACTTTACTAATTATAACAGCAGCTATATATCTCTTTCCTCTCTCAGGAGTTTCTAAACAATTTCTCCGCTTCCCAGCCAAAGCTTTACAGTTCAATTTCTCCTGGAGCACTACAAAAAAAAAAAAAAAAAAAAAAAAAAAAGAGCAGTCATTTGCTGGAATCATGAGCAGCTAATTTGCTGAGTTTAGTGGCAGGAAGCCTGAAGATAATCAATCCAGTTCTTCTCTACATATATGAATGCAATACGGCATGCTGAGTATGGTAAATTATGCAGTTCAAAACAAGATGAAAAATCTTATCAGGTGAAACTGTAGATAAATCTTCACTGGCAGAACATTATGCTTCAGAATATCTGCAGGTTCTTAGAAGATTTTCTCAGTGTCTCACATAGTCAAAATCCAGGCACAACTGGATAATTATATTAAATTAGGATGTGCTTATGTTTTTATCTGGAGTAGCGGTTACATTTGCACCACAACCTTCCAGGTTGCTGCAGTTTTTCCTCATCCAAGTTCAAGCAGTAATTTGGACATAACGAAGTTCACATGAAAGTGTTCAACTTTCAAAAAATTACTAGCTCTTTACTCATTCTTTGTTTTTCTCCGTGTACGTTGTTTAATTTTTTTTAGTGTTATCTAGTTTTGCTTACACGAAATATATTATAGCAAAGTTTGTCTTCTGTGCAGCTGGCAAACCTCTTTTCTGTTTCATCCAGCCATATCCAAACCAGATTTCTTAGATACATCAGTCAGCAGAGGTACTTTTCTCTGTCAAGCACATAGCTTAGCTCATTCCAGGCACTGAGACAGATGATATAAATGTGAGCTGCGCTAGGCAATATAAAACTGCCTCAAATCCTTCTGAGGCTGTATAACTTCATAATTCTCCTGAGGTGCACTGAACAGTCATTTCTCTCTTTTCTTCTCCTTCTTTTAGGTGGATTTAACTGACATGACCAAGACTCATTGCCTGGAAGTAAAAAAGAAAAAATCCTACTGTATATTTTACAGTTAGGTTGTAATTGGAGAGCTGCACTTTACTAGACCTGCCGTAAAACCTTTTCATTGACTTCTGAGCAGTGAAATATATACAGGCTTCAGATGGAAAAAAAACAAACAAACAGAGGAACCATTTCCACACAGTTGACATTTAGGGTTGTACTGGGTCTTTAAAGTGAAATCCTGAGTAGGGAATTGACTCACAACGTCACTCAAAATGCCAAAGAGTTATGACCCTTCAAGGTCCGGAAAAGGAAGATTTGGGGCAGTTTGTACCCTCTCTGGTATTAATAGCTTACTGCATGATGAGACTCCTTCACATTTGCCCAGAAATGCTTTGGGAACCCAGAAATGTTCCATATTTTGTTCTCTTCAAGTTCAGGTTTTACACTCTGCTATGAATAGCAATTCCAACTAAAACAAACAGACAAAGCAACAAGCAACATCCTTTCCAAAGTTAAATTCTCTTGATAGAGTTTTAGGCACCTACAAAACAATGGCTTCATCCTTCAGCCCCCTGAGGTAGTTCCGTGTTACCATACAAAGCCAGGTTACCTAATGGAGAGCACAAAAGGGTAAGGTAAGTTCTTGAATTCAAGTACTTGAGTTTGGACATTTTTGCATGCATCGATATGTGTTACTTTTTTCACTTAACGGGTGCGTATACTTTTAGAAATGAAACCGGAAAGAAGCGATGATTGCAAAGTTTCAGATAAGCTCTTTTAAACAAAAAAAAACAAAAGAACAGATTATTCAGCCTCATCATTTCTTTTCAAGTGCATATGTAAGGTCACAGGATTAGAGCAGACTCATATTAAAATATTGTGGCCCACTGGCCTCTGTACAGAGAAAACGGAAAGGAGAAGGAGTATTATTCAGCCTTATTGCACTAATACACCTTTGCATGGCATCTGTAATGCCTGTGTGCATCCAAACCGAAGAGTAAAAACTAGCATAACAATGTTGTGCTCTCTAATTAGAGAATTGTGAATAATGCTGGTAATAAAAATAGTGTCATAAAAGGGTAAGAAAATTGCTTCCCCATAATAAAAAATGTCTCCTTTGGGGTCACATTTAGTTTTTGTGGATGGACAAGGAAATCAGTCTCGGTAATATATATTTAACTGACTGTTCCTCTGATCCTGAAATGTCTTCTCCATTCACATACATATTTCTAGCTTGTTAGGGTGGCAGCATGACAGTACAAAGGACTGGGATGTATGTCTGTGCATTGTAAGCACATTGTAAGCATAACTTCTAGATGCTCTGAGTCAGGATTTTATAATCAGATAGCAGAGCACCTAGACACACATAAGTCTATGGAGCCAGATGGTATTCACCCAAGAGTACTCAGGGAGCTGGCGGGAGAGCTCACCAAGCCTCTCTCCGTCATTTATCAACAATCTTGGTCAACAGGGGAGGTACCAGATGACTGGTCGGGGTGGCTAATGTGACGCCCATCTACAAGAAGGGTTGGAAGGAGGATCCGGGGAACTACAGGCCTGTCAGCCTGACCTCGGTACCAGGAGAGATCATGGAGAGGACCATCTTGAGTGAGCTCTCAAGGCAAGTGCAGGGCAGCCAAGGGATCAGGGCCAGCCAGCAGGGGTTTAGGAAAGGGAGGTCCTGCTTAACCAACCT
>VWZL01002675.1:1089103-1147851 GCA_013396915.1 Stercorarius parasiticus
AAGGTCCTTTCCAACCATGAAGATTCTATGATTCTATGATTCTATGATTCTATGAAATGGTTATGTTCTACATCTCCCCAAAAAATAATAAAAGGAAAGTCTGAAGCAGCTCTGGGTACAGGGAGACTCTGCAAAGCGCTCCTGAGTTTTTAGAATGTATGACTGGAAATATGTGCTGCTTTTTTGTCTCATGTTCCTCAAAATTTGATCAAACATTAAAGATGATCTGAATTTACATGGGGGAAAAAAGCACATACTTCCGCCATTATCTCCTTTTCTGCTTCCTTATAAATCCAAACTGGATAGCATCCAATTTCTCATCGCAACTGCCTCTGGAAATGAAAGAGAGCCTGAATAGGGGAGGAGATGAGCTGCTTTAAATGCTTTTTCATAGTTCTTCTCACTGCTATGAAAGCTTCATTAAAAGCTGCAGCTTGCTTGTTTTCTAACTCTTCCAAAGTAATAAGCATATAATTGTGCTGAAAACTTGGGAGGAGTGTATCACTGCAAACCATTATGGCACTGGTTTATTTCAAGGTCCTTTTGCATTTTCTTGGGAATCAGAGACCTCTATCATTCACATCTGAAGGAAATTCAGAAGAAATAGTGTCTTTTTAAAGAGGACATTGAAAATTTGCTATATCGATATGTCTACATAAATTACTTCTTCGTGGAGTATTGACTGTGAGTGTATGTTGTGTAGCATAACAATTATTTTGCCTTTTTTTTGGTCTTCTTAACCTACATGCAAAATATGTCATAAACAGCACTCAACGCTACCATACTGGGAGCCTTTTTGCATTTATTTTGATTTGTTGAGATGGAGAAACATGAGTAATGATGAAGAAAATTTGTGATGCCAGAATACACTACAGCCTATTTTAAAAAAATCAGCTACAGTGCTAAGATCCACACATTCTATAAATGATTACCTAGGCTCCCTTCTAATATCTTCTGTGGTGCAAAACAATCTTGCCTGCAGATGATAATAACTGCTCTTCAGAAACAGCTGGAAGGGATCTCAGACAGCCCAGCTAGATGCATGCATTCATAACACTGAGGATGACAACAATATTCAAAGCTCTTAAATCACCCTCCAAAAGGACAGTCTTTCAGCATCGAAAATCCACTTCATGGATCCACCAAATTCAATCCAATCTTATATTTACTTATGAAATCCCGCTCTTGAAGTCCCATATGCATTATGGAACAAACCAGAGACTTTTGCATTGTTTGAGGCGAAAGCACTGTGTTATTTCTTTTCCGATTTGTGCCACTTATGGCAGCCCCAAATATCCCAGTGTGCAACACAGTGTGGAAGGAACACAGTATTTGCAATATTTTAGAGTGTAAGGGTAATTCCTGGGGTGAACTTAGGTAAGTGAGCCTAATGGGAATTCTGACAAAAATATTCAGAAAGTCAGATGTAGATTCTGTTAAAGTGAATGTCCATTTCCGTAGAATATATTTGCTGTGTTTCCCAGCTGTGTTTCCTTGCCTTCTTTCAGTCTGCAACATTAATTATCCTATGTAAAGATCACAGCTTCCTAATAGTCATTCTGAATCTCTGTTCCATCTTCTTGTTTCCAGTTTCCTTCTCGGATTCCAGTGAAAAATCCCTTCTAGTTTATAATGAAACAGAATGGATTCATATCTCATAAAAACTGAAACTATGAATTTAAAATGGTTAGTTTCTTCCACAGAATCTTGATAGCATCAGTTTTCAAGCTTTCCCCAAGCTAACTCCATACCAGCATCCAGAAATAAGAAGTTATCTTTACATTTGTTAATTTTCTTTCACCAGTTGAGAAAAATAAACGGGTATTCCAGAATAATTAAAGTAAAACCCATAGTGAGGCCAAACATATCTCCTCTTCCCACTGAACCAGTGGAAATTTTCTGGCACATAAAACAAAGATGGGTAAAGCCAGTGGAAAATCATTGCTTTACTTTATTCTTATCTTTTTCAAAAATAAAATTCTGGCCACACAATAACTGACTTTAGGATTTTATTATCTGATTGAGGGGCTTTCCTGATAAGAAAGGAAACAATATTCACAGCAAATGAAATAATGGCTTTTAGACCACAGACTTTACCCTAACTCAGAGAAAAATGTCCACAGAATCCTGATCTCTTTGTAGAATTAAGGATGGAGGGTGTTCCTAGAAGAAAAGATTGAGCTACTTTCCCTCCCCCCTCTTTTTTTCTCCTGAATTCCTGATTTTCAAGCAAGAAATGCCCTAAGAGGTGTAAGCATTTGAGGTTCTAGAAGTAAACCCCAAATTTATGACCTACTAAATCAAAAGACCGTGAAGGCCAACACAGCTGGATAGGAAGTTTTCATATGGATTCCTGAACACAGATGTGTCTTTTTTTTTTTTTTTTTAAATACAGGCTGTATTTTTCTTCCCTTTGTGCTTAATTTCAAAATCCAGAGAGGAAATGAATGAACTCTTTCCTTTGCTGCCTGTGTGCCACAATATATGAGTTTTCATCAAAAACCTCAAATATTTTCAGGTAGAGTAATCTCTAAACGCTCCCAGAAGCAATTAACATTGTCTAGTTTTGTAAATGCATTCTGCCCATGCTTGTTTGTCATGTGAACTATACAAATATTATTTTCAGGGTTTCTGGTAAACTTGTGATTGCTCGTCCCAGAGTCACGGAACTGACTAGGCAACCATTGTGAGGTGGTTTGGCATTGCCATTTGGAGCTAGGACATTTGGCTAACAAGCATCACTGGGGCCTGAGCCGGGTAAGTCTTTTGCTCGGCACTAAATGGGGGAAGAGGGGAGAAGGATGCTCCAACCCTGAATAGCTGACGTGCTTTTCTTCCCCTTCCTAGACAAAATTTCTTGAAGAAAAGAAGTTGAAATGCGGCCTGTGGGCAATTTTTTTTTCTCCATTCCCTCATGCTTGCCATATAAGCAGAGGGACAGGGTTGGCTGTTAGAAATTATTTTTAAAAAAATCAAATGTTGTGGAATTTTACAGAAAAAAAATCAATTAAAAAAGTATGACCCATTATCATAAGCTCATAAACATCCTTTTTATGTATTTTTCCATGATGGATAGCAATTTGCAAGTTGTTTTTTTGCCGACTGCAACAAAGAAGGATCTGATGCTGAAGAAGAAGTACTTAGGCTTTATCCTTAAATATTTATTAGTACAAGAAGCAACGTACCGCAATGTTCTGGCTTTGTGTCACATTCGATTCGCCTGTGTAGGTACAACCTGTAGGCAGCTGTTACACCTAAGAAACAAATCAGTCAAAGGACTGCGAGGCACTAATGCAAACCAGCCCTTGCCAATGATATGCACAGCTTTCTAAAGAGGCTGGCACATTTTTGCTTTGTGCTTTGCATTTTTACTACGTTTCGTAGGCTTAGCAGCTTGCCGTGCAGGAACTGAACGTGGCTACATGTCACTTTAGGTGTTTGAGATGGTTGACTGATTGATATGTATTTTTATGCGACGTTGGTGTTTCTAAGGTATGCGAGCACAAGCTTTATCGTTCCATTTATTGCCTTGCAAATTTATATGAATTAGGCAGTTATATAAGTTAGTATTTCAATAAGAGGCAGGAAGAAATCTGATAGGATAGAGCAGTACAGAAAACCAGAGCTTGTAAGTGTCCTCAGGCTCAGCTAAGGTCTTAACCCTTTTAATGTTCTCATAACCCTTCGTGCGATGACAGGGGCACCCACTGTTTCTATATGAAATACTCTGAAAAAAGAAAATCCTTCTGCCTCAGACTGCTCAGTCCTGGCCCATTTTCAGGATTATTGAAAGAAAAAAAGAAATGTTTCTGTCCGGTATTTTTTTCTTGTAAATCTGCTGCATTCTGGGAGTTGTAGGAGCCCTTATCCAACAGCACAGAAGTCAGCGCCAAAAATCTGACATGGAGACTAATAAGATGAAATCATTGTCTGTGGGCAAAGCAGAGCCATGTGACACCTCCATCAGCAAGGTTTTCATATGCAGCAACTTAAAACTCTTAAATAAATTGAATTGATTAAGGTGAGCCACTGGCAATTCAGCCACCAGCTCCTCTAGAGCCACGCAAGGAGGGTTCAGCGGAAGGAGGACAACGCTCCTTCGTTAGCAGTGAGCTCCTCCAAGCTCCGAAAGAGCTGCCACGGTGGTAATGAGGAGGCCATAACTACAAGGCACTTTCTGAGCAGCCGCCTTGTCCACAGGTCCAGCTTCCAGATGGTTTGTCTCAGCCTCAGGACCTAAAAGCACACACCGGTGATGAGGGAAAGTCATACAGTCCTACGAAGCTGTCAAGTAGAGAAAGTGTCCCCAGGAGATGACTGGCAGTTTAGCAGAGCAGACGAGACAGTATAAACTTAAAAATGGAGACAAACAGAGCAGATGCAGGGAAGCCAGCTCATCATTTTTCTCTTGCGAAATATCTGTGCTCTAGTTCCAATTAGCTAGGAGAGGAGCAAATTGTCACTTCAATTCAGACTTCCAGGTTTGGGGAGAGAGCTGTGCCAAAGATTAAGGAAGATATCTTGCAAAGAACATGAAAAAGGAAAAGAGCATCTTTATGGCACACCTGCAGGTGATACGTATTATCCTGCCTACCAACACTTTATTTCGAAGATAAATTACTAGTTGCACCTGTATAGTCTCCACAATTTCGGATTAGCCTTTAGCATTGCCTCGTGGCCCAGGGCTTTGCCTCACGGCAAGCTGTCTGAGCAGCAGCATGGGGTGTGTTGGGCGACCCACACATCCAGCTCTCTTGCCCAAGTCTGGGGACGCTTTGCTCTGGTCCTGCTTGCACTTGGCGCGATGGCCAACCTCCCCAGCATTGACAAGGCCAAAGTACAAGTGTGCACTGAGTGTGCAAGCTAACTGAAGTGCTGACTGTTCTCTAGTGCCTCTCCAGGATTCCCCCATGAATGATGAAAGAAAAAAATACCTGCTCATGGGCATGTGGGTCTATGAAAATACTTGGCCAGTGATATCATTTTTAGATGTTACTTCTCTGAGAGAAGTAACGCCACCATTACCCTTACACAACACATGCTGAATACCTGCTAACATGTTCAGAACTCCAGGTCTGAGCACCCAGAAATGTCCAAAACCCATCTTAACAGCCAAGCTCCAAATTAATCCTTCTATATGCAACCACACGGTTCTTGGGGAAGAGCTTTGGATGCATGTAACCAGCAAATCAGCACTGTCAGGCTGCCTCTTTGCTAATCCTTCGTGTTTCAGTCCAATCTAATCCAATCTAGCAGCTTCTTTTCTGGACGTAGGAAGCCCTTTTTATCTGTAGTTAGCTTCACATTAGCAGATAATGTTAGCTGAGCACCTCTTTCCTTCCCATCTTCAGAAGCAAGAGCCTGTGTCCAAGATTTTGTCACTAAATGTAGGGGGTTTGATTCCAGTGTGTGATTCCCAATCTATCTCCCTTGTGTCTGGGACAATTTCCAAGCTGCAGAGATTCCAGGATTTACCATGTGCAATGGCAGAAGAAATCTGTATTCAGCAACCAGGCGCTTCCAGGATCTCTGTGCTGCGGGGGTGGCTGTGTATGCTGGAACTTGTGTATGCAGCCACATACCCTGTCTTGGTAAAAGTAACTAAAATGAAGTACAAAGTAAAGCAAGATGGGATTTAATGATTTTATGTTGACTGTTTCGTACCCAGGCAGACATCACTGCATCGAGGCTGGTGATGGTTGTAAATGCAGGGGAATAGAAATGTGTGGAAGAAACAGCAAAACAGGGGTTAAAAGAATGACACCTTTTAATTGCTACAGATGATAGAGAGCAAATAATACAAAGATAAGATGACAGGAAGATGAAGAACAGAATTGGAACCATAAAATAATGAGGCAAAGTATCCTGGCCGACATCAATTTCTAAAGCGTATAAAAGGCACATCCAGAATTAGTTTACTGTCTTCACTCGAGAAGAACCCAGAGGATAAAGTGAGGATGTCAGCAATGTCCCTTGTCCACTGTCACACACAGGTGATCCTGACCAGACCACTTGGGCACACATATCTCGGTGTTCAGGAGTGCGCGAGGCTCAGACTGAGCAGGTCAAACCAACCGTTTGAGAGATTTGGCCAAATCCTTCACCTTCTTAAGGTTTTACATTTTTGTATTGAATTTTGCTACATTGATTTCCTGCAGCTGTGCTGCTTCTAGCTGGGTTTTCTTATATCATATTTCAGCTTAGGAAACATCTTCTCTTTTTTAATCTCTCATTTGAGAGATTTCCATCAAAACCAATTCTTGAAAAGAAAAAATACCTTTGCACATTTGAACTTCTGCACCAGGGAGAGCAGGAGACATAAAGCTCAAAGCGGCACTGGTCACAATCCTCCCCAGAAAAAGTAGAATATAAGCAACAGAGATGCCTGTAATAGAGTTCGCAAAACCAGTTTTAGTTTAATAAGGTAGGACAATTTCAGTATCACAGGTACTTCTTATCATTTGCAACCTATGGTTTTTGCTTGGATTGACGGAGCCACATTAAATGAATTGTCCGTATTTTTATATGCTTTTAGAGAATTACAAAAGCAGTTTATGGATTAGTTTAAAAAAAAAAACTTATGCCATATGAGTTCAGATGATCATCATCTCCATATGTTCGATTATAATGGCCACTGTGAATTCTGCGTTATCATTTCACCGATACATCAGAATTCTTTTATTTCCCTTAGTTTTCAGTGCTAATTTTGAAGCAAATCTTGAACCTTTACTGAATTATTGCAAAAATCAGATCACCTAAAGCCTACTACATATGAAGTGATTTTATATCTCTATGAAGACTTCAACTTTGGGTGAGAAGCCTACATTTATTCTTCAGCATTCAATCCTTCTAAAAGAAAAGTCTGATGGAAAAAAAAAATAATGTATCACTGAAAACTGCATTATCCAATGTATGTATTTGGTAAAAAAAATCTGTGTGTGCTTTTCAACGAGAAGAGAAAAGGGCTTTTTTACCTACATCCTAATTTGGGGGTTAAACCTGTACAGGGGATTGAGAGGAGGAGGCTCATGTGTCTGGGATTTAGAAGATGTTGTAAACTGGAAATCAGCTTTTTGATGCTGAGGCATACAGAATAAAAGGTAAGTTTGTAGGGGGAAAGAAGAAGTCTCTGCAAATTGTTGTGTCAGCTGGGTAGAAATCTTGCTAGGAACTTTCCTCTACTG
This sequence comes from Stercorarius parasiticus, assembly GCA_013396915.1. Classification (NCBI taxonomy): domain Eukaryota; kingdom Metazoa; phylum Chordata; class Aves; order Charadriiformes; family Stercorariidae; genus Stercorarius; species Stercorarius parasiticus. The sequence goes on from VWZL01002675.1 coordinate 1,096,288, forward strand.
CTAGGTGATCATTTTGGGGGAGCTGAAAGGGGAAGGAACAGGAGGCTATTTGCCCCAACCGAGAATATTTTACAATAGTTGCTAGTATAACAATGGGTAGGAAAATAGACTGATCAGGGAACAAGGGATATATAATTGGCAAAAATTGCTCTGTGGTGACCCAGCTGGTGCAACTGATAGCTGTAGGTAGCTGGTATTCAAGACTTTTGGAGTTTTATAGCTATTTACATAACAAAAGCTGTAATTTTCATTGAAAATCAATGGAAGTCTCTCTGACTGAGCCCACCTGATTTTTATTTTCTCTATTTTATTTTCAAGACAGTAAGACTCATCAAACATTGGCCTTTTGTATTAATTCTTCTTTGGTGTGGGCTTTTTCCCTGAATTATAGCTGCTGTTTTAAAAAAAAAAGGCAAACCTCTTCCTTCATTTCTCCTCCTCAGGCTTAAAGCTTTGGCTGCTTACTATCTTATTCCTCCTTGACTTTTGCAAATTATGTTTTGTTGCATGATGACATTTCAGCAAGCATTTCTGTGCAAGCCCAGGATGACGTGGCTATGTTAAATAGCTCTTTTACTCACTCCAGCGTAAGAGCTCCAGTAGCAGAGGTCTCCCAGAGAAGAGGATCTGATAAGCGTGGCTTTTAAGTGGGGTTTCTGTTGAACAGCCCTTATTCTTCTTTATCCAGATCCTTTTAGAACAAAGAACACGAGTGATATGCCTAGCATGAAGACTTCTTGTCTAATTCAAATGCAGTTTGAACCTTTGTGGATACGATGAGGACTAACCAAAGGGACCATGTCTAAGTCAGTCCTTCCTTAGAGGGAGCAATGTGGCCACCAAAGGGTCAAAGCTTGCCCTGGTAAATAGGCAGATGTGATGGCATGATGCAAGTCAGAACTTTCATCAATACTAGAAAGCTGATGTCTTCAGCACATATGAAGTATGCATAGGCAGAGGATGCCTAAGATCGTGGAATGCCTTGAAACAGTAGGTCTTGTTATTGAGTAGCTACAGATTCTAAGGGAGAGAGTAAATACAGAATTATTTTCCTTTACTTTGCTGGCTTCTTGGGTAGAAGCTTAGAGGATGGTTCACTGTTTTAAAAAATGATAATTACTTCCAAATTCCACCAGTTGAGTCTGTGAGGACGCTATTTTGTGGCGCTTCCTAACTCTTCCTACCTCTGCAAGATTAATCTCTCTAAAAAGTAGAGAAAGAAGCTATGCAACTTTTCAGATACTGATGATCTCTTTATTTATTTATTACCTTGATGAAGCAACTAGGATACTAGAGCCTCTGATAAATTTCTCACTCATCTTACAGTGCTTTAATGCTTTTTTTTCCCCCCAGCTGCACACATGCTGGTCTTGTGAGGTTATTGAATGATTTTTCAGGAAACTGCAATATTCTTTACGGTTGTCGTGTTCATACATATGGATAAACTGACTGGCTAATCCACTCTTTGTCAATTAAACTGAGTGGAAGGGGTGGGGATGGGGAGAGGATCAGCAGTAACCCAAAAGGAGAACTTAAATAAGAGTAGGTCATTTTTGATAGAGCATCCTTTATGGGGGCTTGGCTGCCCGAGAGTTTCCCTACGCTGAGCTGCATTTGAAATGAAAATCTCCTCACTGTGGTGGAACATGAATTATCTACTGAGCAATGGGAGGACTCAGGCCCTCGAGTGTGTTTGATTACGTATCTCAGGTGGTGTATGCATGTGCACCAGCACTTGGTGGTCTTGACCTTATAGAATGTACTAATTAGATATCCCTTTTCCTGTTGTCTTTGGCAAATAAATTGCTACCATCATTTTCACAGATTATGAAAAAAAACCTCTGCAAATAGAACATCTGCTTTTGATTAAACACATGCAGAGATATTTCAACACATGCCCATTAATCATAGAATCACAGAATCATAGAATCATAGAATTGTTCAAACTTAAACGTTGCTTTTCACCTCTTTTAGTCAAACAATTTTTATAAAGATCTACTTTGTCTTCTATATATAGCAGTGGTTAAAAATTTTCCAGTGGGGGTGGGGAGGGCAGTGCAGTTGGGGAAGGACCTGGAAACACTAAAGACTTCTTTTCCCTATATATTCCCTCACTTGCACAATTCATTTTGGTCTGCTTTTCAAAATGGGCGACCAGCTATTTGAGATAACACAGCTCGGGTGGAATGCCTCTAAACCCAACACTTCCAGAGGTTCATCACTGCCAGCATTATTAAGCTCATTGCTGAGGAAAGAACGATTTGCTGCCTGCAGAGGCAAGTGCAAAGCTGATTCGGGAGCCTTGGAAAAAGTCACATACAGGAAGAGCTGAAGGAACATATTCTCTCTCCAACTGTTCTGAGTTTTGTCAGAATTTGTTGAAGTTGACAATGCCTTAAATATGGAAGTGGTAGAAGTCCTAAAATGCAGGGTCAAAATGTGCTAATTAGATAACAATTAATTTTGAGTGACCTCTAGTGGTGCTTTCCCACTTTACCTTCAAACAGCTATCTGGGATCCCTAATAGCAAGTGAAGTTCAGGCCCGATGTTTAATAGCGCTCCCCCAGCAACAAGGTAAATAAATATTCTGTAGGTAAATGGGGGGGGCGCATCATGGCTTTGTTTTTCTAAGAAAAGTTTTGGTGACTCAGTAAAGAAAATCAGAGTTTTATTTACGTATACCTTTCTGCTAAAATCATTTATTATGACACCAGGTAGAGCAGTACACTGGAACCCAGTCCACAATACAAGCTTTCATTGCGTGAATAGTGAGTACGCCTGTGCAGCAATAGGAAGATGGGAGGTTTACCAAATGCCGGCACACTGTTACTAGTTTTAACCAAACCTGTACGGGCTGTAACAGCTGTGACGGTGGTTACATCCATCTCCCGTGGTATTCCTACCTGCAGCAGCTATAGCAAAGCCAGAGCGGGACTGCGGTCGCGGCTGTGGGTCGTGGCTTGCAGACACGCGTGGGACACAGCCCTGCAGGCTGCGAGATGATCAGAAGAACGGAGCTGTGCCTAACAAAAAGTGGTGGATTTGCCATCTTCAAATGAGGCATTACAGCTCTAACAGCTATTTGGGGTTTCACGTGATATAAAACTATTTTTTATTGCCCTGACATTTGAGAATGCACCATCTATCTGTCAGTGGGTCAGCTGTGAGTCAGGTTTTTGCAGTGATTGCCTTTACCATATTGCCTATCCGATGGGAAGGCAGGACAGTTGCTAGCTAATTGGCCAGCACGTACACAGAGATCTGTACGAACATCAGTGGCTCTTGTTCCTTTCCTGAGTCTGTCTCAGCACTCCCACACACCTGGGATTCTTCCATCGACACGTGTGCAATCCAGATATCTCATTCCAAAAACATAGCCGCTACCCAGAGAAGTGCCAAAGGGTCACCTGGAGGTGACCTCTTCTGATGAGACATAAGGCCAGGCCCCTGACTACTTATGATTGCAAAAAAAATCCTATGAGGTGGTTTATAAACGTGGCGGAATGAGCCCAGGTGTCCAGATTAAAAGGGTCAAGCCCCTCTCTCCGAGTGAGATGCGCATATGCATATCAATAGTTGTGCATCTCAAAGGGATGCTGGGAGAGGCTGCAGACAGACAGACTGCTGCTGTGGCTGCCCCTGCTCTCCTGTGGGCTTGCCTAGGATTGCCTTACAGGCCAGCGTCTTTCCTTCGGGGAGACAAGCCCGCCCCCCAAAGAAGAGAGAAATAGGTATTAAATCACAGGAAGGTCAAACTATTTGTTCAAGATAATACCGTGCAACGAGGGAGATGACAGGAGCCACCCGATGCTCAGGATCCCTTCGTAGCAGTGTCTACTTGCAGGAGGTGAGGATTTATGCTAAGTGGAAGTTTCAGTTAAATGAGGCAAATCTCGTTTTTTCAAATGCTCCAGAACACCAGTCAGGTAGTAAATTAGTCCCCTTAACTTTTCCTAAATTCTTACCTTGGGGTGAATTTTGAAGCACATCCCCAAGCAGAAATGCTCCGTATTTATTCTGTAAATGTAAGGGGCAGTAAAGCATGGCTCGTGTGCGCCGAGGACTTCAATATCAACAGGAAAGTAATCATAGACTGCAAAGATTTACTGTCTTCACACTTACAGTCCCACAACCCCCTGAAAAGTCACAGTAAAATATGTGAGTTGGTTCAGATGTACAGATTTGCAGACCTTAAATTTGCACAGGTACTGATGCTGGCTTCAAAATACATAAATAAATATCCAAATGCCTTTCTCAAAATGCACCAGACCTGTACAATGACACTTCACTTGTCATTTAGATGTTAATTTTTATGAATGGTCTTGAATTATTGTGGTACATAGAAAAGTCACTTTTTATTTGCATTCCCTAAATGCAGCGGCTTTTGATCCAGATTTTTGATCAAATTGTAGCTGACTGACGGTTTTCTTCACAAAAAAAGATTGAAGTCCAAAGGCACTATTAGAATATATGACATAATTATTTTGCCTAATGGAAAAACATTCGTTTTGATAGCAGCCTTAAATTACTGCTGCCTTAAAGGCAAATGCTTTAGTATATTAAGGGTTTGAAGATCGGCTGATTAGTGGTGTAAATCTTGAGCAGGGGGGGCAGGAAAGTGTGTATTTGGTCCATTACTTAATTCATCATTGAACAACTTGCAAGTGTTTAATCCTCTCCTTACTTTTTTTTTTTCCCCATGCATACATGTCCTGCCTGTCCTATGGGATGAATTTATTTGTTTCTCCCTCAATTAAAAATCTTTTAGCTCTTTTATTTCATGAATAACAGAGATATCCAATAGTACTCTATGGACCATGCGGTAAGTTTTACCAAGTAGCAAAAATTCGGTATTTTTAATCTTCTTAAGGTGAAAGTATTTTTATAATTAAATCTTGTTCTTTAAGGTAAAAGGTCACAGTCATTTATTTTTAAAATACATTTATTAATTCTCCATTATTTCCTAATAATAGTCACATTTGGGTTTAATATCAGTGGGTGATTGCTATTAATAACTGAGTTGGCCCTAGGACAAAATTGTGAACCTTTCAAAACACGCAAGAGAAAAAGAATGTCTCCGTAGCTTTACGGCATTATAAAAGTAAGCAATTTGATCTCTTTCTCCAGAATCTCACAGCTCCGGAAAGACTTCTATATCTATTTTGATTACAGTCAATGGTTAATTTTGGTGTGGCACATGTGAGTCTGCACTTAATCAGTTTTGTGGCGATCTGCTCCTTTTTTGTTCTCTGTGCCAGAGTGGGAGAAACACGGTTGAACACAGGAGCTGATGGAAACTTCTTAAATGAAATTTCATTTTTTGAAGCAAAGCAGGGCAGCTCTAAGAACTAGATTTACCTGTCAAAGGAGAGTGAGTTGCTATTCGGTGGTACTGACTACAGGCAGAAACAGGCATGAGGAACTTAGGCAATGGTTTAGCTTTTTTTTTGTAAAAAAGAAAATAAGCGAGAAAGAACCATTCAGATTTCCAGGCTGTAGGAAACTTCTACGAAAATATGGAAATACAGGAAATTTACTTGTACAGCTCCTATGGGCTAGCACAGCCTATGCAGTGCGATGGACCTGCATTTCAGGGAACAAATGAGACGGAGAAGGAGATTGTGTCCAGAAGCAAAAAATCCCATAGACTTCCCTAACAATTACGTTCCATTATCGACCACAGTCCCCAGTCCACCAGGTACTGGGGGACGAGCTCTGTGAGCAGGCTGTAAGGCCTCCCTGCCTGCAAAATCAGTCCTCTGGGCATAAAGTCAATTAAGAGTAGTTATGTTTTTTGTGCATCCCTTGAAACAAGTCTCCCTTATCGGCATAAATCAGAAGTGACTGCACAGGAGTCATATTAGAGGTTATATGAGAGCACAATGAAAATGTAGGAAATTTTAGTGATTCTGCCCTACTTTCCTGCTACTTGGGTAACGTAGAGGTGAAGAAGGAAATCTGGCAATACATTGAGAGGGGTGAAAATCTGTTCTCACTCATAATGTGTTTATTTGCTGGTTTTAGGGGAAGTAGGTAATCTGAATCTTCTGTTTTTTCTTGGGTTATGATTTAAGCTTGCAATGGTATGGCAGGCTCAGCTGAAAGCCTTAGGTTTGTATTACGATCCAAGATGATAGCTTTCCAGTAAATAACATGCAGCTTTGAAGCTGCTTCTTCACAAAGATTGCCACTGTCTTCTGCATCTGTTTTGCAGGGATTTTTTTTTTTCTTTAATTCATCAGAAAAATAGCAATGAAAGAAGGATTTAAAAAAAAAAAAAAGTTCACAGATAAAAAAGCCAAATATGACAGACTTTCCAGATAAATGAAAAGAGAGAATGATTTCAAAACCTTCTCATTCTTGAATATTATTTTATGCAAACGCTGTCAAAAATACAACTCTGCAAAGGAGTTTTTTGCTTACCAGTAAACCTACAGTTTAAAGATTTATACTGCAGTTGCAGTGCTCAAAGTCTCAGGCTTTCCGCAAGGCAGCGAGATGGATTCTCAAGTCCTTATAAAGCCTCTGCAAAACATCGTGTGTCTACCGCAAATTCCTGAATAGAACAATTTAAGTCGCATCTCAGAAACCAGCTAGAAACTCTGAATTTTTGGCACGCTTTGAAGGATTGTGCTTGTTGTTATGGTAATTTTATGAAAAAGGCTCTCAGAAATCAATTTGTTGTTTGTGTATAATTCCCCGAACTGAGAGAGAAGCTGCTGGATGTTGGGCAGATGAAGGAACTGCCACTAGAGAAGCTGTTGAGCTCAATTTAAGAGTAGAAAATGTGCCAGTATTTAAAAATCAATGGGCTTGATTGCACCATGTCCGGAGGGTGGGAGGGAGTGAAGATGCTAATGGCAGGGCTTGGATGATCTCAAAGGTTATCTCACAGCATTTCTTTCATAAACTGGGATGCACTAAGCCCAGTAAGGGCAGGACCGCTGCCTGCATCTATGTATATTCTCTGTATATGGAGAAGGCTCTCGGTGGCTACAGATGTGAGCTGTTAAACTATAACAATTGGACAAAAGTTCGAGCTAGGTTGGAAAGTAGCATTATAATGCCAATAGGAAAAGAAAGCCTCAAAGCTGAATTTACCAAGCCAAAAACTGTGCTGAAGGAAAAGTGGTAGGAACATTTACATCTGCTAAAGGTATAATTGTACTGAACACAGGCAAAGAAACCATGGAAAAGCAATAGCAGGGGTTGGAAGAGTGGGAATGATTTCACATGGGGAAGTGAGGGCATGAGCTGCATTCAGCGTGCCCATTAAAAATCCCCAAACCACAGGATTTACTTAGAAAACTGGCAGAGGGAATACAGTTTTCCAAACCGCGCTTGTCCAAAGCCTGGCAGCAACGTAGGAATCAGAATTTTAAAAAAATACTAATTCTGACTGAACTCACACATACATGCCTATTGAAGTATGAAAGATTACCCTGGGGGGCAGCCTGTTACCTGCAGGATTTCAAAGAAGAATGGACTGAGTCCTGCAGAGAATAAATAGTATTTTCTGGGTTTTGGATGACATACTAATACCTGGGAGGAATTCAGACGAGTATTTACTAAACCTTGAGGAAATTCCAACGCGTTACAAAGCTACGCTTTAAAGCGAACAAAAATAAGATAGTAGGTGTGGGATTTTCTTTTCTTCTCCCTAGAACCTGGTTCCTTGCCTAAGTTTCAGGAATAAAGCCTTGAAAAGAGAAGACAAAAGCTATGGAATATGCGTAAGTACCCCAGTGTTGCACAATTTATGTTAGTTTTATCCATGTTAAATATTTCTTATGGACGTTCCAAATTTCTCTACTAATTAGGTTGATATGTTTCCTGATATAGGAAACATAAAATAGATGTGGATGGAACATTAAAAGAATATTTTTTGGAGGAAGACAACAAAAAAATCCAGTAGCTCTAACCTATTGGCACCTGTTAATTTGGGGTCATCCAGGACACCCTTAAACTGTAATTTTCTGAAGGAAAAAGGGCTGTTACTTCATAGGACAGTAGGAGCAAAAAGTTCCCAGTCATTTGTCTTTTAGATCATTATCAAAATCTGAAACTACATCTAATTTTTTAAAATAACTTGCAGTCTCACTTAGGAATTAATGAATTCTATGAGCATCCATTTTAAAAAGTACTCTGAATGCAGACAGTAAACCGTTGATAAAATAGAGGGGTGACTAATTTCCATATTTTTGGAAGCAGCCAGTCTGGGGGCTCAACCTTTTTATTGATGGCTTACTATTGTAAAATTCCTTGTAAACCATCTGAAACCTGTGTCAGTCACGTCCCTCCTTCCAGTCACCAATGATTTCAGCTGGAAACAGAGGAGGAAATGTGGTTTTCTGAAAAGAAGTCTGACTTTCTGTGTGGCTTTGGAACAGCGACATCACAGAACCATTCAAGCTTCAGTGCGTTCAAGCTTCAGAGCAGCGTTACCTGGGCAGGAGAGGCCATTTTCCAGACGGGACTTTTAGTAGCAGCACCAAAGAGCTTATGAAACTCTTTACTAGCAGAATTACACAAGTAGCATCGGGGACAAATAAAAAAGGATAGTAAGAAGTTATTCTTGGTGGCAAGGTTTGACAAAGGCACCTGAGCCCTCTGTAGCCCGCAGGAGCAAGGGGAGGAGGCGTTTCTGCCAGTGTCTTTGGGCTGTACATCTTCTGCGTGGTTGCCTGGACTTGCAACAGTCTCCTCTGCCAGCAGCGTTTGTTACAGAGGAGTTTCCTGAAAATCTCTGCGAGGTTCCCCTTGGGGACATGGTGGCCCCAGGGACGCATGTGTGTACTTCTGCCTTGGTGTCACCCAAGACCCGCTGCAGAGACCCTCTTTGGCCATGTCCATTTGCTCCCCAGACTCAAGAGAAACGGGGTCCTGCATATTTTAGTACAATCCCGTGGCCTGTGCATTCAGCTTAGTAACAGGGAGGAAAAGAAAACATTATTGTCCTCAGTTAATTGCTTCTTTGTGACAGAACACACTTCAAAGACACTTTAGTCTCAAGTGCATCTTAGCAGAGAAAAACCCATATTACTGATTTTAAACCCCCCTATTTCCAGCAACACAGATGAATGAATTCCATATAATGGAATATTCTCCACCGAGCATCTCCACATGCAAAAGTGGAATGTGAAATTACTTTGGGGTTTGGTTGGGTTTTTTTTTTTGTTTTGTTTTTTAAAGTACAGTTTTAATGAGGTGTTTAGTTTAGCACATTTGGCTCCTCCAAATTACCTCAAGGGGATTCATATGTTAACGAACTACACAGCTGTTGTTTGTGAAACCAGCCTAGCACAAGCAGAGCATGTTGTGCAAAGATTTAAATGCTCTGTTGGAGAGGTCACTGCACTCCTTTGTCTGCTGTCAGTTATTAATAATGAGCCTACTACTTAATTTTCAACACTAAGTTAATTTTTTTTTCCAGCTTCAACTATGTTCCAGGTTGGTTGGGTTTGCTACTGAATGCCTGGGTTGAGATAGGAAAGTTGCAATCAAAGGATGACCTGATTTTATGCAATTGATGAAACATTTTGGGGTGGGGAAGGTTGGCAATGAAGTTTCAGGCTTTGGTGATGGCCTGAAGAGGCTGTATTGAGCCGAGATAACATTTGCAATGATAATTGTTTTATAAACGTGCCCTGATATGCTTCAAAAGCTTTAATTCTGAATTTCTTAAATTAGGCAGGCTTTGCTCCTGGCAAGCAATAAACCGTTTTCATTTTAGAGATGTCACTTTACATTTAAGGAAATTAATAACTGGGAAAGAAAAAAAAGTCCTGTTTGGTAAATAAGGGCAGAGAATCTGTTTCTCTTATTTCAATTCAAGTACCCAATTAAAATCAACAGGACTCCTTGTTGAAGAAAACCTCAATTTTTAAGGGCCAGAGTGGCAGAATTCACATGCTAAAAGAGGAATCCCAGTTCTCACCAACGCATGGGAAGCAGGATTGGCCAAGTGATGTGCTGGCAAGGCTCTGCTGTTCCTGGAGCCTGCCTGGATGCAACACAGCATCGGAAAACCCCATGGGCAGCAGGTTGTCCAGAAGGCGTGGACTAGGGACTGCTGCTTTGCAAGCTACTCACACATAGCACATTCCATGTCATTCTGGCTCGTAGATCATTTAATCATTTCAATATTTGTGTTTGATTTCCTTCGTGTGCTTTATTACTGAAAATAAGTTCCATGATTAATCATTAACATCAGAGCAACCTCTGCTGGCTGGTGGAGACGGAGCTCATTTCTTAGCGGCATAGCAAGTTAAAAGATTTTATTTCGATGCTGCTCAATCCAGACTTTTTTTTCTCCCTCAAAGGCATTAGTATTTAAGTATAAGAAATTATATTTTGCCTAGAATTTAGGTAGCATATAAAATAGCTGTACAATGGGAGCTTTGCCAACTTTAAGCACTCCGTATTGGCACTGTAGTACTGAGAACAGTGGCTTCTGTGAAAGCAAATGCAAGCGTAGAGCGACTTTCTTGAGCACAAAGCAAGAATTTCATCTAGGCCTCCATGATACAGTTCCTAAAACATAAGTAAGCTCAGACCGGAGAATAAAGCCTTTGCCTTGCTGAAGACAGAGAGGTTACCAACTCTTGTCAAGGTTTTTTTAATAAATCAAGTTTTCAGAAAAACTTAGTGTTCCTAGAAGAGCCCTTCTAAAAAGAAAACAATCCATGCTAGGAGAAAATACAACAATGTTTTGCCAATGTCCTTGTATTACCATTTTACAGATGAGAAACTGAGGCACAGAGTGTCCTTGCGACCCAGCTCTCCCTGGTTATTTATCTTGGAAATAACACCTGGGGACCAGGGCAAGCTCACAGCTGTTAAGAGGACAGTTAGTTTTTTGAGATTGTGGGACACTTTCCATCCATCTTATGCCAATGCAACCACCTGAGAAGGATGGTAGGGATGACAGTTAATGTCACCTGCAGTGTCTGCTCATCGAATGGTCATCTGTCCCCAAGGACGTGGCCTAAAATCAAGCGTTCATTTAACACAAGCTATTGAAAACCATCCATGCACAAGCTTTTTACTCAAGCAGATGAGCCGGGTGCAAACTGATAAACTGAATTGCTAAAATGATATTCAACCTTTCCAGTTTGCAAGCCCCTCTTCTGAATGTTCAGTGAATGGGGATGTATGGGAATTGGTGGTGGGGGGTTGCTTTATTTTTTATTGCTAACTCTGTATAATGGAAGTATACCAAATGCAGCATGCAGGCTGTTATTTGAACGTTACGAGTACTCGGTGCAAAGATATTTGTAATATAGTGAATGAGAGGCTGTTCCCTTGCTCAGCATGGAACAAGAATGACTGCCAATGGGGAATGAAGTCACCTTCCATTTCAGGCTCTTTTATCTAAAAAGGATGAATTTTCCTGTGGATCTGGATTTGCCACGTATGTTCCCTAGGAAATGGTTGAGAAACCCAACATTTCTGGAAGGTGGGGAGCTTGGAAGTGCATTTACACCCTCTTGCCCATCACTTGGCCCAGCCACTTGTTTTCAGCTGATGAGAAACCCTCTCATCCAGAGGACAGATCTCGTCCCCACTGTGACTTTGCAGCTCCAGTAGTTTTATGGCTATCTCCTAGGATGTGACAAGGATGACACAGGGAGCTAGGGTTGGCAATGGGTCACCAGAAACTACTAATGATTTCAGGACCTCCAAATATCTCACCTTGTTCAGCAGAGGATGGATGGCCAAGTGTGTGTGTGTGTGTGTGTGTGCGTGCGTGCCCGTGTATGTACTGGGGACTCATCAATATTCCTAAAAGTAGAAACCCCTAGCCAAGAGAGAACAATTTCCTATAAATATTTAAGTAACAAAATTAGAGGGTTTTATTAAACAAGTAATTACAATTTTCTAGATATTTCTACTGAAAAACCTAGCAAAAAGCTAACGACTTCTGGAGGCATAACAAGTGCTGTGGAAAATAACTTTGCAAAGCCTTTCAGAAGAGAACATACCTGGTGACAAAGGGGCAGAATCATCTCACTTGTGGCCATTTCACAGAGCAGCTGACATATACAAACATTTTTCCATCTATATGAATGAGCACTGACTTTCTGAGATGGTTGTTAGACCTTTGTATTTAAATACTAGCAGCTCACTGATGCATCCCCACTGATGCAGGGTGTCATTTCTGATAAAAACCCAACTCTTTTCCTGCATCAAAATGCACTTATTGTGCAGTAATTTAATGACATAGCTCTTCCCTTTTATGAGCTCTGAAAATATCTCATTAAGAGTTTCACAAATTACCACAATAACTTATGCTGACACGCTCATTTGTTCTCATCTCTGAATAAATCTGGTTGACAACTTTAATAGAATAAAGCAGGGATTTCCCAGACTGTGATTCAGCATTGAGCTTGACTCGAACACCTCGATCTTATCTTGAGCTCGAACGTTTGATTAAGCCAAGGTGTGAGATGCCACTTCAGAGAGGCTCAGATGAGCGCTGTGCGTGCCGCACGGCACCAGCATGAGAAAACTGTTGAAACGTCTTTCCTTCTCTCTCAGATCTACTATTTCAGCAGTCTTCACCATCTGGTGAAACACTTCAGAGAAGAAAACAGTCTTGCAATATCTAATTTTGCCATGTTTTCGGAACATTATTTTAATGATCTTTGTGGCATTTAAGTATGATTACTTGTCCTCCAAGGCTTTTCCTGTTTACACTTAAATAGTATTGGAGCTCAGCCAGATACACTTTAAAGGAAACGGTAGAAAATACCACATTTTTATCATAAAAGCTTAAAAGCAACATTTACAATTCGGGGACATAGCTGGCACTTCGCATTCTGTTAGGTTTTTTGTTTTGATCTTATTGTAGTAGTAGATAAATAAAATGAATTAAGCAAGTGTAATTACCAGCTAAATTTTACAAAATACCAAAGAAATGGAGGGCCTAATTCAAAGGGGTGATAATGGTGTAAATAATTAAGTCAAATTGTTTTCATTTTCATGCTGCATATTGTTTCCTTCAGTCTGTAATGGTACAAGGCAAAGTATATGCAGTGTTAGAACTAGACGAATAATAGATAAATTTATTCATAAACACTTTGTGGACTGTAATTAGAAGTTCACTGCAGCAGCTTTCACTAGTCTTTATTTTTTTCTCTAGTTTTTGTAAATATTTGCGTGAGTAAATTTTTGCATTGCAGAATGTAGACAGAAGCAGAATACACCACAAAAGTGTCGTGAAACCGTCTTTGTTTCTCGGTTTGAATGGCAACCAGGTTCCCAGCAGTGTCCACACCCAGGTCTGCATCTCAGCAAGCAGGGTCCTCCACCGGCAGTATGCCTAGTGGAGATTGGGAGTTGGAGGGGGTTTTTGAGTTGGTATGAGATGAATTTCCCTTCTTTCATTGCTTAATGCCCTAAACAGAGCTTTTCCAACCAGGAGATACAAATTACCTGGCAGGTACTGCCGACAAACCCACCGAACCTCAGGGCTCCAACGGTGATTTCTGCTAGAAAACGGGGCCTGGCAAATGAAATGATTGTGCAGGGTAAATACAGTGCTGGATTCAAGAGAATATGATGGCTTCAGTTCAGTGCTGGTGTACCTTTCTTCAGTGATCCCATTCCGGCGCAGAGCTGTGATAACACAGGAGGACGCAAGCCCAGGAGATCGTCTGGGGGTCGGTGCTTACCCTGGCCGGGCTTCGAATGCCGAGTAATGACACTGAAAGGGGAGTTCGGAGCAGACACCACAACGGCACCTCCCGGGCTGAAACCTGCTTGTGTAACTACCTCTCGGCTTATTTTGAGAGCAGTACAGATTTATCAAAATTACAGTTTTGAAAATCTGGGGACAAAGAAGCAGGCGAAACCTAACGAATAAATTTGCCATTCAACAGGCTCTGAATGCATTCACATTTAGTGAAAGCAGAAGGATTACCTGTACTTCCTCAGTTTAGGGGGACCTTATTCCACCCGGGTGCATCCACCTAGATCCTATTAGTGTTATTAAGCCATAACGTGAGGGGCAGCAGAGGTTGCAGGACCCCTGGCAGCTCTCACCCGCGGGTGTCAATACCTCCATCGCCACACGAGCACGGAGAAGCAGCACCAGGCAATGCTAAAAACCTCTGGCTGGGGGTCAAAACACCAGACTCCTGGGGTCTGCTTATTCATCGCGTGTTCTTCCAGCAGCCCGAGGGAGGGCTGCAAAATAACGTGGTGCTTTTGGTTCCCCGCTCGCTGCAGTGGAGCGCAGCTTCTGCATAGCACTACTGGCCTCTGCTGCCAGCACGGGAGAGGAGGCGAGGAGAGAGGCTGTGCGGGGACTCACCGCGTTTCTGCTTCTCCAGAGGGCCTCCTGATCCCTGCATATGAGCTGGAGGAAAAGCAATCTTTCATCTTTACCTTATTTCCATGCTTACAAATAAAGGTCAAGGCTCCCGTGCTGTAGTCAGCGCTGGTACTAGCTTTAAACAACCACCCTGAAATGTGATTGTAATTAGTTTCCTTTCAATCTTGATGTGAACAGTGATCTTAAAATGCCAGGACTGTACCAGTGCATATGATTAACAAGCACACACAAAGGCAGTCTATGGAAAAATATGGATAGAAATGAACAAAATGCAAATGTTGCAGTGCTTTAAATTTTATTATCCTCTCAGCTCTTCATAAAATACTGTAGACATCGTTTGATTATATTTTTAGTCTAGGGAATTAATTTTTAACTAGGGAACTCGTTTCTGTCTTATGATTACTCTTCTCCGCAATGGCCTGTAGGTCTGAACTAAAAAATCACAGTTTTAATTGAGCTAATGATGCCCAGAACTCAAATTAATCTCACTTATGTGTGTGTCATGCCATGCAATATGTGCTATAGCTGCAGGCAACGTGTGCATCTTTTCATACCAATGACTTCTCCAGGAGACTGAGGGTGTAAACTCTGGCCAGGGGTAAGTCTGCGTCCTGCTATTGTCACCGCCTGGGAGGTGGCTGACGTCTGTGCAACCAGTGGAGGGGAAGGAAAAACAACAAAACCAGTGATATTTCATGATCACTTCTCTGATTTCACCCCAGTTCTTTCAAGGGCATGACTGTAACTCACAGAAGAGCCAAGGAGATGGTGAAGATGAGCGCTGAGCGCCGTGCTCTGGCCACATCTGCTGGCAGACCCTGGTCCAGCTCCCGTCTGCACCCACAGATGGGTGGAAGCCGCTCCCAGAGAAGCAGCGATTCCCTCACCCAGCCGAGAAAGGGCAGCAGGGCTGCTCCTCCGCTCCTAGCAAAAGAGACGGGAAGGGGAGAGAAAAAGAAGACATTGCATGGGGACTATTTTGCTGGTGAAACTATCAGGCTGTATTTTCTACCTGGGGAAAACTCTGAATTTTTTTCCCACTGCCAAGAAAATTCACTTTATCAAGATACAGGTCTTTAAAAAAATTTTGAGAGAAAGAATAGAACTAGGAGGCCATGGTAGGGGTACAGAGGGTTTGTTTCTACCCTGAGATAAAGCAGAGAAGAGTACATGGAGGAGGAGCATGGTTTAACACCCTGCAGGCAGCTGTTCCTTGTGTGCCCTGCAGTCTAGCTCATCCTACAGCATCCTGACCCAGACGTGCACAAGTATCTTAACATTATCGTCTGAGCCAAAACTGCACACCAGTGCCTGCCCAGATGTTATTTATTCTCTTTGCCAAGTAATTTGAACTTATATGTCACTGTTTTAGAATAGCATCATATCTTGATAGAACTGCGACAATCCCCTCACTCAGAGTATGTGGTACCCAACACCCAGAGAGCACAGCTCACTTTTTCATCTAATTCCTTACCCACCTTCCTGCTACCTTCGTGTTTTCACTCTCCGGGCTGAAATCCGCTTTAAACGGAATGGTGAAATTCCAATTGTTTGTTGTCAAAAAAGTTTCAGTTTTGTGATGAAAGATGTGACCTTGCTTGCCAGCAAGAGTCTTTTTTGATTGATTAGTAAACATGAGGTAAAATGCGGGAGCACGCCAGTGTTAACTTGATACTGCCACAGGCTCTGTGCATCAAATATTTTTGCTTTATTTTGAACATCCTGTTAATGAGAAAAATATTCTAATCAAAGAAACGTGTTCCCTTCAATTCTCTTCAGAGTGCTATTTGCAACTTCAGAACAGCATACTCAATTATGGCAGTTTTATTCCTAAATCAGGAAAAGAAAAGCTTCAGAAAATTAATAAGTAAGCCTCTTAGCAACTGTTAAGCAATATCCACTATTAATTATGAAACCACTTTTTTTGTTATTTTTCATCAGGTAAGAAGAGAAATAGCACACTTGCTCAAAGGATTTCTTTCCACAGAACACCTTCACCCACCAGACCCGTCTCTCAAAGAAAGTGCCCGGTACGATGCTTCTGCCAAGGCAGACAGGCAGAAACCTTTGCTTAAAAGCCACTGGAGAGGCTGATGTGACCGAGAGCGAGAAGCAGCATTCCTGCCAGTGCCCTGGCACTTCAGTAAATAGCTGGTAAAGGATCACATCCAGACTGAGCATGAGAGGGATGTGCAAATGCTGCAGAGACAGCGGCCAATGGGGGTTCCTCGGTGCTTAGCATCTTCTCGGGGTGGCCGTGGGCTCTTTGGGTATTGTACCTTGGTGCCTTTTTTGGTTTTGTTTCACCGCGAGTGATTACCTACCCTTTGGATGAGGGTTCCTTCATCTCAGCTGTCCTCGGCTGCTGGGAGAAGCCTCCTACCCCACTATCGCATTGCATTTCAGGGAACCCAACCGCGCCGGGGCTTCCCCTCCTGGTGCTCCGGGCTCTGCATCCCGGTGGAGGCACCCACCCACGCTCGGCTTACGGACAAAGCAGGAGAAACTGCTGATCGCTGATGCAAAATCCCAGCCCACTGCCACATCTTCAGGAGACTGCCCGAGGCAAGAAGGCTCCTGAGGTTTCCTGAGAAGAGCGAACAACATCAGCACAAAATACAGTGACGCCGGCTGCTCGCAGAGCAAGCGTTGGCAGGGGATTCACCTGGGGGCTCATGCAAAACAACCCTATTTCCCAAATTTCTCATGAGCCAGGCTGAATCAATTCCTCAACTACAATGCATAACAATATTGGCTAAGACAGCACAGACTAAAGTAAGCTTACAGTTAGTTTTGTTATTTTTTTCTTCTTCTTTTGCAATTATACCTTTTTTCCTCTGCTCCTTTTGGGCTGCGTGCTGATACCTGCATGAACGGGCAGAGGAGTTCTGCACATTTCAGCCATGAAATGGGCACACGTGTTTCTTAGGTGCATCTTCTACTGGTTTGCATTAGCGCTAGGATTTATTGCAATTTTTAGAAAACACATCTGGACAGATGTTGCAAACTGCTGATGAGAATGAACAGCAACTCAAGCTGAATGAGAAGAGCCTTGAAAATTCCCTCTGCCAGGGGTGGGAAGGCGAAGGACAGTGGATCCTATGCGTTACTGCCATAATACAAACTTACATTTTGACATACGTAGCTTTCTTTTCAGAATTCTGCAAATTGTTGGTTATTTTCTTGTTCTTTTCTCTCGAGTTGTACCTATGCACTTACCACTACAGCTCCGTATTGGTGGGACACAGAAAATCACTCGGCAGCTTGGCCTATCTCCATCACCTCTTTGGCTCCATCACCAGAAAAAGGATAGTCTTGAAGTCCACATCCAAATTTTTTCATACTTCAACAGCCAGACATATGCCATTGAGCTACCTTTGCTGGCATCGCTGAAGCCCTCTTTGATACCTGGAACGAGATTCTCTCATCCTTATTTCTCCTAGGACAGATTGTACCAAAATATGGCATGGTTCCGTAGCTGTCCAAGACCTGTCCCATGAGTTGGAAGTTGCCATATAGGTCAGGACTGATACTTAGAAAAATCTTCGTACAGCAAGGCCTGCACCACAGCTGCCTGGCTTATACTTGATTGCTTGCTTTACTTACTCCTCTTCATGAACATGCACTTCTTTCCTAAACATTTTTTAGAAGTATTACCATGAAATAGTTCCTCCAAGAGCAATAAAGATGTCTCAATATTTTTAACTCCATCAAAAAGACTTTGCCACACTATAAAATACAGGTGCCTTCAGGGATAAGTTTCTTGCTACCTAAAACAGTCCCTCTCTATACATAAATACAGAGTCCCGACACTTTTTGTGTAGTTCACAGTTTCGCTCATATAAAAACTGTTTTTACAGCAATTCCATCAACTGTCCTTTAATGGGACTTCTATACCAAGTATACCAGCGTGTGATTTGTCCCTCATCTGAAAGTCATGAGTCATGTCAAAATAAATGACAACTGTCTGGTCAAACTACTTACAGCAGGGAAGAAAATGCTGAGAAAGAGGAGCTGAGGACAGTAGTAACCATCAACAGGACAAGGACCGGGTACATGACAAGAAACTTTCAGATTTACTTTGGATGCTGTTCCTTGGTGAGTTTACATCCATCTGTCAGCTTCGCTTGGGACCGCTCTCCCTAATTCAAACTGATAGCGAGTATCTGACTCAAATAAGTGAATATTTTTGCTAAATGTTGTCTGTCACATCATGTTACTCCCCTTTGGTTTCTTCACCATATGTACTAACATGATGTGGTGTAACATAGCATGATACAGCGGAAATGATTTAATGTGACATGACAGAAAAACATTGCTGCAGCTTTCGGAATAAACACCTGCTTTTAGCAGTTATTTTATCTGTTGGAAGCAGTTTCTCAAAACATGTAACCTGGGTCCTGCTGAAGTACATTGCACTGCGCTGTTCGTGTATCTCTAATACTTTCCATAACACGTACTTTGTTCATTTTCTGTTATCCCAGAGGTCATGTTCCCTCACAGGGTTGGGGGGTTTTGTGGGTTTTCTTTTCATTAGAAGGAAAAAAATGTCTTACAAAAATTGGGGGGAAAGGAACTAATCTAAACCCTGAGATGCATACGGAAAAAGTTTTTATTACAGAATGAAAACACTGGTTCTATTAACAGCAAAAAACATATTTATGCACAGGTGATAATAATAACAGTAACAAAGTTTAGAAGACTTGTTTTTCCTTCAAAAACTACAGCAGAATGTTATAAATGAATAGGTGAAAATCATCTCTCCTTGGAGAAATATGGACACAGACAAGGCAAACATTTAACTGTTGATTTTGTATTTGCAAATGTAGATTTTATGAATGGAAATGTCCTGGGAACATTGTCAAAATCCAAGGTTTCAGTGAGCCTTCCTAGACTTTTGGTTTGTTATCCTTGACCTGACTGACAGAAATATTAGCAGTGGGAAATAAAACTGCTGGTTTAGTTATTTAAAAAATAAAGTCATTTATTCATATTGAATATATTCCTTCCTTCCAAAAATCTTCCATCTGTGTGCGAATGCGTGAAAGCTAATTAAATTGGCAGCCATAGCTCTATACTTCTCATTTGGAGGACCTTCGTCTCGAGCTAGAAGAGCTTCATCCTCCAGGTCCTCGTTACAGAAGTGTTTTTCTAAAGCAGAGGGAAGGGCAACGAAACACCAGTGACCTTCTGCTCATCAGATCACAAAGTTCTAAACAGAGGTGGATTTCAGAGGGGAGAAAAAGAATATTTGGATCACCATGGTCTCTTTGAAAGGAATAAAACTGCTTCCATGAAGTCAGATACGCAGTTTCTGCAAGCTGGAGCTCGCAGAGGCATCTGGCATGTTCTTTGGCACCTTTTGAAGAAAAACCTACAACTGTCACTGGGTATCTGTAAGGCTTCCACCAGCTGTCCTTCTTGCCCCTTGCCCAGAAAGAGATGCCACCTCGATACATGGCATGCAACCCTGAGGTTAAATTTCATAGAGGTGTCACAAATACGGGGCTGGGGTTGTGGTCAGCGGGGAGGAAAGGGCCTTCAGCGCTGCAGGGAGGGGATTACACAAAATCTGTCCTCCCACTGGGGACTTCCCTGTCATGCCAGCACCGCGGTGGCCCTGGGGACCTCTGGGTCCTCCTCTGTCCACAGCCAGCCCCGGCAGAGCAGCAGGAGCGCGGTGCTCCTTATCGGGAAGGGGAGTTATGTGGGGATGCAGGTTTGATAGCACGGCGAGCCAAATCCAGCACTTTTTCCAAATGCAAAATGCCTTTTGACCCTTCGCTACAAATTAAACATTTGGAGGGGTTGGGCAAAGGAGATTTTAATTTATAATAAAAGTGAGGACACCGTTGCCTGTATTTTTACAAAGGCCTCGAAGAGCTCCCTTGCTATGTGAGCCCAGCAAGTTGGCAATGTATTTTAATGTATTTATTTGATTATGCATTCATTCTTTCATTCATTCATCTATTCAGTCATTCATTCAGACACTTGTTCATTCATCCCTGTCCTTTTGCAGGAAGAGAACATAAGCCAGCAGTGGCATACTTCTTCACTGTCCTGATTTACAGCGACGTCTCTGAGTTTGTATCAATAAATCTCTTTGGCCCTCCTCAATCCAGCATTATCCCTCATTAGTGACTGGGATTTAAAAAAAGGATTAAAAATAATATCAGATTATAGACAGAAAGATAGATATGTGTATTGGTTGCAGTGCTTTGATTAAAGTGCTGGGTTGTTGTTGGTTTGGGTTTTTTTTCTTTTATTTAAGACCTCTCATAATCACAGTTCTCTAGATCTTGCAGTTATTTTCACGAACAATCCCTGGCTTTTTATTAACTGGCCCAACAATTTTGCTATCGGTACTGAATGACAAGGTCCTCGTTGCCCTCCTGGTGCCTGCCCAGCGGCTGCCAATGTAGAGGGCAGCTCCGGAGAGCCTGGCTCTCGGCTTTGCCTTCGTTGCCTCTGCGAGACCCTTTGATCTTTTCTGGCCCAGGGAAATATTTATTTCAAAATAACTTTTCTGGAGGGGTCCTCCCTGCTCTGGTTGCTAGCAGGTAGCAACTATGGGTTGTGTCTAGAATTGCCTCACCATCACTGGGAGTCTCAGCCCAAACATGTATATTTTATCTGCTTCTGAGTATGTCTTAAACATGGGAATATTTTCTCTGAAGAGGGCTAAAATGAAGGGGAACTACTCTTTGAGTTGGGATTACTCACTCTCTAATAGCTGCCGGAACAATTTTTCTCCCGTATCTCTGAAATACCCTTAATTAATCTTGCAGACAACTTGCAACATAATTGTGTCCCTAAACTGTTAACCTTGAAAAATATTTGACAGTGTACTAACATCTCGGAAACTTGTTATCACAGGGAATATAATAAATCCATAAATATCCTGGTTTCTCTCAAAAGTCCCAAAATAATTCTTTGTTGCCAGTCTTTTTTTCCCTTAGTTTTCTTTTTGACCTAGTGGCAGGAGAGGCAGCAGAAAAAAAGGCAGTTTGGAAGAAAAGATAGTCATATCTCGTATATGACTTGGTATTTTTTACAAAAAGGAGATGTCCCTTGCGTTTCTCACTCATTTGCATGTCTTCAGGGCACCAGAGGCCAGAGACACTGGATGGCACAACCTGCCATCTGCAATGGGGTTAGAACTAGTCCCTGGTAAACAAAAAAGACAACACTGCAATTCACATAGTGCAGAGCCACAATTGGCCTATAGTTGCAACTGCTTCTTCTTAAATAAACACCTCCTATTTTAAAAGAATTATGATGCCATATAGGCTGACAATGTGCTTAAATGCCATGTTCACTTTGGCCGGGAAAATGAGAAATTTAAAATACCTGCATTCCTCTGACATCAGTGACCTTATTAAAGACATGGAAATCCTGAATAACTGAATAACTTTAATTAAAGTTATTAAAATTTCTTCTCTTGGTTAGTCCTTACAAGCTCAGAAGCTCTGTTACATTTAACAGTCTGGCATCGACTGCTGTTGATAACGGAGACAGTCCTCTTCCAGGCCTGTCTGCTGTTCTTACTATGCTGCCATTTGAAATCATCAGGAAAAAAAATAATCAGAAGCTTAAAAAAGCTAAAGCAGACAGGCTGTTTCAGATTATTTCAGTATGTGTCTTTGCTGCACCAACCGAATGTTCCTGTTAAAATCATAGTCTGATTTTCCTCCTGAAAATCAGGTTACAAACAAAAGGATTAGACAAAGACAGACCCAGGGAGAGAATTTAGATCTGGGTTCAAGTGTGCATTGGAAAGTGTGGAAACTCTTTGGTTTGAGGCCTCCTCTATTTTAATAATAATTGTTTTCCTAAATATATGTATTTTTTATGTATCTCTGTATCGGGGATTAACTGTGTAGCTTTGTAGAAAACAGAAAAGGAGATCATTATTTTACAGTTCAATTTAGAGGAATTTGAAGGCTGGGGATCAGTAGGGAAAGCAAGCACAGCTGCATTTCTTATAATTTTCCCATTAGAATATACTAATTTCCACACTGCTGCTCCCTTATTTGCAATGTGGTTGTAGGTATTATTCTCATATTTGGATCCAGCAGCCCAGAAAGCTTGAAAAGCGTGCGTCTGTTTTTTGCTAAAGGAACACTTTCTCGCTTAGTTCAGCCTTCAGCTTTCGTTTGCTGATCTTCATATAAAACGGTAAAACCGCGCTGCTGAAATGGCATTATTACCCATCTGCGAACTCGTAACGTGTGTTCAAAAAAAGAAAGATGATGTATTATAGGTACTTGTAAAACACGGCCGTTCTAGGGGTGCTTCACCGTCTGGACCATATTTTGCCTTACAACAGATCTTCAGGATAGAGAAGAACCTTTACTGCCACCAGCCAAAGAACTGGCGCTCGGAGGGC
This sequence comes from Stercorarius parasiticus, assembly GCA_013396915.1. Classification (NCBI taxonomy): domain Eukaryota; kingdom Metazoa; phylum Chordata; class Aves; order Charadriiformes; family Stercorariidae; genus Stercorarius; species Stercorarius parasiticus. The sequence goes on from VWZL01002675.1 coordinate 1,119,016, forward strand.
ATGACTATGTTCAAGGAGACTCAGGGAACGCGTGGCACTGCAGGGAGATGAACCTGCATCTTCAAAGCCTGGAAACCCCAACTGCCGCAGCATCCTCCTTTGTGTATGGCTCTTAAAAGGAGTTTTTTTACTTCTCAGTAAACATAGTCACTGAATATAGCGGATGAATGAAAAAATAAAAAAAAAGAAAAAAGAAAAAAGAGAAAGCTTTTGAAATATTTGAATTAACACTGACGGAAGACACATGGTCTGGACATACTTCTAAGGTTATAATCTGAACTATCGCCAAATATCTGAAAGCTCGCAAAAGAGGTATTTGTAAAAGCTTTGTAGAAAGTCAGACATTTCTATGATAAGTGCAATCATCATTTAGTACCCTACTGTTCGATATTATCGCCTGGCCAGTGATAAGTATGGTATCCAGTTGTGATATTGGTGATATCTTTTCCAGATACTATTGTTTTGACTAAAAATAAAATCACGCGACCACAACGCTTCTATTCCCTGCTTGACTGCCAGTTATCTAAGCTCAGAGGTCGCTACCTGTTCATTCAGGCTTTTGTATTATCAAATACATTTTTAAAGCATGAGATCTGTTCCCAAAGATTAGCAACCCCCTTACAACCTCTTCTTGGCTTTTTTTTTGCGTATTTAAATCGTCTAGCTCTAACGATAGCAATTTCATCAGCAGCGCAATGCCAATCATGTCAATATATTTACACCAGGAATACCTTCAGCCCAGTGATATGCCAGTCTGCATCACCAGCCCCTTTCTCAGAGATTTATTTTTTTTTGCACTGCGTTCTGTTTGTCCTACGTATGCCACAGCTGCCTATTGAAGCAGCACAGCAAAGGCTTTGGGGATTTCCCAACAATAAAGTTGAAATCTCTTTCCTGGTTAGTATTCAGCAACGCTATAACATTTAGCAGACATTTTCCCTTCTCCCGGCTTTCAATAGGCTACATTTATCAGCGTGGAGTAGCAATCAACATGTATTTGCTCGTGTATTTATATAAGTCAGCTGTATGCTTCCTCGTTATTTGCAATTCTTCCTTTAAAAACTTTGCTTTCTGTGTCTTCAGCAAGGAAGTGCTGGGTATATATTATTTGTACACGGTTGTGTGTGGAAAGTATCTTTTGGTGTACAACAAATATATCAGTATTATCAAAGGTATTTCATTAATAGCTAAGTGAACTATCTATGCCACCCCTTATTTCATCCCTAGATGTATTTCGTGTTGGCATTATAGTATTAGATAAGTTATCTTTAAAAAAAAAAAAAAAGGATTGTTATTTGTATCTCTGCACTTAAAATGCCAGTTTTCTACTGGAAGCTAAATGCTAATATTACTGGATTCTTGAGAAAGAGAAAATAGTATGTTCTGCAAACCTCTGACTGTGATCTCAGATAGCTGTCCTACATAGAATTAAGCTATAGCTTAATTAAGCATGGCCTTGCTGAGAAGTGTAAGGAATGACCATTCTTATTCATTGAACAGAAGAACAACCACAGTCTACTCTGAGTGTCCAAAGGCATTCGACTTCAGAGCCAACAGGGTTTCTGTATTTTGCCAGAACTGAATACTTCCCATCCTGTGAGAGAGGCACTTATTCTTAAAGCATTTGGATGAAAATGGAGGAACCCTGTTTTTCTGGACTTGTTGTTTTAAACGAATGAAAGGTCCTTGAAAACCGCTTGAGGGTTTGGAAGAGAAGTCACTCCAATGAAAAGACACCGGTGGGCAGAGCGCTGACAAATATACAATGTTTTATCACACTTGAAAGACACAGGCACCGTTGCAGATGCTCTCACAAGGCCAGTGAATCCACGGGGACAAGAGCAAGACTTCAAGCGTGCTGGTACCACACGGTGCTCCTCGCTGCAGCACACCCTACTCGCTCAGCTCCAGCTGGATTCATCGCACGCGGTTTTGCTGAAACAACTGAGGTGCTGAACAAGCAGCCAAAAAATGGGGGGATGATGAGGAGCAGGAGGAAAGGCTGCTTACAAAACGACGGTGACTCCAGTCTATTTCAAAGGGGTAAGATTTCACTTCCATCACTGATGTATTACTCTTTTGCCTCTCTAGTAATGTTTTTCCAGGGTAAAAGATGCAAAAACACATTATCCTTGAGAAAAGCCTTGAGAATTTAATTTTAATACGTCACAATTCGATTTATTTAGTGCAGCTTTTCTCAACCAGTTGGTTGCAACTCCGAAGGGTCATGAAAGGCAATTAAAAGACACACCGCACTTAAAATCTTATTACTGTCTGAAATAAAATAAAAACTCTAAATCCTACTCCCTCATTCCACTTATACCATAATCCCCCAAGGTCACACCCGCAACCTTGTGAAACATACACAACTACACTACAGAATTTAGAATTATGGTCACAGATTGGAGGGGGTTTAATTTCACTGTAAAGGGAAGGCGGTCCTAAATATGTTACGCATGAAACAAAGGTCCACTTGACTGGAAAGACTGGAAAATATTTAATTAGTCATTCAATAAATGTGCAAATTGTGCATTAATTTCTCTTCCCTCCTTACGTCATTGACTTGTCTCACTAAATAGTTAAATGCAATGCTTCCATGCTTTTATATCAAATCACAAAATTATTTTTTAAATACTATCCAATGCAGAAAAGCACTTTGGCACCTGTCTGCCCCCCACTGTCTCCAATTTAATGGGCATTAACTGTCCCAACTGAGTTTCTGGAAGAAAATGCATTGATCTGTGTCAGTCAGGATCCTGAAAACTGAAGACCTGAGGTTTAAGAACCTAGTCTGTCAATATGCATGAAAATGAGCTGGGAGCCTTCACTGGACTTTGGTTCAGGCTCTCCCAAGCCCAACTCCACGTAAAATTCATCCAAGTAAACCTCAAAATAAAACTAAATTATTTGCCTGTGCAAGACCAAAAAATATTTTTCATTTTTATTTTTATTTTTATTTATTATTGTTGTTGTTGTTATTGTTATTATTGTTGTTGTTATTATTATGATTATGATTATTATTGAATTATCCTTTCTCTCTCTTCAGTGGGATATCCCTCCTAGCGCTTCAGTTTGGGATTTCTGTTTTACAGACCAAGCACCAAAGGAGGTGAAATAGACGTGAGCTGGGGAAAGCCCAGTAAATTTATTCAGAGTTGAATGGATTCATTCATGATGTTTTCCTTGTTTGCTCATACATATAGAATACATGTAGCTCAGCTGAGCTATAATTATAAGACGACACCAAGAGTGGTCTAAAAGTACCTGAGGCAAACACCCTGAGGAGGGGAAGGACCCTTTGGGGCAGTCCGTAGGGCTACAAGTAGGGTGAATGGGATTAGAGGGGAAATGGAGTTGAATATTACAAAGAAATTATTCCCAGCAGCAACTAAAGTAGTCTGCCAAGGGAAGTAATAGAAACGGTGCCATTTGACATCTCTAATGCTAGATTGGGCAAGCTGTTAGAAACACAGTGTGGAGAACAATTTTACATCTGTAGAGAGGCGAGGACAACCTAAAACACGAATCCCTGACCTTTCTAACTCCGTGTGCTTATTGAAAAGTAACATGGACAAGGGCCCCACAATACAACACTGCGTTAGCTACACATGCACCCAGTGTATCACAGTGGATGTGCAGATCTAATGAAACACTATAATTAAACTTAAATTCTAATTTATTTTTTTTTCAGATGTGGAAAATACCCACACAACAAGCAGGGTTAAAAAAAAAAGAGTGTATTTGTTTAATGTTTCTCAAGAAATGCTTCTCCATAGAGGCCAGCATTATAATTAAAACTACTTAATCCGATCCCTTGAGATCTTACCATACATATTTCCTATCCCAAGGCAATTCGAAATACAAACTTATTCAAAGTAAATCTGTCAGGAAGAAAACTGGAATGGTTTTCCTGATCAGATCCCAGGGGGACAGGCTGAGTCTGACTCCAACAGTGGCATTCCTGAAAAAAGGGCTGTGAAAGAGGAGTTTTGGCATTGCAGGGGTTAGCAGCAGCCGGGCAATTTGGAGGAGGCATCACACACTCTGGTCAGACGTCCAGAACCTAAAGAATAGGAGAATTAGGACTGGCCTTTATTAAATCCCCAGTACTGGCCTTTTAATATGATCGGTCTGTTTCCTCAATTATCTGAATCTTAGTTAACCTCGTCACACTGTGTTTCTGTGTTAATACAAAAATCGTAAGACACAGCTCCGCAGTCTTCTTCCTCCTGCCATTGCTGACAACTTAGATAATACTTCTTAGTGGTTCTAACGCTGAAATACTTTCTCCAATTCACTTGTTTTAGACGGACTTCATTAGTGACTTCCCACTGAAGCATTTTTCTTATTGAAGTCAATAATTACATTTCCATTGTAACAGCAAGCTTGCAAACCTTGATACTGGGCTGTGGCAAGACAAGGCTTCAAAAGCCTCGGGATGTGGTGGGTGCCAGTCTCACCACCCCAACCTGTGTGGCCAGAAGACAGAAGCAAAATGCCTGCAACTCTTCTTCATGAACCATGCACCGACCTCTGGAAAAGCCTGGCTGTCTCACCAGCATCTCGTGCCCCAGGGAGATGAAAATTTAACTTGGTCGTCTTCCAGAAGAGAAGCCTTTCTAACTCTCCAGATAGACCAACTGCAAAGGATCCCCAATGACAGAAACAACACAGCGCTGCAGGGAAGAGCGGGTATGATTCGGCGTACGGCCAGACTCGTCATGAGGCAAAGGTTAATGGGAGCAGTCTAAAATTCAAATAAGATTAGGGGAAACGAAAGGCAGCAGAGAAGTGCACAAAAAACTAGAGAGTGACAATATGAATCTTGCAAAGGAGGTGTCCTCGCCGGCAGACACAGCCAACAGCAGCCCTGGAGCTTTTCCTGCTCAAATCAAAACTCCCACGGTCTTCAAGTGAGACCAGGAGCAATGCTTCAGTCCTAGTAAATTACATTACTTTTATTAATAATAACTCTTATGAAGTTTGGAATGCCTGAAGACCCAGCCCACATAGGTGTTTGTTTATATGTATGAATAATAAATGTTAGCTAATGTAAATTATGTACCAAATTATTACCAATCCTTTCCAGACAAAATGAATTACTGAGATTTGGTACAGCTTGTATCAGACTTGCCTATGTCAACGTTGGCAAGGTCTTGCCCTTGCACTGGAGGACGTTCCGTGAGAACAGAGCTTCTCAGCTGGTCCAAAAGGATTAGGAGAACTGATGGAGTAAAAAGAAATTTCCAAAAAACTTGAAAAGGGCCGGAGATCTACTGCAGTGCTGTATACAAAGGAAAGTAAGCAAACATGGCTTCATTACACAGCTCACTACGCCCAGCAACTGATATGCAGTCCCTACGCCTGGCCACATACAGTATCTCATCAGTGATTTCTGTCCAGGAAAGCCAATAAAATAAGAATGTATGTTGCCAAGGTGAAGTTTTAAGAGTTACAATTTTAAATTTCCTATTAGGGATCAGGTAAGATTTATGGATGATATACTGATTTATAAATATGTTTAGACAGTAAGTATTTTTGGCTTTAGGCTGGAATCAGAAAGCTTGGTGTAAAGAAAGATTTTTAAAGGTTTTGTGGTACATAAAATAAATCCAACTTATACTTTCAAAGAGCCCTCTGGCTGTATAAAAGATGATGACAGTGACAGTGAAAAAAAAATTTGCTTATATCTACAATGCTCCATTATTTTCTCATTAACTTGAGTTTTAAAGGGAATCATATTAGTGCCTCCAGAGGATGAGCTATATAAACAAGAGCTACAAATTTATCTGTGCGCTAAAATGAATGCTATGGTAACAGGTTTGATTGCTTTGGCTGCAATTTAAAAACCTAAAGGGCGTATTATCCTGAGATAATCTCACCCTTGGGTCCTTATATATATTATATCTCATACCTCTAATCCTGTGAGACAGTGCCTAGCTAATAATATCCCCTCTGGTTTGTCTGGTTTGTCGTATTGCAACTGAAACGTGCCTCTTCCAACTTCAGATAACACATTAGTTAAGTAATTTTATTTTGATCATTCTGAATCATTAGTTTATGTCTGGAGAATGTGTAAAGATTTATTTCCTTGAACAGTAGGAAAAATTTTCTTAGCAAGAGCGTAGTGCAGCATGCAGCACTCAACGGAGCAGTGAAATTGCCATCCTTTGAGGTGTCCAGGACTTGCTGAGGCAGAGACGCAGTGGAGCCATCCGCTGCAAAGCTGCGCAGCCTTGGAGGCGACTTTTGTACCAGTGGTGGATAGTCAATGCCTTGGGTATCGGTACCTCACAGGCTGGATTCACCCATCTCCACAAGGGAGACGTCAGCTGTTGTGAACCACCACTACATGATTGCTCCTTCGGCCACATCTCGGCAAACCGTGTTTTGCTGAGATCCCTCCACACCCACCAGGGCACAGGCACAACTTAGGGCTGCTCAGGTCTACACCGTCCTTCCAACCAACTCTTTTCAGTTGCTGGGAGCAACTGAAGTGGAGATGGTCTCCCGTCAGGTTGTGGAGTTGTTTTTTTGAATCTTTCTTTTGAAGTTCTACGGATGTAGATTTACTGGAAGAATTAGGGTGACTTTAGCCTACATTAATAGTTTTCAGGTCCTCGGAGCAATCTCTTCCCATTGAAACCTGACCTGCATGGGATGAGGGATACTCTGTGCATTGACTGGTAGGTGACTATGGTGATCCAGTGTTTGGACATGGTCATTGTACAGCAGAAGAGCACAAGATGAGGAGATGGGATCCAATTCTTTGTACTGTGGATGAAGTAGTGTCTGAAAGGCTCACATCCCATTATCCATAAAACAATAATCTTGGAATCTGAAGGCTTTTTCCATTCTCCAGGCCTGAGCCTTTCAGCAGCCAAATCCCTCTTAGAAGAATCTCAAATCTTACAAAAGGTGAAGGAAATCAGCATCTCGTACATTCACTTCATGCCTCGCATTAGTCAAGACGGCAGCAACAGCCAGTTTTCCTGGGTTTTTTTCAATCACGGCTCTCCTCATACTGTTTATTGCAATGCTATTATTCCCTATTAGTCATTTTCCTACATAAACTGCAACACACTGACACTGGAGTGTGGTTTACAGATGGAGACAGTGATACCTTATTAAAAGAAAACGACGTTGCTTTTCAATGTCTAAGTCAAATCCTAAGGGTTAGCAAAGACTCCTCAAGGTCCCAGTCAGCTGTTGCATGCCTTTCATATGCCGTTCCTGGTATAAATTGCTTCTGAACATGCCTTCACCTGTCAGTTCTGTTGAGGTATTTTTGAATGTCATAAACTCCTACATCTTAAAGCCAGGTGTTGAAAGAATCCCTATTATTATCACTACATTGTCAGCGACAATAACAACAGTTAATAAGTGATGATAGGGATATAAATGTCTGGTTCCTGTGTACAGCTTGTCATTTGCAGTCAAATCTAACACTGCTAGAGGAGTCTTTGAGAGCGAGTGCTGAAAAAAAGGATGTCTTCTGGGAACTGGCTCCATAAAAAAGGCATCCATGTTTAATTCTGCTTAATCTTTTCTAACTTAAATGTGTTCTGCTCATAAAAAAATACGTGTGAGACGGTGAACACATACACATGTGTATGAAGGACTTTTTAATTCAAAAGGCTTGTCCCAGCCTTCTGTGGGGTGAGAATGGGGGCTTGGCCACGTTGGCTTGGACGGTGTTACCAAAGTCTTGTTTCGGGAGGGAGTCAGTAGCTTTGACTCACAATCCAGAGGTAAATTTAAAAAAAATTTAAAAAAAAAGAAAGGAGGGAGGTAGTATACATGCCGCCACTTCTCCAAACACAATATCACATCATTCTAGTGTCATGTTGCATTGTGTTTTGTTTCTTCTCTATTTCGTACAGGTTAAAGCCAGTGACTTACTGATATTTTTCTTGGAAAATTGTGTATAGCAGTCGTTTTTGCACCTCTCATGCAAAAAATTAAATATAAGCATGGAAGAGAATTGCCTATCATGCCTGGGTGAGACATGTCCTTGTGTTTTGCCTTATCTGTGTTCCTAGGCTTTATGGGTCTGCTGGATATCTTTTGCAGGAAATCTCTTTCCCTTATACATACTGTGTATATTTTGCCTCTTACAACATATTAAATAGCCCAAGTAAGAAGAGCCTATGAATTATTGATGCTGTACCAGGAGAGAAAGTGTAGGGGGAACAGAGAGAATATTACATGATGTGGTAAAGCAAGCGCATGTTTCAGTTAGATGCCTGGGTAAATAGCTCTGGAAGAACCCCGGTGGTTTGTTGCTCAGTGTATATCCAGTTGATCTCAGGTGCGTTCTTGCTCACTGTGGTTATCTCTTCCAGTTTTAAGGTTTTGAGCATAAGCTGATACAAAAGCTTCTACAAATTATTTAAGTGAGAAATTCAGCTGTGTCTTTAAATGGGAAATGTAATTCCTTGCCTGTTGTAAATCCAAGGGACAGGGAGATCCAGGCTTCCCTGCTCCATTTTGATCTCTTTACAGGTTTCACTGGCTGAATTTTCAGCATGTTATTTTTCACGATGAATTATTCCTTTGGCTGGGATGGGAATCCTTTTTTTGATGAATTCCCCTCCAGAATTTCACTCTGAATTTCCCACCTCAGCAAATTTCATTAGCTTGCATAAACATGAACTCATTTCTGCACGACCTGAGGGCTTTGTAACTATATATTGCCTCCAACTGACCACAGGTAAATTACCAAGCAAGGCACAAAGCCGAGGAAAGCAATAATTCTGCTCACTGTGGAAAAATGGCAACTATAAGACAAGGAACTCCTACTCCCAAAATACATCTTTTTCTACCCTTTTAGGTTGGGGGTTTTTTTGTGGATGAGGGTCAGAGCCCATTTTGCCCTAGAGCGCAGGCTTTGTGCTTTGTTTTGTGTCCGCTTCATGCTATCAGTTCTTTTCCTTTGACTGAAGTCAAACCTCAAACTGAAAATCACTCCTTCATCTATTACAGTGTGAGTCAGGGAAAAAAACCTTTACGCTTTTTAGGAAATAATTGGGTAATGTTATAACAGGACCTCCTAAGAAAATCACGGTAACAGGCTGTCACAGGCTTTCAAAGTAGAAAGGGGAAAATTTTTTCATGAGAGCCTTTAAACAGTTGCATCTGCAGACTTCAGGTGAACAAATTGCATGTGGGCAGCAAGGAATAAATCAAGCACTTACATAAATTTTTTAGTCTGTATTGTTCCTGTCCCAAGCTCTACAGTTTTGGCATCTCATTTTGAGCATTTCAAAATTTGAAGTTATTTTTATCCTCCAAGAAGCAGCTTCTACATAAAGAGTGGTTGCTAATGTATTATAAACTAGGATTAGCTTAATTAGGGACTTCGCAAGAAAGTAATGACTATTTAAGCCCTGAAAACAAGCTAATTATTCTGTATCACATTGTTGCCAACGCTGTCCTCCGTTCTCTTAAGGTGAATGTTCAGAAAGATGTATGGCAGACATCTAATTAACAGATTTCTTGCAATCACGTTACAAGTTTTTTTATAATATATTAAAATTCCTCTTTTATGCAACACATATATATATATATTTACACATTGCCACTCAAGTTAATTGACAGCATGATTCAGTGTTCTTTGTAAGATTGCATCACCATCAAAGTTGCTGCTGGGGTTGCACAAGATACGACAGCGATTTTACCCTAGTGCTCTGCTGAAAAACTCCCACAGTTTTATGATTTATGCCGCACATTTTCATAAATTCCTTTTATTTATATGAGTTTATAACAATTCATTCAAAACAGTTAAATAAATCCAAATTAATAAGTAGAATCTGAGGATATGAACTTCCAAGAGCCAAGACCCCTGCAACAGCATCTGAAACCCCTCTGCGGCATCTCTTCCCGATAGTCCTCATCCTGCTCTTCCACCGCTGCACGCTGGCGTTGGAGCTTACGTCACATGCCAGGAGTTAGGAGCAGAAAGCCCATAAAATCCACACATTTCATATAATGCAATGGAATGTAAACTTATGGCAATTTTCTATAACTGATCTGTTTAAACTCATATGGAATATCTAGCGTTTAATTCTTATCTATGCTTTCCCCTGTTCTGTATATGATACATGCCTTTTCTTTAAAATCACCTGTTGCTTTTAAATTGCTCTGTTCTTACTTTTCACAGTCAATATCTCTTCATTGTTGCAGTGTCTCACATTATCTGTACTTCCCATTCCTTCAACATTTTTCCCATGCATATACACACATCATATACATATTCCAAGATCTCACTGGTGTATTTGCAATTAATGACTCCATTTATCCTGACACACAAACTCTCACAAAGTGACGATAAATGATTCCTGATTAGATAGCTGATTTCCATAAAAGAGCACTGGAACTGAAGCAGATGAATTCTCAGCTCTACTTTTAACTGGCACATTGGCTCTGGTTCATCCTAAATTTCCCATGGTGTTAGTCAATCTAAATCCCCACAACCCTGCCTTAAAAAAAAAAAGTAAAATTGGTAAATGTAGAGATACATGATACTAAAGTATATAGTTTCAATAAATATCAATAACTCTATCTTAAATGGAATAATGCGAACATACATATTCTGCTGCAAACCAAACAGCTGACAGAAAATGATTACACTATTATTAAGCATCTATGCGGTTTCTGCTGCTAGGTATTGTCAAATCAAAATTATTAAGCTTCATTAGAGAGCTGGTGCCTTTAAAAGAATTCCTCTGAATGTCCTAGATGAAGGCCCCCTTCAATGAGGACTGATAGCATTTCAGCTCTGCAGCATACCCATTCTGGCCTTTTTTTTCCATCTTGAATTTCCCATGGTGTCATCTTATCTAATCATTGCTTGGTAATGCTGGCTCCGTAAGAAATCTTCCATAGAAAATGAGAGTTCATACATCTGTCTCCTGCTGAAAATGCTCATGAATAATGGCATGTGGCAGCACCAGTCAGTAAGAAAGCACAGAGCTGTTCCAATCCTGTGTGAAAGGCAGAAGGCTCTGAAGGAAGAGAAATTCAATTCTTATTTTAATTTTGTATCGGGGGCTTCCTCAGGTTGTCCCAAGCCCTTGAAGGAATATGAAGGGGGAAGTCACAAAGAAATTTTTTTTTTCTTCTCAGAGCAACAGCCAGACAAGTGATACCCCCTGTGGCTGGTTAAGTGCAGTGACAGCCCTTTTTTTATACCCCTAAAGTAAAGCTCTGAAGGTGAGAGCCCCTGAGCGCTCCTTGGTGACATTCACCCCAGCCTGCAGGGGCTCAGCCATGGCGAGGAAGCCGTGTACGTGTGTGTGCGCGCGCACACGTGCGTGTGTGTGCGAGCAGGCAACTCCATCCACAGGCATTGCATTCATATTTTCTTCTGACATTCCCATCAACTGAACGTCATTGCCATTTATTACTGCCATAACTGGATGCTTATTAATTTTATGTTCAATGTTTTGATCATAAAACGGATCCCAGCCTTCGTTTATTATAAGTATAATCATCACCTCTTCCATAAGCCCAGCTCTGCATGCTGGGGATCCCTGGCAGACCACCATGGCTACGGACCCTTCTCACATGCCTCTGGTTGATGAAACGATTCATTTTTTTAAGTCTCTTATTGACATTGTGATCCCAAGAGCACAGTATGAGTTAAATATTTGCTTATTATAATTGCACATTTCACATGCTAGAAGCAATTTCTGTATTATATTACTGGTACAATATTCTGCACTGTGGAACTCTCTCTAATAAGGAATCAAATTCAATCAGACTTGAGAACTATTCATGTGAATGACTACCATTACTTGATATCATCTGTAATGCAATAAACTGAGTGTTTGATATAATGCTGTTATATTAGGGTTATGCATAACCTATTTGTTATCCATCATTTGAATCGCTGAAATGGTGTGATCAAAATTAATTACATTTTAGGGTACGTCTGAATTACAGCTAAACAAAAAAAAAAAAAAATTCAGTTTAAATGTGTTTTTTGGAGAAAAAAAATAGATGTGATGCTGCGATCTCATCTGCAAAATAGCTTTTCTTAAGAAGCTATGCATGCCACCAAGAAAGTTTGTTCACGGCCTAAATATCTTGCATTGCAAGCTGCAACACTGCTGACTAGAGGATGCGACCTTTCAAAGAAATATTGGATTATATGAAAAATATTACATCAGCTTTCAAAATATAAAACTAAAAAGAACTCAGAAAAAGAAAAGTATTTCCAAGTCAAATATTTTATATGAAGTGTTACCCATGGGAGCTTTTTCCATAAATACATAAATGCAGCTTTTGGGGAATGCCCATAATTGCTGTATTACATATTCTTACACTCGGCAAACCGATTCCTAAATTTGAAAATAAATCAATTTGGTCTTTTTCAAGTAATAGGGACAGGCAGAAAATATTTTTTGCATTTGATTACAGCAATTACCTATGTACATAAGTAACTTTTAGGTCTTTAATAATTCGTGGAGAATGGCTTTTCTCTTAAAGCACAACTGCACCCCAGCCAACGGGACAAATGTAGCACACAAAGAAGGCAAAGCCACAGGAGCCGGATCTGATGCTGAGCTACATCTTTATCAGAGATATATATAGAGATAGATATATAAGGGATGCAGTCTGAGGTATCACAAGGTGAGCCAGGGAGTGGAAGCGGAGCTGATGCTTGGCCTTGAAGGGAACATGTAGTGAGCACATTGCAGCCTTCTGGGAGGGGAAGAAAAAGAAAACAAAGGAGAAAGCAGAAATAGAGGTCAAGTCCTCTGGCCCCAGAGGAGGAGCTGGTATAGCCTGGGCAGTACTGAAAGAGCACCTGAATAAAGGATGGGGAACACATCACGCACAGAACAGGAGTTACTTTAAAGGAAATCCTCTCTTCTCATCGTCAAAAAAAGGTTTCATGCGTGCAGCTATACCAGACCTCCAAAGAGAAGCTGTGTGAGCTGATGGATGGGGCTCAGGGTCCCAGGCGGGAGGTCACGGGAGCTTCTGGCTGCTGCCTGACCTGCCCACTGCGCTTCACCGCTCCGTCCCGTCCACATCCGTCCCGCTCCTCCAGCCACACCGCAAACACTTGGAGAACATGTGGTGTCTGCACCTCGCAAAGCTCACTCGGGATGCTCTAATTCAACATAAGAAATATTTAGTGGGTAACAAGAAGTGTTATGGCTGTATCAACCCTGACACTACTTCGCTCTAGAAGTTACGAATAATATTAGTCATAGATGGGAAGTATTTTGGGGGTTGTGAGCTAATCCTAGTACCTTGGAAACATCCGTAGGATTTACCAAATGGTTTCTGACCCATCTTGTGAAAAGCTCTTTGAGTACTTAGCGTTTTCTCCCATTATTCCTGCCCATCTAAGACACATGGCTCCTTTTAAACTGATTTTCAGACAATATTTATTGATCTTCCTTCTATTTCTTTATCAAGTTATCTTAGGCAAAATCAAAACAGAAAAAAAAATTAGTTTCTTTTTTTTATCGACATCTTATAGGAGTTTAAAATCCAGTGAAATCGTTTTGTTGAATTATGTCCTGCTAGACTTTGTAATAATTCTGCCCTCCTTCTTTTAAATCTTCACGGTTTTGCTAATTACCTTCCAGGTCGGTGTGGATAATCCTAGTGCAGATGCCAGGATTCTCTGATCATATGAAATGTTAAGGTTTGCTATTAAATCTTCAAAAAATTATACCCAGGGTCATACATTAGTGAGAATTCTGGGAATGTTAAGCCAGAATTTTAAAAGCTGCTGAAAAAATAACTATTGACAACCAGCACAATTCATCCTGTATTTGTTTACAGCTCTGTTTTATACATATATATGAACTTTCAGACTCATTTATTCGCTTTACTGACATGAATAACCAAGGGCATGATTTATAATGATTTGTCATCCAGTATTAGATTAAAAAAAGTTTAATTAATTTTTCATTAGCCACAGTTAATGATGGGCTTGTTAACCATCTTGAGGTGAAGCCAAGAGCTATTAGCTATATTAAGGACCAGTTTCAAGAAAATTACTTCTCTTATAATCCCCAAAATGAGTTATAATGTTTTTCCCCTTTCAGAAAACAGTATTAAGGTATATAGATATGTTAAAATCTATACAGAAGACAGGCGTTGAGGAAGACTGATCACGTAATAAGAATTACCGGCCAATTTTTGTACCAATGAAAATGAGATCAAACTCCTTGAGGATTATTCTAAAGAAATAGCCTTGTGAAATTCTTTACCAGTTCTGGTACTTAAAACCAACATATTAGTTTATCACATAGCAAAGGACCGAACTAGAGTGGGTTACTATTTGGAGGAACATCTTTGCCTCCACTAGACTTCTGCCTGTTGTCTCAACTGTCTGTCTTACTAAAACAGAAATTAGGGCTTGAACTGAAAATTTAATTGACGATATAATTTAATTGAAAAATTAGTTTGCCCTGCTCTGTGGCCCCTGCTGGGCGGGAAGGCTGAGCACGACTGTGATTGCTGTGCTGTGGTCTATGACTTGGAGAACTTACAAAAGAATAAGAAATATTTATGNAAGAAATAGAAATTATTTTTCTAGCAAGCCTCCTTCTGATTTTCAGAAAGAGGGCTTACATTAAAAATAAAATCAAAATCTTAAAAATCAGTGTCTAAACATAGAGAATGAACAAGATGAGTACTCTTAAATTCTATTTTGAATGGGTGGGAGGAGCAGGCCTGTTGAAAACAATGAGAAACGTGACTGCTCGGTAGCTCTAAACCCTCAAGCGTTGTACTCGTGGGTTTGAACAAGAATTTAGAAACCTAACCTTTAGTATCAGTTTCAGCAAATTTTGACCAGAACCTACATTCAATAAAAATGTACTTACATAAACCGCTGTATGAGAATGAAAATACTGTTTCACAAAAGATTTTAAATTCAGTTCCATTCCAAACTGCAACAGATTTTCAACATTTCTCCACAGCAAGTACGGGAAAAGGGGAGAAAGCCGTTTTCTGTGGCTTCAAATGTTTTCATTAGGCTTTCTTCCATTTTTAATGTTACCATAACATACATAATACAACCCCAAAATGTTAGAAACTCAAACTGAAGGTTGCTTCAAAATTTAAATATTAAAAAAACCCAAAACTATTCTCATCTTACAAGATCCTTTTACCCTTTTTTTCCTAAATGAAATTTCAACAAACATGGCATGAATTTGACATGGCGCCAAGAACTTCCATATGAGTTTCAGTAGAAATTCAGAGCAAAACAAGCCCCAACGCAATGACCGATGAGAGAAGGGAAGAGAGAACAGAGCAGAATCAGCCCGCAACGACGGACTGACTCCTCTAACATTTTAAAAGAAGATACTTGGCCTCAAGCTGACAAGCTTGGACACAACTAACTGCATTCCTACAGCACGGCGCTCCCCAAATACAAAGTCTCAGTCGTTCTGTGCTTGTCCCGTGGACGTAGCATGGATTTATGGTTGTCTTTAACCACCTCTGGAATTTAACTGTGTGTTTGTAATTTTGTGGACACAAATCCCACCTCCTGTTCCCCATTCACTGGGATTGCTGCTGTAATACCACTGTAAACCCAAACCCCAACCATGCTGCAGCTGGACTTCTCCGCACACACGAGTGATTCCAGTTGGGCACGTGGGCAGGTGGGATGCTGGATTTCCAGCTCCGCATGTCACCGAGGCTCTCCATGAGCACTGCAGAGACCTCTGCGTGGACAACACCGATCAGAAAGGGACATCATCCAACCTTGGGAAATGCAAACGTGAGTATAAGGAATCTTTATCCTGACCCAGAAAGGAATTGTGGAAAATAAAGGAGATATGTAGCAATATCCAGATGCATGGTGACCTTCCCATTTATACGAATTTCTCTATATGATGATGACCTAAACAAGCATTTACAGCTCAATGTGACACACGGCAACCATGGCATCTCCCTGTTCAAGTCTGTTCTGGAAAGGCAATATTTCATTGAGAGCAAGAACATGCACTTGAAAAGCATAAAGAGAAGTGTAAGACCCTCTAAATGTCTTGCCTGAGGCAATCTGTTTCCTTTCACAGGATTGCTCTTGAAACAGGTCTACAAGGACTGTTCTTAGCACTTCTCATCGGCACTGCAGCGACGAGGGCACAGTTCTCACCCCAGATCCATGCAGAGATCCCAGAAACACTGGTGGCTGCTGCAGCCCCATCACAGCCATGTCTCCCGCACGTCCCACCGAACCACGAGCTCTTCTCACCGCACAATGCAGGTCCCACACCTCTCTAGCAGCTACGCTACCAAATCCCACCCCAACACTAAGGTCGGGAGACGCACGTGTGTCCCTGCTGAAGCACTGCAGGGGAGGACACGAGGCTGCAGGACCTTCCTCCTGGAGCTCCAGGCACGGGGTCCCCTCCATGGCTGGGCTTCCCTCCGCCTCGCTGCCTCCAGAAGGCTGCCTGCGGGGACACGCCGTTCACCCATTTGGGGAAAGCTGCTGAACCAAATCTGTATATTCTAAAATGGGATGCTGAAATCAAGCCATATACATGGAAGAAGAAGGGCTTATATAAGCAAGCACAAAAAATGTATTTTTTTTTTTCTTAATATAAACCCATTTAAGCCAAATTCACTGAGCTGGTGCTTTGTGGCAGGCACCTTCAACTTCTACTGAAATGGTCAAATGCACTTCTCCATATTCACTTTGATTTTTTTGACCTAACAACATCAATATAGATATTTGGTCGATACAAATATTTGGTCATTCTGAATAATAAGACACAAAGCATACAAGCTCCTCATAGCTCTTCAGTGCAGTTACTTTTACACACGCGTGACTGTGCAGCCGAAGAGGACGCGTGGAAGGAGCAGAAGTAAAAGTGCACCAGCTGCCACAACCCTGGCCTCTCTCACCATCTCTGTGCTTGACATTACAGCCTTAATAATGCTATTTTAACGCAGGACTTCGGCAGGAGTGGAGGGATTGATAAAACTATCCAATATTAGAGCAAAGTCCCGGTGATCTGTCTTATGAAAATTATAGGCTTTTATTCCTCCTGTTAGCAATAGTAGGTGTCTGTCTATCATTTATTAATCAGTCTTTACTGGATACTACAGTGGAAAGAAAGAAATTGCAGATTTCACTGCTAAGCAGAAAGGGGAAAGAAGCATAGATGGAGCCTCCTGGGTCTACATTGTGCTCCCACGGACCTGGGAAGGGAATGTAGGGCACATCGTCTGCAAGAGCAACACATCTTCACCCTCCCTGTATCCTCCCAGGTCGCTTTCTCCAAATTTCCCCTTATCTCTGCAACCCACAGCTTACATGATCCAGTGGCAGGTTTTTCTGGTGCAGAGAAGTAAATGCCAACAACTCTGAAAAATCAGGGATTTGACTTCTTAAAAGAGAAATTGCTAAAGTTCTGGTGAAAATAAATTCCAGCTGGTCCTAGTGAAGCGATGTTCTCTCCAAAAACGGCTGGGCAGAAGCCGTGCCTATATGCCTATTCGGGGAACATAGGGATACTACACTAAGGCTTAGGACTTACTAGATTGTACAGATGTCGGACACAAACTGGTACAATATCCTCGGGGGGGAGGGAAATCATTTTATGACCTATAAACCACATAAAGGAGAAAAATCAGAGACAGTTTTAGATGAAGATGGAGGAGAAAATGTGCGCTGCTAAACTCCCAGCTTAATGAGCTGGGTGTATGTTCTGAACTAGAGGACTAAATTTAACGTCCCCGCCAAAATTACAGCAAAGAGACTGGAAACGTGTCCCCCAGTGTCGGTCCCATTGTGTTTGGCACCGTCTCTCTCACATGACCCGTTAGCTGTTGTGCCCAGGGCTGGCGCTGAGGACAGGGCCGTGGTGTGCCACGTCCAGCACCTCCCAGAACACGTCAGGCGGTGACGGATGGGAGGAAAAACCCTCGCAGCGACACTAGCGCTGCTGTGGGAATTTGTCATGGTGACACTGATGGTACTGAGAGTCCTACATTGTAATGATTGGTTTACAATAAAAATTACTCCAAATGCTGGATCAGAAAAAGGATGGTTCAGTCCATCAAATCACTGTCAGCTGCAAATTAGGTTGCCCATCCCTAGGCAATGGGGAACATAATTGGCTTTGTCCATCGCTGGTTTTATTTTTATCTGTTCTGTTAAAGTCAGGCTCTTCCCTCGCTCACCCTGGTACAAAGAGAGAATAAAGGGCTTGGTGCAGTAAGGCTCTTTCGCCCCCTACACCCACAATAAATGGGGCAAGTTAGCCCTGAATTTCTAAAATTAGCCAAAGATTCTTTGAGGGACTGCTTCCTGTCAGACCCAGGTTACCTTCATGGAAGAAAGGTATTATAAATATAATAGTATAAATAGTATTTTAGCATAGGGACTTCCAGGAGCCTCAGACTGAAACAACCCTTAAACCACAAGTGGCCAGTGCTCTACTTCAGTCCCCAGGGTTACACAAGAGGGGCTGGGGGGGCATGGAGGGGACCTGGAAACCTTCTCTTTTCTAACCCTGTAAGTATCGCAATCACTTTAAAACCTGCTATAATTTGCTGAAGACAGGCTGGAAACACACACAGCTAACGCCTCCCTTCCTAGGGACTGATCATTTTGACAACGTCGGTTGCAAGGCAAAGTTGTTGCAATGCGATGCCTTGGCGTTTCTACAAAATGTGATAATGTAAGATGAGGTTATGAAGTTGTGTCGGACTGAAATAACCACCAATAGACTTTACTGGGAGCATATGAGCAACTCGAAACCATTACTACCCCCAAAGTGTCAGGATATGTTGCTTTCGTTGCCAGGAACACCTGTGCTACAAACTTGAAGTGGAAGTAGTCGCCATCCCCGGCATGACATACAACTGTCAGACAGTCGAGACTCTCTCTCCAACTGTCCTTCAAATCCATATAGGTTAGTATTCAGCCGTCTATAAGCTCCAAATATTCCTATGTTCTCCTCCCCGTGCACAAGTTTTAAGCCTATGCCCTTCCCTGGGTAGCAGAGCTTTCTTAACACATTCCCCTGACATCGCAGAGTACAGTCAGACTCAGAAAAGGAGAAAATCCACTGAAAAAATAAATATAGCTGAGTAAGTAGGAGGGGGAACAATGTCTGTCATCTTAACCTGTCTGTCATCTTAACCTGGAGAATTCGCTGGTCTACTTACTTGGCTCTCCCTTTCTCTCACTCTAACTTTAGGGCAATTTAGCAGTCACCTGTGTACCTGGGAAATCTGCTGCCGCGCTAAAGGCTTGTCGAAGCTCTGGCTCTGCGTGAGGAAATAAGGGCACGCACCAAGCCAAGGGAGAGGGGAGTTTTAACTAACCTTCGTGTTGCACCCACTACCAAACAACTACACCTATGAATAAGTTCTCATAGGATTATGTTCGTCGGCAAGAGCCAATAATTTGGAGTGAGGACAAATTGGAGACCTCTATAAGGTACAAGCGGCTATAAAGAAGAAACAATTATTTATCATCCCCCTACTCCTGTAGGTTTGTATCCCGTTTGTATCCCCCTTGCCTTGCTGCATATGTGCACGGATGGCAGAAATTATGCTGTGGCGCTGCCCCTGAAGTGCCAAGCAGAAGAATTTTTTAAAAAGTTTGGAAAGATGCATATAATGGTGATCAAGACTTACGAAGAACTACTGAAAGGTTGTTATTGCTGTTGTTATTACTATTATTATAGTTGTTCTTATTATTATATTATATTAATATGCAATGGTGGGTGAAAACCACAGAGAAAGGGGTTTGATGATACCTCCTTGCCCCCCATCTCATCTCAGGCTGGGGGGCAGCTCTGCCGCTAACCCGGTGCCCCAGTCTCATCCCCCGGAAATAGCAGAAATAATATAAATAATTCTGGCATGCCAAAAACCTCGCGTCTAACCTCAATAAAGCATCCTGCGCTGGGGTATCACACGTCTGAGAGCTTTGCGGCTCAGGACGGCGCCGCCGTTGCAGATGGGCTTCGGGTGGGTTTGCCATGATAAGGCTTTCACGTGACATCGTGTCTAGGTTGTCAGTGAAAGTCCTGTGGATTAGTGTCCCCTGAAATCTCTCTAAGCGGCTTGCCCTAAAATGTGCTTTATGTGGATCATTCACAGAACTGCAGGAGACAAAACATTAATTATTCCTACAAAAATAGATTTATTTTTTTTTATAATTCTGTTTAACGTGCACTTGAACACTTGGGCTGCGTTGTGGAGCGCTTTACTCATTTTTTAAAAGTCTGTAAAGAAATACCAAACGTGACCCTGCTCTAAACTGTAAAACGAAAATCAGAAGCAAAAGCCTTTTACCTTTCTCTTTAATCGAATCCAGCTGGCCTCCTTCTACCCTGCCTTGCAGTCATTTACAGATATGCAAATGGTTTGAAAAAAATGTTGCCATTTTCATCTGCATTGCACACCAGAAAATCAGAAAATGCATGTGTTTTCGTAGGTATTTCAGCAGTTTTGCCATTCTGCTGCTTTCATGTTTTAAACCGGTTTAACGGTACAGTATGTTTCAGTCATATAGTAAAAAAAAAAATAAATAAATTAAAAATCAGTCTCTACCTGGACAATATTGATGATGTCCCTTTGACAACCTGAAAACTTTCACGTCTACAGGGTAATTTTTAGAAACGCCTGTCAGCACAAGGAGCAAAAGCGAGAGGCCGGGGATTGCGGGGAGAAGCGGTGGAAGGGGACAGGAGGGCTGAAGCCCACAAGGAGACGTGAAGCTCTGCTGCTGGTGGTGGCTCCCGCGGCCGTGGGAGGACAACATGCACCCACAGCATCTCTCCTTTGTCTCAGTGCCCTCCGCTTGCTTAGATATCTTACATCAGCAGCAAAAATTGGATTTTTTCAAGATGCCGCAGAGCTGTTTTCCCACCTGTGTGCGTTGGGCAACCACCTGCTTCCCTGTGGCCAGTGTTGGCCTTGGTCAGACCCATGTGCACTGTGGTCAGGAGTAACACAATGTGGCAGTCGTGCAGTTTGGCAGTAAAACCGCTCTGGCGGGGTGTTACAAAGGGCTTTGTCTAACTTGTGTGTTTAAGTTGGAAAATCATTAAAGTTTGAGGGACTCTTCAATAGCATTTAGGTAAGGCTGGCCCCAAATGGCTTCAGCAGGAATGGATTCTCCCCAGATGACAGCTACTTAAATGGCAAAACCTAAGATTGCATTTTAAACAGTGCAATTTAACAACTTAATAATACTATCTTTAAAAATTAAGCAAGCAAGAAAACAAGCAATAAGAGTTTACACTAAAAAGCACGTGAAGTCCCTAAGCCGGTGGGCTCCCCTGTGCAGCTGATGAAAGAAGTGCCTGGTTTAGCAGCATGGGTACACCCTTGAAACCAGTGAGGTGGTTATTTGGGGCCTTTTGTAGAGAGATACCAAATGGTGGATCTTCCTTTATGGCTTATGTAGAAAAATTATGAAAATTGCCTGTTAACGTTAGTAACCTTTGGAAGAACTATGCTAAGAATTTAGCTGAATTTATCATAGACTGAGGCAGAGTTGTAAGTATAAAGGGCAATAATCACAAGTAGATTCATGCAGATTAGTCACTGGTTGGAAGCTTTTCTGTGTATAGTTTTTTGTTCACACAGGACCTTCAATGGAGGGAATCCTTGGCACTCCCACGGTGTAAATTATTATTATTGTTATTAATCCTTATGTTAGACTATTTCCGCATTCACAGTAACCTCCAGGGGAAAGTGCAGAAGTTTCCTGGGTGGTGAAAAGAGTCGCTGTAAACCTACTTTCGTTGCTTTTTTTTTTTTTTCTAAAAAGGGTTAAGACAGTAAAACATAATTAGCCTCAAATTTTCCTGGGTCCATTGTATATTTAGCTTGATATATTAACGTCACCTTGGCTGCAGCCGTTGCAATGGCACCATATCACTTAGGTCTTTCACTTTGTCCCTTGATACCGCTCAGCAAGGAAGGAAGGACAAATCAGACAGCATCAGCTTGAAAATATGTTCAGAATTTAACAGCTTGATTGCTGCTGACCACCCAGAGGACAGGTGTGACACATATTTATGGGCTTGATTTTAAACCAATATCCGTTCATTTCATTTATGAGTCCATTACATGTTTTATTTTGACAGTGCCACAGCGGTGTTCCTGCAGTCTTTTGGCCATAAAACATTCGCAGTGGGATGTGTAGCTTATTATTTGGTGCGTAGGCACTGCGCACCCCACAAGCTGATGAACTATGTACAATTTATTCATTGGATTGTAAGCCTAGTTAAATCAACAGCTAAAAGGAAGCCTTCCTTGCACACTTTGAACTGTTAACGTTTCGTCTTATAAAAGTGGTTAGGAAATGCTGAGTATTGTTATGGATTTTACATTGCAACATGGTACTGTCCTTCTCACACTTACAGCTAAGATTTTTTATCTATATTCAGGAATCCCAGTTCTCAGAGGTTTTTGTAAGTCTTCTTATATTGAGATTTTTCCTAAAATTCCAGTTTCTGGAAGGTGACTACCCAAGAAACTGGTATTTCCAGCTAGCTAGCCAACTGGAGATAGAGGGATGGTATAGAAAGACAGAAAATGAATTAAAAAATAAGAACCCTAAAGACAAGAACCTTGAAAAATTAAAGATATGTAAAATCATTTAAGAATAAAATTTTAGGCAGTTACATGAGTTCAGAGCCTCGATACACAATGCTTACTATATGACTTTGCCACGCATTTACTGTCGACCTAGAAACCTTCAATTCTTCCATGTTCATTATTTTATGTCATTGTTTCTATTGGAATCTGGCTCCAAATCTGGTTTTATTAAATTTTCCTAAATTTAATGAGGTTACTTTTATATATATGTATATATAAAAAGGGTTATAGTATGGGATCACAAACAATTTGTCCCGCATCACGAACAATCACAGAAACACGGGATTTGGAGGACGCGCAGGGAATCACCTAATCCATCTCTGGGCCACAGGAATTGTCCTCCGACATTCCTGAGGCAGAACCTCACCTGCCTTTTTACAGGCCTCTTACGACAGAGGCTCTGCCACCTCCTTCATCCGTCTTTGCCGTCCTCACCATCAGAAACATCTTCCTATTATTTGGTATAAATCTTTCTAGCTACAAATTAAGACCAATTTCTTGTTTCTCTCTCTAATGTTATTTGTGGAGAACAAAGCATTCCCGTTATTTTTCGGCATATTTTTGTATAATTCAAAACTATTATCATGTTCCTCCTACTCTTCCGTTTACAACAGTCCTAATTTACTCTTTCCTCATAGGTCTTACTTTCTAGACCTGTGATCCTTCTCATATGTCTGCATGTAATGACTATCTGGATGTAGCGATCAAAAATGGTGGTTCTCACTGTTCCTTGCAAAAGAAAGTCGGTATTATATAAAATGAGGAAAAAAGAGAAGAAAAAAAAAGCTCAGCAAAGACTTGTCTTCGTATTTGAAAATTGAGAAGCAGCTATTTTCCTGAGCTTTTCCCTCTTGTACAAAATAATAGTAGACAAGGAAACAAGGAATGACTGCCTGAGGTGGGAAAAGAGTATGACGTGGCCACGCTACTGAATTTTTGATAGTGATTTCCATTGGCTAAGTGAGAAGGAAGGACAGCCACTGCCTTCCTTAGCTGGTGGGAAAGATGGAGTCAACGCTCCTCCAGAGGTCAGTTTGGAGCTGAAGGCAGAGGAAGATACACTCGGACACATTAGCTGGTACTTTAGCTCACCAATTAATAATTTCAGCAGAATAAAAATAATACCTTAAGTGCGTGCTAATGTGTTAACGCGTCACGCACCAGAAATACAAGTATTACACGTTAGAAAAGATCTAGGAATTTAAGATCCAATTCTCTTTCGCCATTTTCAGACTTAAAAACGATTAAATGGACTTCATTAGTCCACAACTTCCATTACAGGTGACTGAAATCAAGGTGAGTCAGCTCATGTTGAACTTCGCAGCTGAGCCCGTTTAGGATGAAAGATCACCTCTTTTTCATGACCAGGTTCTTCTACAAGACTTGTGTCATAAGCAGCAAAAAGAAAGGAGGGTTAAGACTTGCAAGAGCAGAGATCATTCTCACTATCTCTTCCATGACTGCTGAACTCCGTTTCCAAGAGATTAAAATGGCTATCCACCTGGCCAATAAGGTCTGTCTCTATGTCCTAACTGTCCTCAAAGAGTAACCGCAAGGAGCGGTGCTGACAGGGGGCTTAGGGAAGGGAGGAGAGGGGGAAGAGGAGAAGTGGTTAACAGTAAACGGAAAATTCTGGCACCACTGGACTGAACGGAAGTGTCACCATTGACATCACTAAAAGTAGGATCAAGGCTGATCTAAAAAGCAATTTAGAATATGAGCTTTTCCTTCCAAATGAGTGGTAAGTGCCTTCCTTCACACAGAATTCAGTGCGGTAATAGTGCCTTCTATTACATTTTAAATTGATTGGCTTTATGGCCCGGTGCTGGGGAATTGCTCTAGCATGATCCCGTCGGGCTCGTGTTTCTAATTCTGGCAACTCTAAATCCACATTCCCTGAAAATCCATGCTGTTGCTTACAGCGCGTGCTGTAGGGTAATCTCCATTTTCATGTGCCCAGACAAAACAAAGGGACCGGGATGCACCTAAGATTAGCCCACAAGGTGAAAAGAAAACCAAGCACTTGCAAAAGAAAATGTTCGCTGGCAGAGTGCATGCATGTGAAAATAAACCACAATGGTTATTCTGCAACAAGTGCTTCAGCTAAGAGAATTCACACACTATTTTTGCTTTATCTTAAGATTTTTCTCATGGGAGCAAAACAGCAGTTGTTATCTGAAGGTCTGTGTCCCGCCACTGGGGTCTTTGGGTAATGGATGGAGAGATTTAGAAAACACAGTTCCAAGTCCATCTTCTTCCTTTGCGTCGTCCATGTTCAGCCTCATTTAGGACATCAGAACCTGTACTCGTGCTACGAGGTAAAAATAACTCTCTCCATTGGAAAAAAAAAAAGCTTAAAAAAAAGATGCATTATGTTGTCATGAAGATGTGGCTGCGTGGCTCCAGAATTGCCTACGTGAAGTATGGGAAGAGCTGAAGAAGCCCCTCTCCGCACTGGAGCAGAGCTCATAACTCCGTCGTTCAGATGGGAAGAGATCACCCTAAGGGAATTATTCTACCTTTGATCCACACGTGAAATTCTGGCTGCTGTCAGGGGAAGTTGTGCATGCCTAACCATGGCTGTACATCATTCTAATAAAGGCCAAAGAGAAGCTCATATATAAATGGAGTGCTAAGGTTTTTGACACTGGCTATAATAAATATCAGCACATTTAGAAAAAAAATGCGGGCTTACGTGCCTGAGGTGGGAAAAAAGCTATAGCTGTGCCTGATTTACTAGAAGGAAATATTTAAGGCCGTTGAGTCATTAGATAAAAAACTCATCTTGAAATGTCAGGAATTGGTGAGGATAACAGAACTGTCAATTTTGTCCACTAAAAACTCCCTTTTATTTTGCCTACTTTTCTCTTTTATTTTTAATAACAACCCATTAAAAATACTGCACTCATGATTTGCTGGTATTTGCTGTTCTATTTTCATACTATCCATTAGTTCTTTCCTCCTTTCTTTTTAATATTTACACATATCATCAAATACTGGAAAGAAATCCCATGAGTGAAACCCGATTACATACAGCTTGTTACTGAGGGCATGGCGGGGGTTTCTGCACAACTGCAGTGTCCTGTCGAGTTTAAAGCAGCTGAGGACTTTTACATTGGAAGTGGTCCACGATAATATAATTTGGTGCATTTTTATTTCTTAGCTTCATGTAAAAATAATGCATCAGTTACAGAGGAGATAACTGCCCTGGGAAAAATCAACAGCTATTCCATAGGACAATATATAACTGATAACGAGGTGACGAGCAGTAAAAATTGTGTCCAGGAGCATCGGTTTGACATAAGCAGCTCTCCAGTCTGAAGGATTCCAGCTGGAACAGCCCAGTTTAAAATTCCTACGTTTCCTCCATTTCATGTGCATTCGCCGATGCTTATGCAGTTCAAATAATCTGTGTCTGTACTTATATATGGCGTGTCAAATACCAGGACTGTACGGAGAAAAGGATACCAGCCTTCATCTGAGCAACCAGGACCAGGCTGAGGGTACCTTAGAGCCTCCTGCGGCTCCCCTTGAAGTCGAAAGAAGGACTGAGCCTTGGCCTGAGTTCTCACTGTCCCAGTGTCATCCTCCAGCAGTCAATGAAACCTCTGCATTGACTTGGGGGGGATGGGACAGCCCCCTGCACCAAATTCGGGTCCCCTTGAAATGAGTCTGAACCGTTGCTACAATAGCAAGAGAGGTTGTGGTCCCTCAAACAGCGTTGGAACAATATGGCAAAGATTTTAACAGAAATATTCTCTTCCAAAGAAGGATGGCAGGTAAATTCCACCTGTTAATTTTGTTTCTCTGTCTGTTTGATAAATGAACTAAGTAACAGAGAGGGAAAAAGAAAAGTTAAGCCTCATGAACTGCTTCACTGCTATGCAGAGAAGGTTCTCTATTCCGGTTTTCCTCTATGAACATTTTCAAAAACACTAAAATTTCTCAGTTTGAACAATTTGTAATACACAAACCCAAGAATATTTGACAGGTTCTTTTAAAAAAAAAAAAAAAAAAGGAAAGGAGGGGAAAAAAAATCTCAATGTTAGATATATTTATCTGACCACACCAGACAAAAGAAATCTCATGGGGACACAAGAGGGGTCACCAGACCAGTGAAGGAATTTTCAACCCTTGCTTCGGGAGGCTCAGCTTTGAACCCAGTGCTGGCAGACTGATGGCGTTATCAGATGTCTGCCTCTTGCAGCCTTTGCAGCTATGAATGTTTCTGCCCAGGACCACTCTGCATGCGGGAGAGTTACAGCACTGTATTTTCCACAGTTCAGCGCTCTGGCCTTCCCTCCTAACTCCAGGATTTCCATGGACGAGGCCACCAAAGGCAGGGTGCCCCGCAGGAAGCCCTCTCCGGGACCTGCCCTGCACCCCGGCGGGGGCATACGAGCATCTCTCCCCGGAGCACCCGGCTGGCAGCTCTCCCGAGCAAGTGTATGTGGGTTTTGCGTCACGGATTAATCAGCACGGCAGCCCCGCTCGTGCCTCTCTGCTCCCCCTCCCACGCTTGGGTTCCCACATGTTCACCTGCCCCGATAAACGGCAGCTCGAGGCGTTTCCCCCCTCCCTGCCACTGGCGTGCGGTGAGCTGGGTGGGAGTCCAGGCAGGAGATGGCTTTGCCGGAGCTTTTAGGCTGAAATGCAGCCGCAGCCCAGGCGCTGGCTGTATCTAAAACCTTCCAACACTCAGATCCAGAACCTCTAAACTACTCCCTAGCTTTAACAAAATATAGAAAGCCAGGAAGCTGCTCCCATCTATAATAATTACAAGAGAGTTTCCCTTGCCCTTGTGCTATTTATTGCTTTTGCCCTTACCATAGATTGCTCAAGACAGAAGAGACTATTAAAGATCAGAATATTTCTTTCTGGGCAGGCAGGGCGAGCTTTGGCAGAAAACTCCCTCTTTCTCTCAACCATTACCACTTCTATTAGAAAGGGAAGGGGCCGGTTTACACTGCAGGTTGAATGAAGCGTTAAATGACTGCGTTGCAACGACTGCAGTGGGGGGAATGGTCGCCTCCAGTGGAAACGTGATGCCATAATGATACTTTTGGAAAGGCACAATAATTGTTCAAGTATCCTTTTCTAATTTGCCACAAAAGTTATCCGTGGTTTCTCTGTCTCCCTTATTTTCACAAGGCTGTCAGGGGGAAAAGGTGCATTTTTGGTAATTACAACTGAGGGTAGAAAGAGGCAGCCACGAGGGCACCTGCCAGCCTCCCACCCAGGTGACAGGCATCTTCACTGACTCCACAGCTCCAGGACAGGTCTTTGCAAGGAAATAGCTCTCTTGCCAATAATAATAATTATTATTAATAACCGAGTGACGTCCTAATCTTGGTTACATCAGTCCGGCGTACCCTTAGCCGGAGCTCCTGCCAATCACACTCACACTGATCCTGTTCTCAGCAGGTTGTGTCGACAAAGCCAGCAGAGACAGAAGGGCTGCGAGCCGCTCCGGATGGAGGGAGATGTAGGGGAACGGACCAGAGGCATTTCTGCCTCCTGGCTGGGGAGAACATGGGGACACGGGTCTTTCAACCCGGCCAAACCCAGGGAGAGCCATCTCTGGCGAGCGAAGATCTCCTCACCCCGCTGTAGGACGCGCAAAGGATGCCAGCGGGAGGGGAGATGTCCCCCCTGCCCTCCGAGGGCATCCTCGGGGGCTGCCCTGTGCGAGGGCCGAGCAGGAGGCGAGAGCGGGGGGTTGCGGGCGGCGAAGCCCCCCCGTGATGGGGACCGGCGGGGTGTCCTTGGGACCTGCGGCCGGCCCTGCCAGAGAGCGGGGGCTCCGGCGGGGCCGCCGCCATCCCCAAAGAGCCCTGCAGCGCTCGCTGATTTGCATTCAAGGGCCATCCCCTCCCAGCCCCCCCGCTCCNCTCAGCCCATCTGCAAAACTTGAAGGCAGAAGCCCTGGGAAGGATGACGAGCGTTATTCGGTGGCATTTCGGAAAGTTGCCGGCCGGGGGAAGCGGCAGTGCAAGGTCAGGGCAGGATGCTGCCGCTCGGCCCAGCATCGGGGATGGGGGGACGTCTCGCTTCCCCCCCCCACCCCCCGAAACACAGCGGGGTGCAAGGAGGGGGGGAATGTGCATAGGTCGCTTCTCTGAGTTGCCTCTGCGCGCTTGTTACAAGAACAAACTGTTGTGATTTCCCCTTTCGCCCTTTTCCTCCGCCCCCCCTCCCCTCTTTTTGAGAGGGGGGTGTCAG
>VWZL01002675.1:1153853-1184920 GCA_013396915.1 Stercorarius parasiticus
CGCCGTGGGCTTCGTGGACTGCCTGTACGGCACGGTGCCCAAGCTGAAGGAACTGCACGTCCACCCCCCTGGCATGCAATACCCGGACCTCCAGCAGGACGCCAGGCTCAAAGAAACCCTTCTCTTCGCGGCCGGCAAGGGCTTCTCAGACCACCAAACCCCTACAAGCGAATACCTCGAGTTAAGGGCCAAACTCCAAACCAAGCCGGATTACCTCGAAGTCCTGGAGAAGACCACGTACCGGTTCTGACCGCCGCCCCGCCGCCCGCCCCGGCACCGCCGCATGCGAGTAGAGGATACAGCTGTGTGCTCTCTCCCCCGCCAGATGTGCGCGCTGCGGGGAAGGGCCGTTCTCAGATCATTAATCGATGAAGTGCCTTCGCAGACTTTTGCCAGCAGATGTTAATCAATCATTATTTTTTATACTGAAACTGAGACTTTGACTGTGCCATGTCTAAGGTATATTATTATTATTATTATTATTATCGGGGATCTTTGTATTGATCCTGATTAAGTAAATTCTATGTGTGTCTCTCTCTCTTTTTTTTTCTTTTATTTTCTATATTGTTGGTTTTGTTTTATTTTTTTGCCGTTGCAGTAAACTTCCTTTAACCTTTCCCTTGGAGGGGAGGGGGAGGGAAGATGGCATTTTGTGGCTTGCTTTCTTCTTGCCCATCATGGCACAGATTCTGTACATTTATTTAAAAAAAAAATGCAAAGAAGCAAACGAGCGCAGTTTGCTGCATGCCTGGAAACTGCAAGAGGGATGGGAGGGGAGGGTCTTGCTCGAATGTCTCACTCTTTTCTCTCTCCCTCCCTCGCACGCACATTCACCCGCACCCTCACCGCCACCCCCGCCGCCAGCCCGGCCCCTCCGCGCAGCGCGGGAGCGGGGTCCCGCTGGCCGCGGAGGGGAATCCCGTGGGCTGGGGGAAGCCACCGGGAGCCGAGCAGCCCAAAGGATGTAACCACGTGGCGCACACACCTAGGGGATGCTCAGTGACACTTCATCATGACGCCATGGTTTTTTGGAGGACATCCGCACTTTCCTAATAAAAGCAACATGCAAATATACAGAAAAAAAAAAAAAACGAAAAAAAAAAAACTAGGATCAAATGAGAATCATCTACGGTGCTCTGGCCAAATTTCAAATTGGGACTGGGTAGCTGTGACTCAGAAGCATGTTTACAANACACACACACACACAAAGGTACAACAATGTGCATATATTTATTCTGTAATTTCAAGTGAATATAAATTGTAAAGGTAATGTTTAATCATTGTACAGTGATGCGTCTGGTATAGCTTTCCTAATAAAACGTTTTGAAAAAAATGCATATATATATATATACACCCATATATATATATATATAGGAATACAAAGCTTGAACCTGAAACTTCAGCTTCCCCCTACTGAGATTTCCTTCCCCCACCTTAACCTTGAAAGCTATTTTATTAATAACAGTTCAATGCACTGTGATGTTAACAGAGGAAAACCCTGTACAGCTTCTCTTGCCAAGATACCACCCGAGACTTTTAAAAAATCCGATTTACAATCTGTATTCCCACGTTGCACTGTACTTATGGCAGTTCCCCTGTATTTAAAAATAGGCAGCAAAATTAAGACCACGTCCTCGAGTGGCGTTTTTCGCAGGAGCGCTGGTTCCTCTGCCTGCTGGCAGCGGAGAGAGGAGGCATTGCTGCGGGTGTTTCTCGTGTTTTTTCGCAGTTAATGCGAAGTGAGCAGTCAGAGGAGGGCGGCGGGAAGGGGAAATTAAACCCAATTTCAATTTCGGAAAAGGGTGAAGCCAGCCGGGAAAGGATCCCAAGGGTTTCAGTCACCCGGCTCTCCCTCCCCGCGGCCCTTTGCTCCCCGCTGAAACGGGAGCGAGACCAAAGACGATCGGATTTCCCTTCCCGGGAAGGTCCCGGTTGGTATCTTGTCCCCGTGGGTACCTTGTCCCTGGCGGCCCCGGGGCCAGGCCGGGCTGGCGGCGGCAGCGAGCGGCTCCGCGCGGCCGCCAGGTGGCGCCGCAATNGGCACCTCTGTCGCCCTAAAGACCTTCAAATACAGAGTTTTATACAGAAATATATCTATAGAAATAATTTGTCTTAACAGAACAGCGGTAACGGTAATTTATCCAGGTGAAATACCATTATTTTTATTCCCCCCCCCCCACTGCGTTAAAAATGTTTTCCCCAGGGCATTTCTTCTGGTTGGTGTCAGGGGATTAAGGATCTCTGGTTCCTTTCTGGATTTGGGCAGAGGCTGCTGTAGCACACGGCGCAGTGTCACCTCCGACCCAGCTGTCCTTCCTTCCTCTTGGGGAACAACTTGGTTTCACCCAGCACAATGCATTTTAATGGAGATAAAACCATGAATACTTGTTTTCACCCCAAGTGTTGCTATTTATAGCTTCAGCCAGTATGCTTATTGCAGGCTTTTTTTGTCAATTTGTCTTGGAGAGGCATCTGGGTGTGACCGAAGTAATCTCCCGAGCCTTGGTAGTAGCTGTATGTGTTTCGAGATGGAGGGACAGCTCCAAATGTCTGTAAATCTAGCATCACCTCCATAATATTGGTGAAAATTTGAAGTTCCTAGATCCCTCTGTTCAGTTGTTCGTGTTTTATTACTTCTGCTTTCAGCTTCTAATCTGTTGGGCTTTGTTCTTTTTTTTTTTTTTTAATGGATAGTAGAAGAGCATGCATGTGTTAAAAGTAATAAACATCAAAGTGCAAAGGCCAGATCCTTCTTATGATAGACATAATAATCACACTGATAAGACTACATGCAAGTAGTGCGTGGGGCTATAAATCAGGTTAAAGTAAAACCAACCCCTAGTGAGAGTGGTGCTGTATACATTTGGCAATGTCATCAAACCCCCAGGTGTTCATACTTGTATCCAAATATAGTAAAGCCAGTTGCAAATAATGTTTATATTTTAATTAAACTGCAGAAAGGCAAGAGAATTTCAACATAACTATAGGTAGTAATCTCACCCATGAATGGTGAGGAAATCTATTTATTCAGTGGAAATAAATTTGTTCTATGAGAATGGAATTTTGTATTAAAAGAGATAATTTTTTGGCTTACATTGAGTTATTTTTCTTTCCTTGTGTAGGAAACTTCCTCTTCCTTGTGTACTGGAATCATTTGGGGATGATTCGCTCTCAAAGTGTTGACGATATTTAACTGTGATATCTAATGTGTGTTTTGATGACTTCTGTTTTGCTGTTTCATTGTGTTGAGCTGAGGCTGAGTGGGTGGCAGCATTACTTTCCACTGCAGGAAACGAAAGTGGATCCATCATCTCTGATCTGCGACGGGTGACTCTTTACATGCTTCAACCTGGGTTACTCCTAATTAATAGGGAGTATTAATGATAATTATATCATTATCAGCAGTATTATTGGTAGCATTAATAATATTGGGAAGGAATCAAATAAAGTCAAATGATCTGCATTTACACTGGAGCTGTTTGATGGGATACTGTTTTAAATAAATAAATATTTTTTTAGCTTATTTCACTACTGTACAACAAGTAGCTGGTATCGGCTTCGGCAGTTCAGCTTGTGGCGGTGCTCAGAACCTGTCAGTAAATCTGTCATGGTGTGTCTGTTTTATTCACGCATTGATTATATTGAAATTCTTCCTACAGGTGAAAGAAAAGGACAAAAAGGCCAGGTAAGTCCCAGTCCCAGTCTGTAACAACTGCATATGGGGAAATAGAAAGGATAATAATCTTGCTCAATTATCAGTGCTCTTTCGTATTTCCTGGATATTGTCATTGCTGTCACTATCATATTCTACCTGAGTTAAAAGATTTGTTTGAGACTTGGAAATTGCTTCATGGATCTCTTGACTGTATCAATAGTGGGAGAAAGATGTTCTTTTTTATGGTATGAATAATAATCTGACTTCTGGAAAGCAATCTGTCTCTGCAAGCAGGACCTGTAGTGCTCTAGTTAGGCAAATGTGACAGACGGGTCATTTATTATGAGATTCAGTCGACATGAGTTGAGTTGTGGTAACTCAAGATTTTGTCAGAGACCTTTCCAGACAAAACCACTTTTGAGGATGTCATCACAGCTGGTTTTAAGCTAGAAATGCACAGTTATGGTCAACCTGTGTTCTCTGCTGTAAACTTGTACAGCAGCAGGACAGAAAGGTCTTGATGAAATGTCAATGTGCAGTGCTCTACGTTTCTGAAACACTGACGTGTGCAAGCAGCAATTCATGAGTGCTCTGCTACTTCTCCTTTGCTTAAGTACCTACTTCACACGGGCTGTTCACATGAATAAGTCGTGATGAATTGGCTTTATCTATAACAGAAGTGTTCACGTGAAAAAAGTGTGTAGAATTTGGCTGTAAGTCTGGAAGTTCATTGCTTACCTACATTACTCAACCGAAGACGATGACTTCTGGCAGTGCTCCAGCCACTTAGGTGTGAACTTGTTCCAGAATTGCACTTCTTCCAACGGCATTTTCTTTTACAACCTGGATTTATGTACACTTGGAAATCAGGCTGCTGCGCATTGCATATTCCTATCCTCTGAGTTTTCCAAGACTTGATTCTAAATCTGGCTTCCTCATAACAGAGTTTCACAGTGAATTGGTGTGTGGCTTATAGAGTACAATGCAGTTCTTTCCATGGGTGAAATGTAGAGTAAATTCACCCAATATGTAGTTTCACAACTTCTTCATACTAACAACAGCTCTTTGTACAAAAATATGCTATTTTTTAATACTTTGTAATGTTGATGTGAGTGGAAATACATCTTTTTTTCCCAATTCTTCAAAAATTTCTGTTTTATTTGGGCAAGTGTAGCTATACCCCAATTCGAAGCCTGTCTGAGCTAGTGGAAGAAGTGGAATGCGCTTGGAACAAACCCTTGTGTGGGTACGGACTGGAGGCCTAATTCTGCTCCCTTGAAGCCAGTGATGAAATACCACATCACTGCTCAGTTTCAGCCAACGGAGTTGAAAGAAGAGCAAAGCCTGATCTCAGAAAATTACATCATATATTAAGTGGATTCAAGTATTTTCAGACAAGTACTCCACGCGACTATTTCAGAATAAAATGAGTAACAGTATAGAAAAGACGGTTTTGCTGTCAATTTAGTAATTTTTCTGATTGACTTAATTCACAAATTAACCGAACAATCTTTACTTTAACTTACCGAACAACTTTAAAATAAAGTTTTATTTTAAACTAAGAGCATTCACATAAAGGCAAATATGAATGCATCTCAGCAGATTCAAGAAACGTGGAAATTGGTACCAGAGTTTAGACCGAATGTCATAGGTAACCAACTAGCCAGCACGATTATTAATGTAACAATTGCAAATTATTTGGAAATACTTTATTAGTATTATTCTTTTTAAATGTCTTTTGCTTGATCCTTAGGGTTTCCCACTTCTAAAATTATGTACTTCCGTTTTTTCACTTTTGTTTAGGTTGTTGGAGAAGTTAGGGGGATTACTGATGATAGCATTAGCTTTGCTACGCATGGCTACCGGGGTGAAACTTGTAGGTTATCTTTGATCACTGCGAAGTATTGGGAAACGCTCCCCTGTGGTGGCATTTTCTCTGTTAAATTGCTCGATATTGTGGTTTTCAGAACAGTATCAGATGGTTCATTTTTGCGGAAAAATGGTGGGAGAAGGCTCGAAGGAACGGAGCCACTGGGAGTGCTATAGGAATTCCCTGTCCCACGGTCGTACTGGGTAGTCTCTGCGTGGTGGATGTTGCATCGGTCTTTATCTTTTTGAATGTTAAGGATGTTAATATTCAGTATGGGGTTATTTTTAGACATCACGAAGTAGTATGTATATGCAATACTAAGATGTTGGGTGCCTTAAAAAGAATAGATAATAATAGAGGGCATAGCACAATATAGAATATTAATAACTCAGTCATATGTCATATAATGAATCTTTAATGTCCATTTACTTTTTCTAACATCTTTACTTTTCTACTAGAATTTTCTAAATCTCTCAAGAATATCCTGTAAATTCTATGAATTCTGAAGAAATATTTTAGGTTAACCAAGGGTCAAATCTCTCTGTATTTGGGAATTAAAACAAATACCACTAACTGTGGAGGAACATTCCTTTTCCATGGCACGTGGCATGGCAATTTGGCATGTTGTTGTAGCACTGTGCCAGTAAGGGAGGCTCTCTGTAGCGATGTGATTTTGCAGTAGGGCTTGAATAATTTCAAGCAGGAGTTCCTGAATTGTGATAAATCACTATTGGACTGGCATAGACCTGAGACGTGCTGCTGCTTCTGATGGCACTGCCGTGCCTTCTGCTGATGGTGGGACCTGGCACCACTGCTGGTGAGGGCTCCTGTAATAGTAATTCTATAAAAACAAACAAAAAGCAGAAGAAAGGTTTGGGAGTCTTTATCCTACAAGGACTATCTCATTTGAAGTTAATGACTTTCCCCAAATGTTAAAGTGGCATTAGTATACTGATTATGAGAAAATGTTTTTTTTTAATTGCTTTTCTCAGCTTTACTTTGCTTTTCTGGAGACAGTAGCTGGTTTACATGTTAAAGAACTGCAGAAATGTATTTTTTTAATATTTTTTCAGACCATAATTTTTAAAACAAAGGCAGTCTATTACGACAGTAGCTGTCCTAAATTGAGATGAGTTTTCTAGAAAGCTACATAAACCTTTGGTTTTGTACTTGGTCTCTAAGTTATTATATGTGTGTGTATATGTATATATGTATGTGTGTGTGTGTGTTTGTGTGTGTATATATATATATAATGTCTGTTATCTGAATAATCCTTGAACCGAAGTCTGTCATTGAACTTTGGAGGTTTTGACTTTGCAAATCAAGGCCAATTAATGGGTTTTTTTGGTTTTGTGATTGTTTGGTTTGATTTTATTCAGCGTATGACTGGAGAGGGAAACATTGCGGTGTGAAAATTCTCGCAAAACAATACTTTTTAATAGGACTTTCCAATTTAATTCTTTCTTTTCTTTTCTTTGGAGAACAAAGGAGTTATGCTCAAAAGGGTGTATGAATTGCCACTCAGGCTTAGAGTTGAAATGTGTTCACTCTGCTGCGTCCTCTCATTCCTGAGTGCGCCCAGGACAGTCTGACTCTAAAGAAGATGTAAGAAATTCCCATTAGTGAGATTACAGGGTCAGATGTGGCCAGCTCATCTGCTCCACCATTAGCTCTCACCCTGAGCAATCAGGGAGCTGGGGTACGGCACCACTGGAGGTATCGGTCCTCTGTGTGCAGGGAGCAGGGGAGTGCTGAGCATTTAGAAAAATCAGGTTGTAGCACTTCGGTGAAAAATGAACTTTAAAAAAACTGGACATCGGTAGTGGATGCTGGCCACTTAAAAGTTTGTCCCTGTGCTCTTTAGAAAACTCATCCAGAGTTTCTCTGGAGCTGTTAAACTGCCATGCAAGGACACGTCTGCTCAGTCTTCATAAAAGTACTGCTGAAAAAGATGTATAGCTAATGCATTCTTCTTAATTAGAGAGCATAATTTCTTGTGGCATCACTTCTATTATGTTTTCTTGCAGTGACCCAAAAACCTGGCTGCTTTGGAAAGTGGATAGTATTGGCAAGCAAAGAGATATGGCAAGTAAAGGTATTTTTTAGATCCAGTCTATGTTAGTGTTTTCTTCAAAGAAAGGGCAAGTCATAGCTATTGTCTCCTTGTTCTGCAGCCCTCACTGAGAGTAACTAAAGGCACTAAGCAAGGGAAAGAGTCAGTCATCTTTCAATCCGTGTTTAATTCTCCCCTTTGGTTTTAAGCCAACAAAGAAAGAAATGTGGATGTATCTAATTTTTATATATAAAAAAAAATATATATGTATCCTTCCTGTGAGCAGTGAGGGGCCACGATACCGCAGGCAGCGATGCTGATGAACGGAACGGCATTGGCATGGCTGGGAGACGGGTTAAGTTGTGGCAAGTGGGGACTGTGCCAAGGCTAACAATGTGAATGGCACCTGAAAGTCAAGCATCTCGCTGAGTTAGAGACAGTAACAATACGCAATTCTTGTTGAGACCTCTCTTTTTAGAGCAGGTAAACAAATATCTCACAGAGGCCCATTTTTCCTGCATTTGGCCCACGTTCTCAACCAGCCTCCAGACTGTTGGCATTCTCAACATTGCTCTTACCTCTCTGCATGCCCAGATATTCATTCGTCTGACAATAAGTTTTAACACCTCGGTTTGCACATTGACCACATGCATGAGATGGAGACCAATTGAAAATATGGTTCTCTCTGTTGGGTTTTTCTGTAGAGTGGTGTTTTGCACCTCAAGACTTCATTCTGTCAGAGGTATCGACTGGATTGCCTACCTGTAACTCAGCTTTGTAAGCAGCCTCCCGAGGTTAGCCGTGGTGGTATGACATGCCTTGTGCTTTGCCAACCCCTACAAACCAGCCAGAGTCTGTTAAAGCCTTCAGAGCACAAAAACACTGATAAGATGGATCTCTCACAGGTATGCACCAGGGATAAAGCCGAGATATTTCATTTGCAACAACCTAAAATTAGTTGCTGTTAACTCAAAGCCTCCTATGTCATTACTTCTACTGGAACAGGGTGGCTAATGTATGTAATGGAAATGCTGACGCTAAGTATGTACAGTACATACATATACGCTGTGTGTATATATATGTGTGTATACATGTGTATGCAGGCATGTTGAAGTGTAGAAGCCGATTTTTGGAAAGTTCTGGGAGATTCAGGCATATGGCTTGCTTTGGACTGTTATTAAAAATATGGGCATTCTGGTTATGAAGCTAAAAATAGATATATTAAGACCTAAATTCTCAATGTAGGTCAGTGGAGGCGCTTCTCAGACATATTAGCATTTTGGACACTTAATCTTAGCAGCATATTGCGTCTCCTAGAATAGGTTAGTAGAGGCAATGCAGGAGAAATTGCTGCATCTCAAGTCATTCAGAAAGGTTGCCAAGTTTCTCAGGAACCAGAATGGCAGAATAATGAGTTATTATATTTAATTTGGGATGGAAAGGCAACCGTGGGGAGTTCGGCAGAGGCAACTCAGATCATCTTGGCTCTCTGAGGGAGGGAGAATTTATAACTATAGCTAGCTAAAAAGCAGCAAGCTGTGTGTGCGTTTGTGTATATATATATACTTATATATGTGTATATACAAATCTGTGTATGTGTATATAACACGGTGTGTATATATGTATGTATGTATATGCCTATAATGTATAATATGTGTATCTATAGATATGTATACATTTATATAAATTTCTATTTCTCTATATAAATATTCATGCAACTATGGGAAATAACATTTCAACAGTGTGTCCTTTTCTTTAAAACCCAACAAAAAGCTGCTTCCACTAACATCATATTGGCACAAATGTCTTAAGGTATTTTTTCTATGTAGAAAGGAGCGTTGCTTAGTGGTTGAGCACAAGCCTGGAAGGTTTTTACTCTTCCAGAGGACTCCGAGTAAGTCATTAG
Organism: Stercorarius parasiticus; assembly: GCA_013396915.1. Classification (NCBI taxonomy): domain Eukaryota; kingdom Metazoa; phylum Chordata; class Aves; order Charadriiformes; family Stercorariidae; genus Stercorarius; species Stercorarius parasiticus. The sequence goes on from VWZL01002675.1 coordinate 1,163,338, forward strand.
CTGCTCCACAGCTGTTCTACATTTGTGAAATAAAGTGGTGGCCAAAATGACTCAGGGCTGGTTTGAAAGGCAAAAGAAGGTGGTTGGTGGCTGTGCTTTGGAAATCTCTGCTATGCTCACGGAGTTTTGATAGTGAAATAGCCGCAGCAGTAATTATTCTGTTTGCTGTAAATGTCCCAGCTAATGCTAACGGCTTCCGAACAGAGGGGAAAAAAAGATGAATTTCCTGCTCTAGCGTAAGTTATCTGAAGTCTGATTACTTTGACTCAGTGATGTATGGATTTCTGTTTAGGGTTAGGATGTTAGGCTGTAAATCAAGAATCTTAGCTCAGTGAACATCCAGTTCAGGATGTGTCTTTTATGTTATAATTGATTTTAAATAATTTCACTTCATCATCAGAACAAGCTATACCTTAATTCATGATAAGCTCAAAGAGTTTCTCAGCTGGAAACCCATTCATATCAGGGTGAATTTTGCACTTGACTTCAGTGGGGTTGAATCAGATCAGAGTGTTTCATTAAGCGCCGACATTAAAACAATCTTGTAGCTGTGCAACTATCAACTAAAATTGTAATTTTGTAATAAAAGCGAGCCTAAAAAAGACTTACTAGTTATGTATTCTATGATTATAGTATCTTTCTATCGATAAGACCTTTCGGCAGTCGCTGGGTATTGGCAAGGGTTTAGATTTTGTGCTGCTGGTCGTTATTTTGAGTCTTGCCCCTGATTTGAGCTGGAACCGGCTCAGCCCCTGGAACAACGCACTGTAATACGCTGCAGCTCGAAGGAAAAGCCGCAAAGTAACCATCTCCACGAGCATCCCTGAAGTCGCCTTCCCTGAATGATCGCTGAATTGCCGCACGTGTCGTGCTGGAGTAAATGTAGGTCAGGGTAACATGGATTTATCGTTATGATTTTGGGTCCCGTGAGGCAGAGCCCGTGTCCTGCGCTGACCGCGTGCGAGGACAGGCACAACCTGCTGGCAGTTGGTGCCGCTACAGAGAAATGTCTTTCTGCCTCCAACACCAAGCAGGCCCTACGCTGCCATGGTTATTAGAGCAGCGTGGGTCTGTCATGCTGCCAATCTGCCATCGTTTGCAAACTGTAATGTGATTAGAAAAGGAAAAGGGGAGAAGGGATTATTTCTTTCCCGGTCCTTTGCTTCCTTTAAGGCAGAAGACAAACACATGCAAAATAATCGCGGAAATCAAAACAAATACCCAGTGGCTTAAAACTTATGATACTGAGTGAAATATTTCTTTCAAGCTTCTTGATTGTGCTTTACTTCGTTATTTCATCTGGAGGAAATAAGCACCTTATGGGAAAGTGCTTCCCAATCTCTTTTGCATAAATGTTACAGTGAAACTTTCTGTGATATATAGCTGCCTGTTCAGAAAATAGGTCATTTCCATACAAATGCCATATTTTCATGCAGAAAATATGCTGAATTCATATACCATCTTCTAGTTAAAGCAATCCTTTTGCTGTTTTTGTGATTTCAGCATATTTGCCTGAATGAAGACAATCGGAAGGGGAGCAGAAAAAAAACAAAACTATTATTTTTTAATTAACTCATGTGGGCCTAATGTCAGGCTAACCACTTGAACACAGTGTCTCTGGGGCATGCACAGGAACATCGTCTTCAAATGGCTAATTTTTTTCAGCAAGAAGCACCAGAATTTGAGCACAGTGTATTGCAAAGCTCAGAGGGCTGCTGCTTTGCTGAGCAACTGGAGACTTGGGGAAATAAGTTTTTCTGATGTCACTTGTTAAAGAAGATGCCTAGATATCCATATCCTCAGGGAAGCAGCCATTCACACAAGAAGCCTGCAAACTGGAGCCAGGAAAGGAATGATGAAGTTTGCAAATCTCCTCATACTCTGTAGCGATCTCCTCTGTGCGGGATGAATTTAATCTATAATGAACCTGGGCTCCTGCACTATTGCTTTAAAGAAACAACAAATAAACCCTGCCTTCTATATAGTTGAATTTTGCCATGCCACTTTATATTTAGGAAAGGATCACTGGGGTTTGAGGAATCAGACATACAGAGTCTTGTTGTTGCTATAGCTAGACATCCAAATGAATTACATCACCTAAAGCACGTAGGTGCCTGAGGCTCTGCTGGTGTAAATTGTTGCAGCCCCGTTGCTCTCAGCACGGCAGTGCTCATGTCCCTGCACTGGGGAGATGATTCAAAGGCGTTTGGTACCCACTGGTAGCCGTTTCTCTGGAGGGCTTTCCATGCAGCCATTAGTATTTTGTTAAATAACTTTAAAAATGAAGATGGATAAACCCAGCTTCTCAGCTAGCGTGAGCTGGTGTCAGCCCAGCAAAGTGCGTGGGCTACTCAGTGCTGGTGGGGAGCTTGACCTTGCATGTGGCAATCTTCTCCCTTTTCATCGAGCTGGTGGGTTTTTTCCCCATGGGAATGCAAAGAGCTGAAGCCATTGCTCTGTGATGATCTTTGGTGATGCCTGTATCCCCTGGTCCATGGACGGGCTGTTAACTCTTAAGGACAAGGGTTCCCCAGGCTCCTATCCAACTTCTGCATGAACTTCTACGCCCACCTAAAACCCACTCCTGTCCTTGTGTGTTGAAAAAAAGGCCAAACCAGACAAACATATATTCCCTAAGAAAATCTCCCTTTACCAAATCCTGCTTAAACCAACCCTTAAACTAATTATTAAGAGAAAAGGACAGTGGCACTCTACTAGAATACACTATGAATTTACTAGAACACACTAGGAATTAGGCTCCTACAATTCATGTGAAACCAAGATGGCTCAAAGGCCAGTTCCTAAGAATAATTATCTGTTGTAAAGCACTTAATGACTTAACAGCTTTGGAGCTGAATACTGATGTTAACAAAAAAGAACCAAAAAACAATATAAAATAAAAAGGTGGTATAATGTTAGCTGTGGCTCTTCGGATGCAGTGGCTGAGCTCACGAAGCTGCCGTTGTGATGGTTATAGAGGGAGGCAATGAGGAGAGACAGCAGCCGTCAGGGAAGCTGTGGCGGTTTTATGGCCAGGACAGAGCACGAAGATACTCTCGTTATGACTATTGCTGGCATTCAGATGGGAACGTCTGCTTATTCTTTCGTGGTATCTCTCCCGAGCCGTGAGGCACTCCCTTGCTGTTCAGCCTCTCCCCAGATTTTGTGCTCCCTGTCCATGGAGGTCATGTTTACAGAAGGTGCGTAACCCTGGAGAGCAGCAGCCTTTGGTTCGAAATGCCATCCTGAATCAGCAAAGCTCAACTCAAAGACAGCAGCAACCTATAGCTTCTGGGTAAGGAGGCGATAAATGCTTTTCTGAACAGAGATTTGAAATATCACTGCTTTATTGCTAAAGGTGTGGTAAAACCCTAGAAAAGAAAATAGTACCCTCTGAGCTTTAAAACATGTTTTCACAGAAATAATAACTACAAAGCCCTTTTACATAGTACATTTTATTAACAAATAAGCAGGTACTGACCACCAAGGTCTTGTCTGGAATATGAGAGACACCTACCAATTTTGCCTCTGACAAAGTCTTTATTTTTGCTCCTCTTCCCTCTGTAAATCATTTTAGTACAGACTCATCTTACTTTAATGAGATGCCATTTGTTCCCCAAGCAGCATATGGGAAAGGAAAGTGATCTTAAGAGGTTCATGTCTTAAGCAGGGCAAAACATTCCCCAGGAGAGGTTTTACCCATTAATCTTACCTGGAGCTTTGCGTGATTGTGATGTATCTAAACATTTAGATAGTCAAAATCAAATAGAATTTAACTGGAACTGAGCTTCTGTTCCCAATTTCCTATCTCCACGGGGAAGACAGCAAAAATTTCTGACCTCATAAAAATATTATGAGTATAATGTGTGTTATTAGATGTCCAGATACTCTATTTAATGGAACATTGCACATATATATATAAAAAAAAATTGAAAAAGTATGTTACTAGTATTTCTTTCTGTAATGAAGGGATTTTAAGAATTCTGTAAAATTTAAACAAACAAGAAGTTAGATTATTATTATCAAAATAATTACTAACCTATCAAAATACTGAGCTATGGTAATAAATCACTGGCAACTGTGGATATTCAGGTGACGGTGCTAGGCCCTGATGGAAAACGATACAGTTCTGAACAGGTAAGATAGTGATTTAGTTGCTGAAAATTCTTAATCTTCACAAATTTTCCACTGAAAAATGTCTGGTTTTAACTGGAAAGCAAAATCCTCAAACTGATTTTTTTATGATTATTTTGTAGCTGCAAAAAATGTGACTCCTTGAATGTTGCTGCAGACCAAAATCTTTTCAACATTGTTTTCATCTTAAGAAAACACATTTCTCAGCTTAAGAAAACTCCTTTTTGAAGCATAGAGAAGCTTTCTAAAAATAGTACTAATTTAGAAGAAAATATTATTTAAACAAGACTTTCTACTACTAGAAGCAGAGCACTTTTTTTCCCTCTTTTATTACAAAAAATGCACTAACTTTTATGTGCTTTAGCTCACGTAAATTTCGTTTGTAGGGAAAGAACAGTAATCTTGCCAGTATTGTGGAGGAAAAAACACTCCGCCACATGAAGGTTTTGTTATCTGCGCTCAAAAATTTTGTCTATCTGTATCATTTTTTCTAATAAAAGATATTAAGTGTCCTGTGACTTCAGTAACTGACTACTTTAAGGAAGAAATAAAGGATTGATAATAAATAAAGGAATGAAGTATTGCAGGAAAGAATAACAGAAGTATTGCTGGCAAAGGGCTTAAAGTTCCAAAACTGGGTTTCCATTGCCTAGAAGCGTGGGCGTAATCAACAGGGGCTTGTGAACGTATAATACTTTTGAATGAATATTCAACAATTTACTCACTTCTGTTATTACATTATTCCAAATGCAAACTATGACTGAGTTCGTAATTTTTGTTCCTGTCCACCTGGTCATTACTAAAAGTAATAGTTCTGGGAAAAAGAAAGAGTGGGAATAGTAGAACCTCAAGAATATTGCAGTTACTTCGCTTTTCCAGTGATGTGCAACACTAAAACCAAAAGTTATACTAAGTGTATCCAAATTAATGAAGTAACAGTAAACTTGAATGACCAATTATGAAGAGAAGAAGGGGAAAAAAGTCCAAAAATGTTTCTTTAGTTGGCATGCTAGCATTCACCTGTGTATGGACAGATCTTTGACTGCTGGAACTGATTAACACCAGAAATAAGATGATTTTTCTGAAGTTTGACTCTCTATAGATTTATTTTCTTTTTGCCATGGGAAGAACGTCACTGCAATATGAGGAGAATGGTCTCAATGACCTAATTTTTAGGTTTCGTGCAGCATTTATATTCCTGAATAATATAATGGTCCTTGAAGGAGTGCATACAGTGCATCTGTTTGTGCAAGGAACATAAAATGTTCATACAGGTTGAAAATCTCTATATGTTCATAGAACAGGTATGGCAACATAATATACATATATAAATGAACGCTTGCTGGCGAAGTCACGGTCTTAGTATGCTCAAATTAGCCACTGCGAAGACAAAGCATGTGCTGTACACACTTGCAGGTGTGGATAAACGCTAAAGGAATGAACATTGTTAAGCTCTTAGAGCATTGAATTTCTCTCTCACCTTCATTATTGACTGATTTTCAGTACCTATAATTAACGTGCTTGGAGTGGATGGATCTCTTTACATTTCCCTGTTTCTTTTCACAGCTAAAGCAGGGAAGGAGAAAAACCGCAAATTACTGCAACATGTTTTCCAAGTTTCCTGGTGCCGTGGTGGGCTGGGCGTAGAGAGCCCTAACAGGGAAATGCACTACTGAAGATAAATAGATGTTTGAAAAAAAGCTGCAATCCTGAAACCTTCCAGCTGAAAAGCTGCTTGCATTTTGGACTAGTTTCCAATTCTTAACTTTGCAACTCTTTGTAATAAGTAAAGAAAACTCAAATACTTAGGAAGTCCTGAACTCTCGAGCTATGCAGCTGGTACCCAGTAAGTTTGGTACCTCTCAAATCTTGATATAACCTTCTAGCTCTATAACATTTAGGAGAACTAACATTTGAATCAGACATTGTGTGATATAACTATTGATATAACTATTTGGGGGGTGGTGACATTTCTGTTTATCCATCTTCTAAAGATCTTATGAAATGTGATGTATCATCACAAGTCATTAGTCAGTTTTGAAAACCATGATCAAAAGTTATATCTAATTTGGTCTTGTATTATGGCTGAAATATGGATGACTGGGGCTGGGCGTATTAAGGAGAGATGCTACTTGTGGAAGACCATATTCCTTTCCTGGTGGATACTGTTGCCTGAATAGCAAGTGCAGAAAAGATCAAATATTGCTGCAATGTTTTTTTTTCCGTAATTACATAAAAAAGGATAGATGAGTGCTTGCTATTGAGCTGGTCAAGTAAGCGAGGAGCTGGCACCTGGGACCTCCTGCCTTCCTCTCAGTCATTGACACTGATTTGCTGTGTGGATTTAGATAAATCCTTTAATATTGCGTTTGTAGTTTGCCTCTCTGTAGAATGCTTATCTCTGTACCATGGAGGCATGGTGGAAATATATAGTGCTGCTGTCTGTGTAGAGAAATATTTATAATATATTATAGACTGAGCTAAATGTTTGCAATGAAATCCCAAAATACACAAACCCTAGACTTGTTGTGCACTAGCTGAAAGGTTAGCACTGGGGAAGATCTGGGCAATACCTTTATCAAGTACTGATAAATATTGTAAGTGGCACCGGAGAAGTCACATACAGGTATTTTGACTTTCAGCTGACCTTTTAAGCACATCTTGTGTGGCATGGGAAATAAATAGTACCATTGCTGGGCACTGGCACAGCTCTATCTATAAAGAGGAGATTCCCAAAGGATGTCAGGAAAGATCAGAAACTGCAGGATCAGCCCTTGTGTGTCTATAGATTCATGTCATCGTAAATTAAAGCAGAATTTACCTACAGTGTTTTTCAGAAATTAAAAAGTAGCATTTTAGTTCTGGTTTAAGAGTGAAAATTGATTGCTGTGGCTTCTACAGTTCCGGAACCTGATGAGGCTTTTTGCTGTGCTGGACGCCTTACAGAGAGAGCATTTCATCTTGCACTGGTTGGTGTCCCACATCCCTCGGTACACGAGGACACATTAAAAGAAAAGATCAGGCTCTTGCTTAGTGCTCCTGCTTGGATTTAAGGAGGCAGTTAGAGAGAATGCTGAGACCAGTCTCTAAATCTGGTGAAAAATTGCCCTGTATGGACACATTGTGTTCATATTTACCAGTGTATGAGATACATCTGCATTTTCATTGGATTAGTTGGCTAGGATTACCTGGAGCTGCTTCTGAGTAGCTTTAATAGGGTGAAGACCATATATTATTTTATCTAGCCAGAGCTCTTAGAATTTATTGTAACAGAAGTATCAAAACAATTCTATTGTAGTGTTTTACGCTAAGTGTATTTTTAGCAATAGCAAAAAGTTGTGAGTCTGCAAAGAACCCACAAACCCTGGTCCCCAGTCCTTGATGTAGCTCTTTATCAGTGCACCTCATTGCCAGTAGTCTCACCATCCTCAGTACAAGTAACTTTATCCCACTGTCATGTTTATTATGACACTACATATTTCACATTAAATGTTATTTACTGTAACTCTGCACATAAACGACTAACAGCATTATTTGGAACTGTCCTTTGCGTGCCTTACGTCAAATAGAGATGCAGATCACATTTATGACTCAAAACACATGCAACGTAGGTTCATAAATTATATAAGAAACAACACAAAGTAATGAGAGATGTGTCATCTTTAGTTTCTCATTTCAGAGGCAGCAGTATGGCATGGAAGGTTTATTTACTATCCCAGCCATTGGCTTTCTTGTAGTCAATAGCTCATCACTTTGCTTTAAGTCTGCAAACAGGAATAAAGATGTTTTGCAAGAAGGAAAACAGTAAGACAGCAGCTTGACCCAAGCTTGGGTGTGGTACTTGAATTTTGGAGATCTAGGTCTCAGTCTACATCAACCACTTGGAAAAACCCTGTAGCTTTTGCATGTCTCCCTCTCTGTTAACCAGTGTATGGAAAGCATAACATAAAAGCTGGGAATTAGTCACATCTAAAGGGAACACACTGGTCTCCAAGAGCCAAACTCAGAAATACTGTGGGCCTGAGTGCAGCCAAAGAGGGGAGGTACAGAAATGGGGAGCCAGGAGGGAGAAGCTCAAGTGGGGACCGGAGACAACGTGGCCATGGCACCTCTGCAGAAATGCTGGGAAATGTCCACCGATAAAGACGGTGAGAAAGAGGATGGGGGTTTCGATTCAAAGCAGCGGGCTGCCAGCTGGAGTGAGAAGAAATTCAAAAAGGATGAATGTTTTGGATCTAAATAATAACTTAGCCTGTCTTCAAGGATTTGAAATAATATCTGCATTGTGTTCAAGTGCAATAGTAGGAGGTGAAAAATCCCTTTTCTTTAGCCTAAAATTAAATCCATGTGAAAATGATTCCCTCCCACCTTGGGTGAAATTCATATTTGGACCAAGACTTCTGCATGAGCTTTCCCATCTCTGAGATACTGGATGGGATGTAGCTGCAAAGCAACAGTATGTTCTCTTGCTGCCAAAGACAAGGGCTGGTGTTAGGGCTAGGGCTAGGGCTAGGGCTAGGGCTAGGGCTAGGGCTAGCATAGGCACCTGCAGTGCCAGGAGATGGAGGAGCATGGCTGGCAGACATCAGCAGCACTGCACATACAGCTCTGCCCCATAGCCTGGAGGCGCTGCCACAGATGATCTTCTCTCATCCAGTATTGTAGAAACTGCGTGTACATCTTAGGCAGATCGAACAGATTCCATCCCTCTAAGACAAGGCAAATACATGTCTGCAGGGAATACTGATAAAACTGCATGCAACATGCATGTTTGGAGGCCAAACTTAGTCCACAGCTACTGTGAATGTCAGCTTGCATCATCAGTAAACACTGAACGAAATTAGGCTAGAAGGTATTAAGGTTGATTGTGTTTTATTTTAAATATTTGGTACAAGCAAATTTGAACTGCAGATTGCAGAATAGTCATTAAAAGGAGGAACAAAGATGTGATGTATTTCCTCTTTTTGTGTTTATTTGAGAAACAATAACCTCTTAACAGCAGGGTTACAAGCAGAAAGACACTTCAGATTATTGCTTTTCTAGGCCATGGTTCCTCACATGATTTTGTGTGGGCACATCCCTGCGGACACACAAAGCCACAGCAAAGTGAGGTCTGACTACTGCATAGCAATTCATAGAAACGGGATGCAAGAAGAATCCTTTCGGAGAAATAAGTTTTTTTACAGCCAGTAAAGCAATTTGCAGCATTCAGGAAAATCATTGAAATGATTTCCTGGTGGATTTGCTTACCATTTTATCATGTTGTGCCAGGTCATGCATGTTACTGATGAAAAAGTAAAAATCCACAAAGTCATGTAGGCAAAAGATACTCAAAATTACCAGCTGTCTTTTAAAAGCGTGTCATCCTTAAGGTCAGGTTTCAGTTGTTTTTGTCTCTTTTGTAACAGTATCTAGCATTATTCAATAGAATTTCCCATCTGAAGGTTTGGAAAAAACTCAGTAGATGATGTGGATTTGTGCGTGATGAGAATTTCCAATGAGGGTAACTAAGCAGTCAGAGCAACTAAAAGAGCGAGGCTGTATTCATCATGAAGGTTATAGTTCAGTGACTAGAATAAAGAATATACTGTAACGCAAAGCGTGTATTCAACAGAAAAATGTATAGGCATATACAAAATAGAGATCGAAAAAACAACTTTAGTTGATTAAAAGTTTACACATTTTTTAGTCTTTTATCAGAGTATATAGTAATAATTTGAGAGAACTTGATTGGCTGAAAATTCAGAATATTAAAGCTTTCAAGAAAATAATATTCATGTAAAACCTATAGAGTACTTTTGGAGCATTTGGATGCTTTAAGTAACTGTGTAGAGGTTGTCGGATGTCACCATTTCTTGCATTATTAATAAAACCGGTAACTTTACATCTTCCTCGTTCTAATTATTTCTCTAAGTATCTCCAGGAAATAGAAGCATAAAATAGCAAGCATTTAAAAATACTGGGTAAGCATCTTTTGGAGACTATGCCTATAAAATGAGTCATGCTTATGTTTACAGTTTTATATTGATTTTCAAATCGTACAAATCGTAAAATTAGTACAAGATTACAAAATAGTGAAATCAAGGCGGTTACTGTGAGGCCAAGATTATGAGTCAGTAGTATCTTGCTCCATGAGAATCTCCACTAGTATCACGCACGGGATAACTCCTGGACTTATTAATTGATGGACTTCTGAAACTAAACTGAAAAAAGATGTAAAGATCACATGATATTTCAGGAAAAGAAACCTCACAAACCCCAGACCATTTCAGCAGCACTGAAGCAGTTTTCAATTAAATAAAAAGTTAGTCACCTCTCAGAAGTCACCCATTTTTATATGTGAACTATGTATTAAAAAACCTAACAATTTTATTTATATACGTATATAAAGATATGGATCCAAATTATAAATTATTAATGAAATTATGGATCGGACGTGCGCTCTCTCCTCTCTGACAGTGCATTTCACCAGCTTTTACTTTCACTTTTGGTGTAGGATTTACTTTAGAAAATTAGAAAAAAGTGCCTGTGTTAGTCTTCAGACAGGAAAAATTACATGTTAGGAACCAACAGTTCACTGTCTAAAAATAATTTGCAATTACATAATGCTTTCCACTTTCAGAGCAATATTCCTGTTAATTAGGTCTTTTAACACCCTTTTGGAGTTTAAATTTAGTTTAGGATTGGTCAAAAAGTCGTTCTGGTTCTTTCTTTATGTGACTAGAGTAGTTGGCCTGGGTCAAATTCCTCCTGTCCGAGTGCCTACATCATCATCTTCATTTGGTGCTAACTGATGCCTTTTGGGCAGTGATCGCACAGGCTGAAGGCGGAAACAGCACCTGAACTGTCCCTGCACTTTCAAACCAGCCTTCTCAGAGCAGGGTTCAGGCATCTGGTCCCTCTGCTGTGCTTTCTGGCATGTGCAGACACCAAATCTCAGCCTGCTGGGCTCCTGCAAAATAGCAATAATGAATTTGGTTTTTTCTTTGTTTGTTTCATTAAAGTAGTTTCAAGACAAACAATTGAGTATTCAAATGTTTTAAAATGTTATAATTTCATTTTTAATTGATTTGGTTGTGCAGTTTCCCCCAGCACCCACAGCATTTCGGTAGGGGTCCCAGCAGGACAGGCTACAAGAACTCTTTTCTTCAAGCACCACGCACATTGCGGGGGTTTCAGCTGAGCAAGCCATCAGTAAATTTGATGTGCCAATTTCACTGCACCCTGAGGAAGCCAATTTTTCACTTGCCTCTTTTACTGTGGAAAGAAGAAAAGGACAAGAAAGCAGCAACTAAAGAAAAAGAAAAAATCCGTCAATGTCACCAGTTCAGGGCCAGGTCACCCAACTCCAGAGCAAGAGCTGTGCCTGCAGGTGTGATATTACAAAGTGTGGCTGCTCCCTGGGTGTGTGAAAAGCAGCTTTCTGAAAGCCGTTAGATACCTGAAAGCTCCAATATGAACAGTGGGAGCTGGAGGTATGAGAAATGTCTAAATCCTTACCTGGAGCAAATAGCAAATCTGAAGACAAGGCTAAGCCCTCTTTGTGCAAGAGATAGGGACGATGACAAGGAGGAGGTTAGTGACATGTTTCATTTAGTGTAGCATCAGACCAGAATGTTTCTGACACTGGGTTGTTTCTGTAAAGACTAAGATGCAGCGGTAAATCCTTGACCACAGAAAGGAGTGACGGCGGCTCTGAAAATCAAGAAGCCTCATGCAGTATCAGGAGCACCATGCATGAGCGAGGGCACCATGGACTAGTGGCAGCACAGGTGACAGGAACCACTTACCTTGTCACCTTTCCAGGAAGAGGGGATGTGTAAGCACAGGTCACCAGAGTGCCTAACTAATAATCCCATTTGTGATTATATAGCCAGCCGCCGGAGGCTGCAGCTTCTGGTTCCTGACTTGCAATCCTGGATGAAACAGGTGATGAAACAGGTCAGGAATTGCAAGTGAATGGAATAATTTTTCTTCCCAATAGTCTTCTCAAACATCAAGTCAGTAAATAACTAGGTCAGATGAAACATTAAATATTTCCTTGTCCTTTCTCCTGTTTCTTGTTTAAGCAATATACTTTAGAAGTGAAAGATACATAGCATAATTGACTATTTTTTTTCTTTTTTTAGAGCTTTCTTTCACAATATGTACAACACAAGTTGTTTTTTTTTAATCCTCATTGCTTATTTCACCTTATTGCATGGCTACCCACATCCCTTAGGGGGTTGGAAAGCATCTCGAAATCTTTTTCCCCATTGCCTCTGATAGCAAAACATGTGGATATGCTTAAACCTCTGTAGGTGCTGGATATGTATCTGCCTCTTCTTGGGTGAGCAAAGCTGGTGTACCTGGCTATATGGTTCCCCAAACCCACAAAGTTGGCTTGATAACAACCAAAACCCCCAGACCTCGTGTCTGGGCTTCTGGTCTGTAGAAGCTGCGGGTCACCAGCAAATTGAAACACACATGGCTCCTGGCCAATCAGCTTGCACAGTTTGCCTGGCCAGCCAATCAGCATGCATATAAACACCCACCGAAGGGGCATGCTCCACATTGTCTCTTGACCGACAGGTGGCCAGGCATGAGGTCCTTGAGCTCCAGGTTTCTACTGAAACAAGAAGGTACTAAAGGGGAAGGCACTCAGGTGCTCAGTAGGCTCACAGGGGCCATTCAACCCAACACGTTTCTTCCTGCTGTAGAACCTAGATGTTGATATACAGCTTTGAGTTCTCTACACATGGTGCACTGTAGCTTTTTGAGGTCTTAAATTAGAAGATTTCTGTGGAAGTTTAGAATACAGCTGCACGGATGTTTTTCGATTATTACCCATGTGCTACAGTTTTGGGGAACAGCATTCAATGGTCTATTTTTTTCCTTCCAGTGACCTGTTTCCACTACTGGGTGATGGAAATGAGTGATCAGGTCCTCCCTGTGGTGACCCTTGCTGAGTCAGCTAGCAATGCCCACCCTTCAACATGGATGCAGCTGCAGCAACTGAAGATTGTTGTGGCAGCCACGGAGTTATGAACTCTTCCAGCATGACCTTCACTGTGATGTGAAGAATATTGGCAGTGCTGGTGATTTCAGTGCTGTTCCCTAGGTAATACATGAAGACTGCTGTAGTATGGGAAAGAATTCTGGCATTCTAGGAACTTATTTTAACAAAATGAAACAAACACCCCCAAAAGCCAGATGCGTTCACTCCTAGGTGATCACCAGGAAAGGACAGGGATGGGGCTTTTTTGGTATAAACAATAAAACTGTCTTCAGACTCTTTTTAAATCACAGTCAACATTTGTGACAATCACATCTGGTTGAGTAAATCCCTCTGGGTATTTGCCAACAATGAAAAAATTCTCCTACCCCAGTATTTTCATTTATTTGAAAGGTCATGGGAGATGTGGGTTAACTTAATAAAACTTTTTATATATTTGTGATCCAAATCAAAATTTGAATTCTCATTAGAGAATGGGAAGTTTGTGCAGTAATTCATTCTTATTTGGCTATATTATGGATTCTTCTCATTTAAAGCTCTCCTGTGTTTATAGTAAAGGTACCAAAACTCTACCGTATACAGCAAGCCTCTACTTAGAATGATGGCATACTGTGTCCTCTGTTGTTTCTCCATGTAATTAGGATTTCCCTTCAATCCTATTTGTTTCACTATCACATGTCTCCTTGTATTTTACTCATGCATTCTGCCTTTCATATGTACTTGAAGTTGACAATTTGGGTCTGGGGATTTTAAGTTTACAGCACAGGAATTAACAGATCGCAATCTTTGTCTGAACCACACTAATCACCAGTTATGTTTTCCTCAAGATGCTGTCTGCAGTGAAGAAAGACAGGAAGTGTTGAAGGCTTTTGCGTTTATCTTCCTGGGACACTGCTCATAGGTCGAGACATGAAATTGTTGTATTTCTGTGTTGCTAACATGTATAGGCAGAACCCGTGGCTGTAGTTTCTATACCAAGTGGTATCTTAAAAATCACAAGAACTGAATAAAACGACGTATGGTTTGCTGTCACAGGAGTTTCATTTTGAAATATTGCAACTTTTTTTCTTCTATCTATCCATGGACTTGAAAGCGTGACTTAAAAAGGAGAATATGTTGTGTTTGGCTTTTCTTTTTCAAGCAAAAAAGAATGCGATTGCTATCTTATTCTGAATAACACACAAACCCCAATGAAATAATATTTTTTTCAAGTGAGGACTGGAATATGTTTGTACCGAATCTCATTTTTTTTTGTGACTGTTTCCACTAAGGCCCAAAGCAGGACATGGCCCCCACAGACAACATGGCATAGCTAGAAGTGTTGGCATGCCCTTCATCCTCCTTTTAGTAATAATGCGGAGACACTGGTATTGTGGATCCAATCCATGAAAATAAAACTAGCAGATCTGAAAGTACAGAAATTGCAGACAAATACAGAAAATGTACTTGTGCAGTGAAGCATATTTGAAATAGCCAATGCCACTGGGCAAATACACTGATGATACCTTTTCTTTCAAAAGTCACTTGATTTTACACTGCTTGTGCAAAACCTGCAGCTTAATCAAAGGTTACAGAGGAGTTTCTTTTTCCTAGCCACCATCCTTTCGGAGCAAGTGCAGTGCTGATGTTAAGAGCCTTCATTCCCATAAATGCATGCTTTAAATCTCCTTTATGTTTTTTGCGTTAAAGTTGGGAAGAGTGATATCTGAGGATTTCTGTTCAAGCCTTCGTTCAAGGGTTAGGTTTCACTGGCTTACTATCAGTTTCAGTGTGAATTGAATGAAAGAAAACTTTGCCAATGTTTCATTTTGATAAAGCTATAAATAGGCTAATTTAAATGGTGATTACTAATTTTTAGTTATTATGATTTTTAAGAAAAAATCATTGTAACCTGAAGGGTTTCTAGGATATTTTGGAAGTTCTGCTGAAAACCAATAGCAGTTCAAAGGAAAAAATGAATATATAGTCATGCATACCCTGAAATATAACCCTTAAGGAATTTAGGCAACATTCTAGGACCATTTTACAGAAATATGTCTCTTCAGATATTAGCATAATATTTCATTGGTAACAGTGTGGTATCTAGCTAAAAAGCAAGCTTTTTGAGTAATGCCAAAAACAAAGGATATGGTAATATCCTCCACTTTCTAAAGGGATCTCGGTGCGTATGTTTAAAAGTAATTTATGTGATGGTAGCAAGAGTGTCTCCATGACAAGGTTACAGAACTAGTAAAGCTATTACTTCCTTGGAGCAAAGTTTTCTGTGAATGTCAACAACGCATTGTTAAATCTGTAGAGTTAATAGAAGATTGAAGAATGTTTTTAAGGAAGTATTGATGAAGAAGCAGTATTAACTATAAGGATAACTAAGTTCCCACAGAGTTGGTGCAGTTGTTTTGGTAATTTAACACGGATTGCTTAGGGTTCTTCCTCTATGCTGGTCACTATAACAGTAATTGCCAACTCATCTTGGCCCTAGCATAACCCATGGCTTTCCTGCTCACCCAAGGATGTTGCAGACACTTCTTTCTTCTGCTGGTAGTGTAGCAACCTTGGCTCCTTATGCGAGCCACCAATGTACCTGTCATAACTGTTCTTCTTCCTCAGAGCAAGATAACTTTTATCAACACACTCCATGGCCAGTTTTGCTTCTTGCAGAGATACAAATTTTAAACTATGAAAATAATGAGGTGTGATTACAAACTCTACATCATGCACAGCGAAGTGCCTTACCTTACTTTTTAACTGTCACTATCCATAAACACCAGAAACTGTGGTAATGCTGTATACATGTACATTGGTTGACATCCTGTTGACATCTTCTTTCAGGTAAGTAGCATTAACAAGTTTTCCTTTGGAGACTCTGTAATTCTTTGTGTCTTTGTGCCAGCAGAGAACTAAAAAAAGTAGAAGAGGAGGCAAAGTTATAATAAACATGGGCCCCAGTATGGTAAACTTACAAACTAATGCCATACTGACCAGTCTGCCTTTCCTTTCTTTCCTTTATGTGCCTATAGCAGCGTTCTCCAGGGCTCCTTTGCTTTCCTCATACTTGGGGGGGGAAGGGTTTTTGGACGCCCACACAGTGCTCTTTGGACTGTCAGGTTTCTCAGAGAGGAGACTGCATGAGAGATCATCTTAGAATGGAAATAAAGTGGCCACAAGGTAATATACTTGTGCTGGGAGATTTGTCATGTGGAGTGCACAAACACGTCTTAAGAACAAGGCAAAAAACTCAATGTATATTAAGGGGAGAAAGCAATGCAAAAATTTATGGTGCTGAGCCTTGCGGTGACAGCAGTATTAAAGAACCTCAAATGAGCTGCAAGATACGTAAGTCTTCCAGTTAATGAATGATGGTGTTAATACCTCCAGGTGTAGAGGGAAAGTGTCTCTGAGTCTTTCTTGAACATGTAAAAACTGTACCTGATGATTTTGGAGCTGCTTCTAATAATTTTCAGATACTGTAGCTGGCCTGGGTTTTTGTGGTGTTTGTGGTACCCATGATGTCAGGAAATAAACATTATCAACAGAGAATGGCAGCCCAGCAAATGCACCGCACCATGTACCTTTATATTGTTTGCTGCTTCTGTTTCAGAATTCGCTTAGGACTCAAGGAAGGAGAAGCGTACCCCTGGAGCTCACAGAGGAAGATCCAATGGGCCCAAGAAAAGGATCACATTTCTAATCTGTACGTCTGAAAGAGAGAAAACGAGTTGTAACCTTCTACGGAACACACCAAATCTTCAGCAAGTAGAAAGCAATTGAGTTAAGCAAAATCAGTTGATGCACAGAGAGTAAAGTATCTTCGCACAAAAATAAGGCTGAGGTTTCTCTGTGCTGAGTGTTAATACAACTGCCCCTATAAATCACTGTACAAATATCAGCTGCTGTTTTTAAAAAAAGCTTCCAGCTTTTGTGTTTAGAGAGAAAACCTTGAAACTAGTATGATCAAAATATTTCAGGATTTGTGAGGAATGTAAAACAGAAGCATCTAAGGGGATTATTTAACATTTCAGGATTTTAATCCTTCATCGTAGTGATACAAACTTTACCACTAGGTTCAAGGCTAGATGTTCAAGGTTAGTTCAAGTTTAGATGTCACTGTGTAGGGAGATAGCATATATAGTTATTCCATAACTTTGCTTTGGAAAATAAATATTTAATTTAAGATTAGATCTCTTATGAGAAGACAAAACCCAGTTACCTATGAAGAGGTCATTTTACAATTATTCCTGAAACTTCTTCCCTATAAACTCTCATCCACGGTAATCTTTCATGTTTTTCTTATGCTTTTGTCACTTATTTTTAGAATAGCATTAAATTTATTCGTACAAATATTAAAATTAATAACTTATTATTCACTTTTTTGTTGTCAATTTGATGGATTTGCAACTATTTTAACAGGTCTTTTCCTCATTCAGGGCCATTTCGTGACTTGTTGCCCCCCGAGCAGGAAGGGTGAGGTGCCCTTGAGCTAGGCTCGGAGCGGCCTGACCAGGGGCCAGGTTGGAGCCCAGCAGCCTTTTTAAAAGGGGCCTCCCCTGGATCTGTTCCACCATTAACCACCTCGGGTTTGGGGGTGACATGCCACAGGGCGGTTTGCCAAGAGGACAGCTTTAAACTGAGAGTGGCGGGGAGGGAGGGAGCAGCCATCAGCCCTGTGAGGGAGTGACAGACAGGCCGGGTCACCAGGCCGCGGCCTGTGGTGATGTGACAGGAAGGGATCACAAAATCAACAAAATGGGCTCTTGCTGTGGAGAAGTACCCGAAGACTGGAGAAAAGCAAATGTTACCCTTACCAGCAGAAAGGCCAAGAAGGAAGTAGCAGGGAACTACAGCCCGGTCAGCCTCACCTCCATCTCTGGCGAGGCAACCAGCCTGTGATCATGTATGTGCCGGCCATTGGTAGATGAGCTGATAATAGCAAAGCATAAAGCATCACTTTTGATGCTGAGCTTTACTATCAACAGTAGCAGATGAAGGAAGCAGAGGGGCTTTAAGGTATGTCATTCTTCTGCTTGCATCCAACTTACGTTTTAAGGCTTCTCGTTGACATGTATGCAGGCAATGTTAAAGGGAACTCAGGAGAGGAATTGCTGGACTATCATTTCCTCATTAAAATGTGTGCTTTTCAATATACAGTATAGTTGCAGACTTTAAATGCAATAATCCCTTGGGAGTAACAATCAATATAATGTTAAAAATGGCTACAAATTTTGATATTAGTGGAGAAAATATGAATAGCACTATGCTATTTATAAAGGCTTCTTTATTAATCATGGTGCTGAAAAGCACTTAGTTATCTAAGTACTAGCTTTACTCTTCTGGGGACTGTTGATGGGCCAGTCTTTCTTTTACTCTTCATTCATTCCTGTTGCTGTGGGATTTCCATGAATAGGGGTGCAGGTGGGGTGATAGGTTATACTTCACTGACATTAATGTCTGCAGGGTTGTTTCTCTCACATCTTTTCCTCACACCTCACACTCACAGCTGCTGCCCAGCATTTTTTGTCCTTTCTTGAATGTTTTCACAGAGATGCCACCAGCACCCCTCGTGGACTCATCTTTGGCCAATGGTGGGCGTATTTTGGAGCCGGCTGGAACTGGGTCTCCCGACATGAGGCAGCCCCTGGTCTCTTCTCACAAAAGATGCCACTGCAGCCTCCTGCTGCAAACTCCTTGGTATGTAAATCCCATACAAACCTGCGAAAGTTTGTTGGTGTGCCAATCCAATGCACGTGTATTCACACACTTTCAGGCTTTGACTAAAAAGAAGTAGTTTCTCTGTATTTAAGGCTGATTTATAAGGTTAAATGTTCTTAACCAAATGTAAAATGCAGTAGCTGCTGCCAATGTATATCGATCTGGATGCTGGAGATTAGTTTTAATTAGTTTTGTTGCTGGTGCACAGTTCAAAGTTAATGGTACGGTGTTGTTCTGCACACAGGGCTGAGCAGCTGGCTCTGCAGCTCACAGTCCCCTTGGCGCAACACGCCTTGCTCCACTGTGCCTCACCAAAAAAGCAATGCTGGGAAAAACACGAGTTTTACACAGCTTTTTAAGGAACTGACTCCACCTACATACTCTCCCTCGTTTCAGTTGTGATTTCAGCAGCAACCAGTGTACCTCACATGGCAGTTCCTTCTGCGTTCACTGAACTGCAGCCCCTGTGAAATCCCATGGGCTTAAAGGCATGATATATTCTTCCACTTTACAAATGAGTACCTTACCCTGTTACCTGTGTCTTGCCTTTCCCATGTGTTGCAAGCATGTAATCGGAGCTCATTAGAGGTTATTTCAAATATGTTTTTAACAACTCAACATCCTCCTTATAAAACAGGATGTAGTGTGTGATTGTTCCAAAGAAGGAAAGAAAACTTAAGAAAAAAATAGAAAAGAAGATTCTGGTTTTTTTCCATTTAAGGAATTTCAGTTACGTGTTAAGAAACTCCATAGTTAATCTCAGGAGAAAATTGTTCTCCTCAGAAATGTCATTTCTCAGTGATTGCCCACTAGTGTAATGATGCAGTAATCTGTGCTGCATGAATTATACTGAATTTGAGATTTATTGCACGTAGTCCTTAAGGAGTGTTTTATTTAAGCCCCAGAATTAGGGGACATGGTTTAAAACTTGAATCCTTTACAAATTTTGCCAAGTTATTAATTTAGTCATGTAATTAATAGAGTTTTCAAAGCTGTTACTTCTGTTTTCCTTATACCAATGGTGTTTCTCTGGGTCTAGATGGGCAAGAGAAAGTTCAGTGGACTGGAAGTCACCCTGATCGTCATCTTCTGCGTGGTGGTGATCATATGCTGTATCCTCATTGGGCTTTTAGCATCAGGACAACCTGGAGTCAAAACGACAGGTAAGCCCTTCCCATTGCTGCTGTAGGAACAGAGCAAAAGCCCTGAGTGGGAGCTGCTCCTCTCTGCTTGATGAGACTATTGTAAATGCCACGAAGCTTCAGGAACTAACCAATGGCAGCCTTTCCGTCATCCTCTCTGTTGGATTCGGACTTTTCAAGAGCATGGACATTGAAATGAAGAGAGAGGAAAAAGAAAACATAAAACCCACAAGCATTCCTCTTTTGTCCTTTGCAAAGTCAATATTTTGACTGCTCTCAAAGTTATTGTTATATTTTTCCTATTAACCAAAGGTGAACCATGGTCATTCCTTCATTCCTACAGATAGCATGAATAACGTTAACTATTTTAACGTAAGAAATAAATAGCATGTCTAGAAATTTATGATGATAAAAACCCCTTTTATTCTGTCCTCCAAAGACTGATTTAGTCTGTTTGTTTATTTTATATGATTTCAATATTTCCAAAGATAAAAAAAAAAGACAACACAAAAAAAAGAAAAGGGATCAGGGAGACTTTGTGGGAGCAGACACACTGTGTGGAAAAAAATCCATAAGCATAAAAACCTGTATTGGTAGATCAGAAATCACTTGTCTTACAGGGATGTGATATATAGCATACTTCTTTACATACAGCTCCATTTTGTGTGAGTAATTCCATTTACACACGAGGTTTGAAGCAAAAAGCTTGGAGGTGAAAGTGGCAGTAAAATAAAAATAATGGCTAATACAGAACAAACATCTCGGTGTTTTAGTAAAACTACCCATACAGACTAATATCTGCATAATTTCTGCCTGTTTCAGTCTCAAGTACGAATCTGCCTGAGCAAAAGGTACAAGTGCGTTTATTGCAGAAAATGCAAACAGGCGAGTCCGTGTATTTGTGTGCATCTCAGCCTGAGACAGGATTTCTGCACCTCATAGTTCTCATTCCAAGCACATTAAGTGTTCCAAAATATATATAATGTGACAGAGAAAACAGCAGTCGTGTACCCTTTGGTCAGCTGAAGTTGCCAAGAGGTCACCTTAAATTTGGTCTGAGAAACCTGGAATCTAAATAGAGCAACTTAATGGAGTTTTAAGGTGCTTTTACCTGATGCTCTAATTCAAGGTGCTGTGGAAGGACAGTATTTCAGGGGAAGGAGCACCTGTGAGAGCAGCAGCACAGTACCCTTTAAGAAAAAGCAAAGTTCTTCCAATTTTAATTTAGCATATATTTTCACAAGAAGCAATGCGTACTGAGCTACGGGGCTGGGAATATTCTACATCAGAACTATATGTTAACGCTGAAAAATGTTTGAATTAGGCATTAGTCTTTAAAAGCCAAACACTTCTATTTAAATATGAGCAGATTACTGATCCTAAAAAAAGAAGATTTGAGGTCTCCCATGAACAAATTGATCTTTCACTGGATCCACAGCCTCGAATTTAAGCTACAAAGAGGATGAGAAACAGAACCCCTGTGGCATCGTGGTGACCAGAGTGAGCAACGGTAGAGTGCTGTAAGTAACGTTGGTGTTTTTTCTGTTTAATACTGATGTCGTTGGTTTTCTCTGAAAGCCCGTGTTGCCATGCAAGCAATGTATGT
>VWZL01002676.1:0-32915 GCA_013396915.1 Stercorarius parasiticus
CTCATTCTCTCTGATGTTCCTCATATCACATGTGGTCTTATCTATAATTAGTTCTGCCTCAGCAAAAATATCAGACAGTTTCCAGGTTTGGAAAATTAGTGAAAAAGAAAGGATTTCTTCACTTTAGAGAAGTAGTAAATAACAAGGGACAAGAAAAGAGTACACAGTATCACAGATGCTCTGAAAAGGGGGAATAGTCACATTCAGGGAAGTTAAAAGTAAGTCTCTCAAATATGGTGAAAGTAAACACTTTTTAGCAGAACATATAATTGGCCATTGCTACAGGATGTGCTTGAAACAAAGAATTTAGCAAGATGTAAACAAGGTTTATATATGTATATGAATAACAACCCCGTCACAATTATTTATTGATACAACGGTTAATGATATCATTTTGGGGTTGGAGAGCTGGACAAACCTGATTAGATTTCCACACAGAAAATCTAAAAGTCACAAGAGACCACTGAATCATCTCCTGTATAGTGTTGCTTATTAAGGGTCACCCAAATCCCGTCATACTAAACCCAGACACTTGAGCTGAAAAGATTCTGTTCCCAAGAGATCAGTCTGAACACCACGAGTGGAGACCAGGAGAGACTGAATTGTCACCAGTGCCTGAGACCCTTGCAAACACAAGGAACTGAGGAGTGAAACTGTATAAAGGTGTGGCTGAATCTCTACAAGATTGGAGCGACTCAGTGAGTACCTTCTCTTTGCGTGTTTGCCCTTCGAAAATGTTCAAGTAAAGTGGTCTGGGGAAAGATATGTATCAGAAATATGTCCTTTACTAAAAAATCAGCATTGATTAGGATCTTAGGAGACCTCTCAAGATAAACACATTCTGCAGGGATTTGATGCTGACTATTGTTTGTGTGCTGTACACGTAGCTTCTGGAAGATGAGAAACAGGACTTAATGTGAAACTTGCTTAAGACCCTGCTTCTAACCCCCACCCTGCCCTGCTCTTTGAGTATGTTCCCCTGTAGCCTCAGCTGCTGTGTTTAACTCTGCCGTTAAGAGCTACACCACTCTTTAGCAACCCTTATAGGCAAACTGGGAAGGAAGAAGGAGACAGAACACTTATTTAGTGATGAGGAAGCACTGCAGCTTGCTATGTATCAGTGGATAGCATAGGTCTACAATGACAACTCTTGGCTACTGAAGAACTTCCTACCAAAAAAAAGAGCAATTTGAGCACTGTCTTTGAGTCAGTCTTCATTGCTTCTTCTTCTTCTGTACTGGTGCAAAAGGGGCTTAGTGAAGACTCAAAACCGAGCTCTACTCACCCTGGATGCCTTTACCACTATGTTACAGCATATCAGTGCAAAGACTGACTTGTATGTCTATGTTAATTTACCGTACTAAGGCAAATTTATGCCTAAGAGCCATGGAAGAAGTGATGTACCTCCATACATTGATTTATGCCAGTTCAGCTATACCACCTGTAAAACTTCTGTCTCAACTGAATCAGGGTTGTTCTTACATCAAGCAAGTATGCAAAACCTAGATCCAATAAAGAACAAAGTGTCTAAGCTATAGCATCTTGACTCCTAAAGGGAAACGTAGGTGTTTTTGTTAGCCACCTAGGCCTCCACAAGACTGAATTAGGCATCTCCACAGAAGAAGAGAAGATTGCATGCTGGTGGGGAGCTACCTAGAGATTCTAGACAAGAAATGCTGAGTATGGGCTGTGTATTAAAGTTTCTCTCTTACCAGAGTTTAGATGCATGACTTTGCAGCCTCCAGTTAGAGTCCTCACCTTGAGAAATAAATATCCTAGGTCCTGCAAGCCACTTGTCTACTCTTTATTTTAAAAAAGATAAAAACAGACAAAAAATCCACAAATTTTAGTTAAAGTAATAAAAGAAAGAGAGAGAGATCAAAGAAGCTCTCCTTTACACAGATTTACCACCAAAGCAATTCTAAGCTTTGGTCAAGTTGCAGTGCCTCTGTGTGTGTCACCAGAGGAATTCCATGCAGAAACCTTATCCAAATAAAGTGCTCTCTGTGGCCGTTCTTCCTGTTTGACACCAGTTGATGAGTGCAAAGAATATTTTTTTCTTCCTACATCTTCATTGCACAGGGTTTACAAATATTTAAAATGACATTAACATGATTAAATTCACCCAGGAAGAACCGCCTTCCTAGAGGATTTTAGAGTTCTCAGCCTTCACACTTTTATACTGAATTTCACAATAAAATATTTCTCTCACTCATAGGTTTGGGGACACTTGTCATTTTCTGTCTTTTACTTGTTTTTTTTAAAGAAACTTTGATATGGTTCAAAACTTGAGAGGCATAAAAAAGGAACAAGCCTTTACCATGTAAGAAAACTTGATTTGAAGAAAACCTCAATGCTTTAAGGAGACTTGACTTACTGTATGGAAACATTTAGGGATAGCAATACCAAGACCTCATTGCACATAACTCTTCAAATCCCACTCAGTCTCTCGAGATTCCTAACAATAATGCCTGCAGGGGGAATAATTGTATATGAAGGACTCAGGTCCTCTGGTTTCATAAAGGAAATGTCTATACATATACCTTAATTTGTTCTCTGTAAGTGCCTTACAACTGCATGCACATGTAAAGGTCTCTAGTTCCCTTAAAAGTCCAGTACAGCGTGTAAATTCCCATTTATCCATAAAATACTGGCAGCTAGATCATAGCATTTCACCATTTATCAGTGTCCTAGGAGAGAAGAGGGAATGCAGCCTTGCTGAGCTAGTTGAGGACAGTCAATATAGTCCTCAGGCAGAGCAGCCCAGCTGGAAAATGGGCTGGACAAGTTGAAGAAATGGGCTGACAGGAACCTTATGAAACTCAAGAGGGACAATTGCAAAGTCCAGCACATGAGATGGACAAACCCTATGTAATTGTACAGCCAGGGGACTGATTGGATGTGTAGAAGTTCTGCTGAAAAGACCCCAGAAGTCCTGGGGTCCTGGTGGACAGA
Source organism: Stercorarius parasiticus (assembly GCA_013396915.1). Taxonomy (NCBI): domain Eukaryota; kingdom Metazoa; phylum Chordata; class Aves; order Charadriiformes; family Stercorariidae; genus Stercorarius; species Stercorarius parasiticus. The sequence goes on from VWZL01002676.1 coordinate 2,956, forward strand.
AGACTGGACAGGAGTCAGCATTGCACTCTGGCAGCAATGAAGGCTAACAGTGTCCTGACTGATAGCAACAGGAACATAGTTGATTGAGGGAAGCGATTATTTCCCTGTACTCAACACCTGTTTGGCCACATCCAAAATACGCCATCCAGATTTATCCCCACATGTCTCTGCCCCCTCAAACAAGAAAGAGAGTTATAAACTTGAGCAGGTCCAGTTGAAGGACACAAAGATAGTCAAAGATTTGACACTCATCAAGTAAGAGCAGAGGCTAAGGGAGCATGGCTTATTTGGCCCAGAGAAGAGAAGGCTTGGTGGGAGGAGGAGGGACCTAATAACTTCCCATATCTACAAGGAAGTTATTCAGAGAATGGAGCCAAGACTTTAGGAAGGTGATCATGAACTGAAACAACTGAGGTTTAAGTTGTGCATAAGGAAAAAAAAAATCACTGTAAGAACAACTAATCACTGGAACAGCTGCCCAGAGATATTGTGGAATATAAGTCCTTGGAGGTTTTCAAGATCCAACTGGACAAAATCTTAAGCAGGTTCACCTGAACTCAGTGTTGATTTCACTTTGAGCAGGAGGTTGGATTAGGTGTCCCCCCTTTCCAGTCCAGTATGAACAATTCTGTAATTATGACTGCAATGCACAAATGCAACAGGCAAAGTTACAAGTTGTAGGCAGAAACATCTAATAAGTCTGTCTTCATGACTAAGATGGCCATCGTATTCAAAGTCTGAAAAAGAAACCTTTCCAACAGTTTCTGAGCATACATTGTCCAACTTCTTGACTCAAAATTCCACTTAAATTTCCAGTTTTTTCAAACCATTTTTGGGTTTTTTTTTTTGTTTTCTGAAGTAGAGCACCTATTTCTGGAGTAGAATGTGAAATGATACTTTTGCTGGAAGCAAATCTGTAGCCAGAGAGGAACTCTCCAAAATTGTTCACTCACAGAAAGAGAGGAATGGGAAAAGTCTAGTGCAAGGCTAGGAAAAAAGGACAACAAGATTCTTTTTTCTTATTCTGTAGTTCTGTCATTTCACTTCCATGGAAATTAAAACGGTTGCATATAGTAGTTTCCCATCCCTCTTTCCCACTCAGGCTTGACATAGGGGGGAAATTCAAGTTCTTGAGAATAGCAATCACCCGGACCAACCATCCCTGTATGCCCCTGAGCAGAACTGTCACAACTGATGCCATCCTTCAGAGCCTGGTATGAGGCCCAGCTGTCTCTCACAGGCAGGGAAATGCTTGTAAGTACCATGGTCCAATACTAATCTGATCTATGATCTGCAAAACTGCTGAATATTATTTTTTTGCTCTGGGTAAAAAAATAAGCCCCTTTGTATGGCATTTTTTTATCCTTGATCCCTCTTCCATTTAAAAAAAATTACTCTCAAGAAGAGTTTACTGTGAAGATAACAGTGAGGGGAACTGGATTGTTAGTACTAGAGCATTTTAGCCATCTGAATGAGTTTTGTATGCATTATTGCAACCGTGCTAAGATGCAACTCAAGATGATGTATCAAAAGCTGTGTCCAGGTAGGCATAGAACGGTTTGCGTTGGAAGGGATCTTCAAATATCATCTCGTCCAAACACTCACCGTGGGGAGGGACATCTTCCACTAAATCAGATTGCAGAGTACATACCTCAGAGGAGAAAGTATAGCTATGACAAAAAAAGGTGTTATGTTTACTATCAGCAACAGCCTAAGATGGACTGGATCCGAGTTACTGATTATTTGTATGCTTTTAGTCCAAAAAGGGCAAATAAATTCTGTACAGTCCCACAAAAATAGCATTTTTATGGAACTGTTTTTTCCTCCAAGCATACAAGTGACAAATCTCACTTTGAAGATGTCACTTTATCTGAACAAAATTTATTCTAGACATTGGTCTCAAAATTTATATAATAGTGAGTCATGATTTATTAATCTGCCTTTATTTCAAAATAGAGTTTTGGTAACATTAGTGTTTAATAATCGTTCTTAACTTTCAAACCACAAACAAGGTTAGGAAATGGTTTGCAAGCAAATGAATGTACTAATGTGTTGGGAGGTGCCATGCCACTGTTGCTGATATCAAAGGGTAACAGTCTTGAGCCAGACTCCTAAATCTCAAGACTGGCTGAAAAACAGTTAGTTCCCAAAAATTCTTTTACTGGTATGTTTGGGGTTCAATATTACTGCTTTTTTTATTTGAGCCTTCTGAGTTCATATTTTTAAGCTATTTTTTGGATGAAGAAAATTAATTATGTACTCATTTATATAGTTACATGCAAAAAACCCCCCCGAGAACAAAACAAAATAAAAAGCAGATGATGCTGGAAGTAGCATTCTTGCCTAATTCCTCTAAAACAGGAACTAACTTGTGAGTATCCAATGCTGTGCTGTCTTCTTCAGAAAGTGAAGCCCTCCCTGTCCATCAAGGATTACATCAAAAAAGCAAGGAAGATACTAATTTGTCTCCGTACATCCTCATGAAAAGTATTTCGTACTACTTAAACCACTTTCTATTAAAAACTCTTGATATTTAAAATTTAAAACAGATTTCAATTTAAACTTTTTCAAAATGAAAAATAAAATTAACATTAACTATATCCTTTATAGCCTGGCAAATTCTAGGCAATTCTACCTTTTTTTATATAACATATTTTTGTTGTGTTTTGAATTCTCAGTTTATCAGCTACTTATATTTTGATGAAAACTCATAATCAGCACTTGCTGGAAAGAAATCTTGGCAAACGCGTCTTGTGTGTGAAACAACTTCAGTGACTGGTCTTAACAGTAAAGACAACAAATTTTCCACTTAATTTATAATACCAGAGTTGTACACAAACAAGCCTTAGCTTATATAGGTGGCAACAACTGATTTTCCTAATATCTTTGATCTCAAACCTCTGTTCTGAAGAAGCTAGAAGTTCTTTATAAGAAAAGAACTCTCTCCTAAATTCAGTATGTGTACACATACATGCATATATAAACCCAGCAAGATTTTTGCAAGTTGCACAGAAAACTGTCACATAAATTACACTCATTTTTATTAAGTTAGGCATGTAAATGCCCCAAGTGTATTTGAAAAATGCATTCACACTTTAAACTCAAGACCTGAAGGCGTAGTTCCCATTGTTTGGTATGGAATATTGCAAGTCATACCAGTGTGGATAGCTATGGCCTCCGAATCTGGGGTTATAAAAAGAAAGAGATTTCAAGAATAATTACTGAAAAGTGCTATATAATTAGAACAATATTCACTTCATTAGAAAATCTCATATGAAGTGGAAGAAAATAATAGAAGAAAATATTTGTTAAAACACTTGCAAAAAATTCTTATAAATGGGAAGGAGAAAATAATGAAACCAGATGATTTGCAGGCTGACTCAATGGACTGCACAGAATATGTGCTTTCTGAAGAGAATGGCATGCTTTTAACTATGTTGCCTAGAACAGTTTTCTCCTAGCACATGTCTTCACAGCTAGCAATATAATGAATTAGGTGAGAGCCAAAATTTATTAGCAGATGAGAGTGAAAAAGTGTCAGTTTCAGCCATAGAGACATGGTTTTCCTGTTTGAACCATTTTCTCTGTGTTTGCAACATCCCTAATGTGATGCTCAGAGCCATGTCACAGTGTGGGAAGGGGTGTTGTTACCCCATTGTATGCAATAAGAGATTTGCAGCAAGACTTACCCATTTTTCCCCTTGGCATACGTTATGACTTCATGACATTCAATGACCCGGTTCTGAGACTCTGCCTGACCACTTTTGCAGTATATAAGGGTTGTGTTGTTCCCATTGAAATGCTGTTGGGCAGTCTAGTAATGAGCTCTGGATAGGGCCCCTTAGCACATCTATCTTCTAGACAGCTTGAAAATACCCCTTATTTCTGACACACCCCACCCACACTGCCTGTCTTAGCTTTGTCAGCTCTTCCATTTGGCTTTCCTTTGGTGGCCACTAGAGAGTTAGAGAGTTGCAATATCGGGACAGAGCCACATGTCAGAAGTGCTTACTGGAAAGCTAGGAACTCCATCTACTTGTAGAAAATTTTGCCTTGACATCAAGTACAGAGATATGTGTGCCCCTTGGAGCAACATAACCTCTCACTCTTCTTGCAAGTGGTTGCAGGACAATGAGAGAAGTAACCAGGGTCTTGACCCTAGTGCTGTGAGAATCTTCCTTTGAAGTCTAAAAGGGAGTGCCTGAGGAAGGGAAGCAGTTTTGGCAGACATGGTTCAGGTATGGGGGAGTTTGTAAAACCTCATGAATGGCCCTGAGACATTTTATACCCTTCAGCGATGAAAATGAACCTTCTGCATATTAGATGGTAGAGAATCTCCACCTCCTGTTTAACACCACCCTTTCTGTGGGAGATACCACTCTTTCTGTGGGATATGGGAACAACAGATGAAAACCCCCTACCTGTTTAAGTTCTAGTCCATGCAGTTTGCTATAGGGATACTTTCTGATACCTCTGACTGCATTCCATCTTTCATACTAAGGGTGGGATTCTTTTCATCATGTTTTAAAAGCAAGGTGCCTAGTCGAAACACCATACCTTTTTGTCAACAGACATGTACATCCCAAAGCCCTCTTATCCCAGACGTGTATTTAAGAACAGTCTTGAGACTTACCATTTCTCCTCAATGAGCATAGAAAGACTCTAGACAACTACTCTAGAAAAGATCCCTAACACAAAAATGGTAAAAGTTAGATCATAGGACCCACACCTCTAATGTGTAGTGTTGTTTGTGCATTATATATTACAACATAACTCATCCCCCGGTGGAAGAGGCTGTGGTATTTTTTGCACAACCATCATTTCTTTCTAGGTGGATTTTATTTTGCCAAGAGAGCACTATCAAGATCTGCCTTCTGCCGGAGCACCTCTGACCAGAGTGTAGAAGGACCAGCTGTAGAGGGCACAGCATGACAACAGTCACCAAAGTTAATTATTCAATAGTGCCTGACAAGTATTGCCTCACCTCTGATGCAGCAAAGGTCCCTCCAATGGGAGGAGGAATCTAATGGGTGGAAATAGCAACCTTGCTACTGCCTCTGGAATGTATTTGCCAGTGCCCCTGATTTAAGGAGACAGGCTTTCTAAGCATGTGGATTTAGTGGGCATCAGCACCCCTACAATGTTCTGCACAGTCACGCTGACTTGAGGACTGGTGCAAAGTGCAGTGAGTGCGCCACTGGGAACTCTGAGGACTTTTCATCCAATAAGCCAACTTCTTAAGGTACAAGTCAGTTCAATTTGCCTGCGGTCAAAATAAGTAGCCAGGCTGATGAAGGATTAAAAAGAGCACTGGTAACTGAAAAAACATTTGCAGTATACAGCTACCAAATTTTGAAAAAATCCAAATACTTATGAGATTGGTAGTCATCTTTTCTTCTCAGTCAAATCAGTGGGAGTAAGGGCTGCAAGATCTGGCCCAACACGGGTAATAGCCTTTTTAATTTCCAATTTCTTTTTAGAGGGATTAATAGATTGGTCTTTCTCTCCCAGTGTAAAACCATGATTCATCCATCATGTCAATAAAATCATATAAATACACCACCGTGTCTGGTGTTTTCCACTGAAATTGGCAAACGTACTTAGAAAGAAGTGAAATGAAAATTTCAGGAATTTCCAATTGAGCTTAGCAAGTTGTTAAAGAAGAGTGATGACTGCTATTGATGTAAAGAGTTATGAGCTGCCTGGTTCTTCTGTTTTATGGAACAGCTTAGCCATAGAGCATGCCTACTTCACTGCCACTGTGGCCTGGTCCTGGCTGTGGCCTTAATTTTTCTGAGGATGTTATTCATAAATGTTCTCTTAATCAAGCTCAGGCCCAGAATTTTACTGTAGAGGCCAAACTAATTGCCAGGATACATAAGATGCCAAACCCTGGAAGGTAAAGCTAAAATTTGTGTTCCTGGCTCAGAGAACCACTATGTTTCAAACCTGAAATAAAAAGTGGGTTTTTACATTTTTTAAATAGTTGATTTTTCCATTCCAACAATTAGAACTCTGTGCTTCTCAAAGAATTTACACTATGAATAAGTACATCTCCTTCATTTTTTAATTTGACCAAAACAAAAATCTTTCTCTCTTCTTAAAGGATTTTTTTTTTTTCAAGAGAAAGAAGTAAGGATTTATTCCAAAATTATCCCTGACTAGTGTGTGTAGTTACCACACTGAAAGAGACAGCAGTTTTCTGGGTGAAATGGCATTGCCCTGCGTGCCAAGACCCACACGGAAGGTATGCCAAGGACTGTGAAGATTTTTATGTCTCTCCTGCCATCATAAATAGGAATGTTATATCTTTCAACTGGGCAACTGGCGTGTTCCCCATTGATTACACCCTTTTATTGAGAAAGGGAGAGATGAATGATTTTCTTTATCCTTTTCACATGTAAAAGCTTCTACAGGATTAGCAGTCTCCTGGTTCTTGATCAAAGCACAGGCTTCAACACAAAATGTTGTGAGATCTCATGTTAATATTATGTTCATAATATCATAAAAATCTCATACTGGAATAATCTCACTCATGGTTAAGAAACTGAAATGCTATTCAATAAGCAATATAATAAAAATGCTGGGGCTTTTAAGTTAAAAGTCTGCTAGCCCTCACTTCTGTGACTGTGGGAAACATTTCACTTTGCCATCCTCAATTACACGAAGTGACGTGAGATGAGGTGACGTGACATGCAGTGAGTGGACAGAAAAACTGATGAACCTGAAAGCCTTTACACTTTTTCTCTTTGTGTCATCACTTGGTTTGATAAAAGGCCACAGCTCCCAGTAAACCATGTGTCAGGTCCCTGAGCGCATCTCTCCAACCCGAAGAGGTTTGCTGCCTGCACCCACAGCCGGCTCTCTGATATAGCACAGTCATGTTATCCACCATTTCAGACAGCAGCAGAAGAGCTGCTTTGGAGAGATGTCTGCCCTTCTGTAGCTCTGCCCCTCCTTTGCTCAAGGGCCACTTTTATGGCCAGGCCCTTGCCACTCACCTGAGTTATGTTGCTGGTACACCTGTACCTAACTAACACCTTCCTAATTTTGGCCCTTACCCCAGCCCACTGATTTAACTTTCTGGTTTGATCTCAGACCTGCCTCGTCACTATGGACGTTTTGATCAGTACGTTTGGCTGGCTGTGGTTACTGTCACTGGACCTGTTTGGATATGGTGGGGCAGCTCCCTTGCTGGTGAGGTCACTTGCTGTGACTCTTGGCTCCTTAAGAAGCAGACTGTCTTTGCTGCTCCATGATGTCTTGCAACACTTCATCCTTTGATCATCATGGTTATAAAATACTGCTATGAGACTGTATGGGATTCTGTGACTTTGAATAAATGCATATTACTGATTCAGTAGGAACCCGATCATCAGGAAAAATTCACAACCCAGCAATCTACTAGGCAGATGCATTAGATGATAGTTATCTTCATCCTAAAGGAAGTACTCCTAACCACCCCATTCCTCCACTTGAAATATTTCACTTGTTCTCTGGAGCCCTGAAGAAAACTCTTTTGTGCTGAGCAGATAGTTCAGGACTCTGAAGTCTGGGTCAGATGAGGAAAAGCTGGAAGAGCTTAGTCAATGAAGGAAAAATCTGTAAAAAAAAAAACAAAACACCAAAACCCAGCAGAGAACAACGAAAAACACTAGTTCTATTTCCTTTAATATCAAAGCCAAAAGGAAATTTGCCATAGGCTTGACTAAGAACTGTTGAATGTAGAAGTATGTTCTCGTCAGCAAATATAATTTAGCCTTGCCTGTATTCCAGAGTAGACATCTAACATTTTGACAGTAGGTACAGGATAGGATATGATTGGGTACCACAAGCCATTTGCAGCAAGCGTGAGTTAGACTTAACTGTGTGTAAGAAGCAGACCATGTCTGAGTTAGATCCAATGCAATTATACTGAAGGTTATGTTCTTCTGTAAAAAGTCCACTCAGTGCAGTATTGCTTTTCACTTTATCTTGAAAAGTGGTGTCCAAACCTAAAATGTAAGTTTAGTGGTGATTTTATATAGATGAAAATTAAAATTGCACCTACCCTTCCCACAAAGGGTCTAGAAGTGACCACAGATTAGTTCGAGTGCCTTAAACCATTGTCACGTCAAACTGTTCTCAGTAGCAAAGCCAGACTCTTGTTCAGCTCTACTTCACTCTTTTTCTTTCTGCCCTTATGCTGCCACCTCAAACTCACCCTCCCTCTACTGCAGAGTCATAATGAAACCAAGGAACTAAATTAGGGAAAAGCTGCAGATTGGAAATAATCCATCAGGGAAACAAAGAGTTGACTGAAAAGGATTAATCAAGAAAGTCCACAAGTAATTGTGCCAGGACAATTGAGAGGGTAGTCAGGGAGTGGCAATGAGCAGCTGGTGTTGGAAGGCACATTGAGGAACAGCTTAAATTGATTTTGTCACTGAGAAGAATGCCTGTGGAACTGTGACACAAGAGCCTAAGTATCACTGACTTCTTCAAGGCTTGCAACTTCAGGCATTGTTTTCAAGACAAAGCTACAGCTCCTTGTTTTCTTAAGGGGGTCAGAAATGTTACTCTTTTGTTGCAGAAATAAAAGTATACATTTGAGGTCATCACGCAAACTGCAATAAACACTTTGAACAGTCAATTTCCCTCTTTCCATTTTTCAAGATGCCTGAGAACAATTTACAAAATCCTAATCTCTGTTTTAATTCAAAACATTTATGAATATAATCATTAGACTTACTGCTATAGAGTATTGCATGCAATACACATCTTTTCCATGTACAGTTACATAGCTAATTAGTGACATTAGACACTACGAACTGCATGTTTGAACATAAAATTGAAAAATCACATTGCTTTTGGCTATGCAATTAAAAATTCTGGTGGACAGTTCAAAATTCAAACTACGATAAAAATAATGCACTTTTCATGAGGATTCTGATAGTCAAGCTTAAACATATAAGTACATAAAAGTGCCCAGCGAGGGAACTGAAATACACTTTTGAAGTTAAATGAATAGTTATATGACACATAACAGTTCGTTTTATTTACTCATGTCTGTAAACTTACATGACATTATCGTAATGGATATAATAATATTAATGGAAAACACTGTATTGTGATTCTGGATAAGCACCCAGAACTGTCAGTTCTTGTACAAGTTATCTGGACCACTTGGGCATGGAAAAACTGGGTGGGGAATTATATGAGATCAGGGAAGAAAAAAGGAAATCTCATGAGAATAGAGCTACAAGGGTTGCTGCTTATGGTATTTTGGCAGTTTCTCAACCCAGAAGCACACAGCAAATGAAAAACAGCAATAACAAACTGCAGATACTGTTGGGAATTAACTGAACTGCCAAGAACACGTCAGTTTCTGGGACCCTATGCACAGATATAGAGGGCTTGTGGCATGCCACCCTCCAGTCAGCTGCTCACAAAGTTGTACAGAGTTAGTGTTTACTGCTGAGTCATGCTGGCAGACAGACTTTATTTATTGCAAACATGATATAAGAGGATTTGGAGTGTGTTTTTGGAACAGTGGAACCTGGCAGCTGCAATAGAGGAATCCCCCAGAGAAAGCTCCAAGAACAGTTAAGCTTGAGAAGAATAGTTGGGCGCTGTCCTTACTGTGGCTATTGAAAAGCCAGAAGCCAGTGAGTGCCTCAACCTGCAGCATGTAGAGTTTGTTTAAAAAAGAGTAGAAGTTTTCTCTGCTTGCAAACACTTTCCTGACCCATATCACTCATGTCTACCAAACAGATGAATCATTTGCAAAAGAAGAGTCTGCTTGCTTGTTGTCTACTCTAACACTCTGCATCATGCCAGCACTGATTTTATCAGCTTCAGTTGCTCTCCCTCTGATGCAATCTCTTATAATGCTGGAAAGAGAACTTTGAACGCGCACCCACATTTATATTGTTTTACACTTGTCCTGCATTGACTACAAATTATTACAACAACTACAGTTCAAGGAGACTCAGAGTCCAAAGGTTTCCCCTGGCAATCTAGTAAACTTCCAGTCTGGTCTTCAGGATCTGCTCTCTTGATAAGTATCCTTCTCAGAAGGAGCTGGCATAAAAGAAATTTGTCCTTACATTGGGTCATATTCTTAAGTGGCACAGGTTGGCACAGCCCCAATAACTCTGATGGAGCTACCTGATTTACACCAGGCGTGCAGGAGCCCGGTGGGTATTCAAGGAGTACATTAAAGAAAAACCTCCCACTAACAGGGTGAGATCATATGTTGGCATAGTCTCAGAACATAAAAGATCTAAAAGACCAGGCTGACATGTTACACCATGTTACAATGAATAATAGAACTCTCTATGTAGTACATAGCTAGTAAATACATACAAAAAAAACCAAAAAAAGGATAGGACTCCACCAGCCGGCTGTGTGCTCTTCTGCCTCTGCTACCAAACTGCCAGCAGAATCAGAGCTCTTCGTTTCAGGGATCAGCAAGACTGGGACTGCTCTTCAAGGGAGAACAAGCCTGGTGCCAGGGATAACCCCAGCACAGGCAGTGATGGTGCCCTCACTGACCAGGGCACAGTTACAGAGCATCTGAATAAATAAGTCAGAGCAGGGTGCTGATAACAGGGTCCATCAGCAGCCTAAGGTAAGGCAAGACAAGGTGATGAGTCAGGTCTGTCCATCCATCCCCAGTCGAAAATAGCAAGATAAGGCCCGAAGCAGGAGTGCAAATGAAGCTACCTACAGCATTCATCTAGAGTCCTTCAAGAAATTCCCATGAGTAAGCAAGTACAGACAGAATTCGATACACAATGGGCCTAGGAGTTTAAATAGAGCTGCTGGGGCAATGGGCAGCAGGAAGGTAGGTAGAGGGCCCAGATGAGGGTGCTCAGGGAAATTAAGGCCTTTTGTTGCCCTCAGGGCATGGAAACTTGGGTTACAATAGTAGACAAATCATAGGACAGTTTGGGTTGGAATCTTAATATGAAACTGTGACACAAACCTAAAGCAAGCCAGCAAAAATACACTTCTAAAAATTTGTGTTTCTCCAGTAAGGGCAAGATTTTCTGCTCCGTAAGTTGTAAGATTCACAGTTTAGAAAAACTTGACACAAAGAAAATGGTTAATTTGAAAATTGTAGACACAGCTAAAACCACATTAGTTTTAGGCTATGTACCACATTCCCAAGTCAATCAGCATGTAAATGGCATGGAGCAGCAGGCAGGGACTGTATGCATTTAGTCCGAGCTTCTAGTGTTTGGTACTTTTTTCCTTTGATAAAAGTAAAATCAAGTGCAACTTAATGAAATAGTCATTTTAGAAACTTGACTACCATTTCTATTATTTGGATCTAAAATGAAGTTCTTCTTATGCCTATGACCAGGCATTACAGTTTCTTTTGACGACAAAACAATGGGCTGGACCTTCATTACCACTATTTTTAGATGCACAGTAAGTTAATTTATTATTAAATAAAACTTGAATGCTATCTCATACCTATAAACTTTCAGAGTTGCTCGGATTTGAATGAAAAAGATTCTTCTCCTTGTCCTTCAAAGACAAAATTGTCACAACATGTATTTCAAGCAAATAGACACTTCATACAAGCACCTGCCTACAAGTGATGGCAGTACTATCAAATAAAGACATCTAAAACAAAGTGCAAGGAGAGGGAGAGGAATAATCTCTTAGCTGTTACTGCTTTATATATTGATACAAGATTATTGAAGGCATAACTCAGAAGAGCTAAAATAAAGGATACATATTGCCTTCAAGAATGCACTGTGTAAGAAGCAAATCTGAAGACACTTGATCAAGAATAGCAGGTTTTACTTCGATTTGTAGCTCCTGGAAAGGATTATATGAAGCAGAACAGACAATTTAAGGACACGAACAGAGAAGTGTGCAGCTGGAGCCTAGCCATCACGTAAAATGCCCTTGAAATATTTATTTTAGGTTGGCTGGAAGGAATGATGTTGCACCGTGCTGACGTGGGTCATAGTTTGCCAGCAGGTGTCTACGTTATCTGGAACACCATATTTTAATCAGATTTAAAGCAATACAAGATGTGTGACTCTTGACTAAACTCATGACTAGAAGGCAAAAGACAAAGAGCTGCTCTTGGAAAGAGACAGGCCCCCAGAATCTCCTCTCAGAGATACCTGAACAGAATTAGCAAGGAATTTGACAATTAAGCACTTTTTTGTTGCAAATATCTACACGTTCAAACAATATGAACTTTAGTGAAAATTTTCACGTATTCTAGAATAGAATTTTTGTCCAAAATAACTAAGTGAAAAAAAACAGCCAATATTTAGGAAGTGCAAGACCAGATTCAGGTTCTGTTTTCAAGCAAGGACATAATGCCAGACTCCAACACCAAAAAAGATCCCCTAAATTACAGGGATGCAGGGAATCAACTGCAGTCTACCACATCTTGGGTGAAATCATTCTCTCCAACAGACTACAAAGTCCTTCTCTCCATTGCAGTAATTTCTACGTTTACTTAGATATCAGTTACTCAGGGGTCTCTCTTTGTAAAAAAAAATAAAAAAATTGAAATTCAAAAGATTTTCCGTCACTTCTGGCAAGAAAGTAATCAAAAGACCCACTAATTTTCAAAACGAAAACCACTGTTTATCAACAAGTACAGATACAGGAGAAAGTCTGTTACTTCTGGTCAAGCCAGAGAGGTGTAAGTGCTGAGAGAGATTCTCCCCTGCCAGACGGTGGGCTGCCTGGGCTCAGGGTTAACCTAGAGACAGCACAGCTGAGGGTGGCCCCCTTCCTTGGGTGATGTTGGGGAGCAGCTCCCAGACTACTTTGTTGGGAGGCGGCAGTTGGGACTGGTCCCCTTCCCGTGGGAGACACTTTTAAGCTGAAGCTCTAAGTGCCTGGGCCCTGATGGAGCTACTGCTCCAGCTGAGGCATCTGCTTTTCCAAGTTCATTTTTAGACACTCAATTCGTGAAAAACTGTTGGCCCTTTGCCTGAATTTAAGACCCTGTAGGAACTGACTATGAACAAAATGCTAAGACAGATTTTAATTTCCAAAGTGATTCTACCTAGTAGGTGTTTATACAACTCTGAGGTGATTTGGCACATCTTTTCTGCTACCAGAATATTGATATGGTGTGGGGGGAAAAATGGCATTGCTGCTTTGTTCATTAATTTAATGTACTAATAAATTAATTTAATTTAACAGCAATTTTTCTAATGACCTGTCAGAGCTGGTGTAATTTCAAACAAAGTTGTGATACTCAACATGTTTACGATTCTGGAGACAGAGTAAATCAGGTTGCAGAAGCTGTTCAGTACAGGACATTAAGGAGATACCTCCTGCCCTGTAGTCAGCCCAGCGCTGGTGTGTCTTTAGGAGCACTCACAAGTCCAGCTGTGGCTGTTTCCAAAGGAAACACTGATGGACCTTTTGTGCCATTTCTAGGCCATCCTCAAGTTGTGAGTTTCACCATTCTGTTTCCCCTGAGGTGAGGCAGGTACATTTACTTCAAAGAGACAACATGTGGGGTTTTTTTTCCCCTTGGAATAGGCCTGCCCACACAAACTCTATCTTGGTTCAATAAAAAAGCCACACATGCCAACAATTTAGGGGGAAAGAATAAAACCACATAACATTCTTGGATTTTACACTTTCTTACAACCAATCACAGCAAAAAGCCGCTGCAAAATTAGTGAAGCATGCGTTACAGCAGTTTAGCGCTTCAGACAGTTATGTATGTGATTTCTTGTGCTTGTAGATAGATGTAATCATCCCTTTGGCAGGACCAGAATATGATTATTTCAAATATTGTAAACATATTGTGGCCCTCTCCACCCATGGTAGCTGAGACTATGGCAGTCAAGATACCTTCCATGCAAATGTTTTTAGAGTGGAATTGGCATTCAATCTGAATTCTCGTACTTCCTGGTAGATTTCTTTATCCCCTTGATTTTGCCCTCTTGCATCTAATAACAAAAAAAAATTGATTTTGTCTCTCTTAGGAATACTTTGGAAATCTTGAGCATTTTGCCAGGATAGGAATGCCACTTTCTACCCAGCTTTACATTCATGCCTTTCAGTTTTATTTCCCCATCTTCTTTTGAAACTGACATGTTTTGCTTAAAGCATTGATATGGCCTTGCCAGACATGACGACCAAGACTCCTTTGCCCTCTTTCATTGCCAACTGCTGCGCTGGTTGAATTTTGTGCTTTTACTGAATTCCTGGCCTAGAGACCAAAGACCTACTGTCATCCCTCTGCTGAGTGGAATAGAGTTTATTAATAGTCTTGCAGAATAATAGGAAACCCACATAATTTCTTACAATGAGAAATCACGATAATTTTACTGTCTGCGGAAGTTTTTGTAAGTCCACTAGGTATTCACAGTTTTCATTTAATTAAAAACCGTTAAAGCTTTTACTCCACTGGGTCTGGGCATGAGAAAAACTAAACTATCCATGCTTTCAAAACACAGAAAGATCAAATGAATTTCAGGTTGTCATGGAGGCAGGTTGTTGTGCCAATAGCAGACCTCTGTATTTGCAGATAATTAACCTTAATTACCCTGACATACTGTTACTGAAAATATTTGGTTACCTATGATGCTTGCAGTGCACAAGATTGACAATTGTGCTCACTTTGGGCTGTGTGGTTTCATAGCAAAACATATTTCACCAGTAGAGTTAACACAGAAATTTGATTGTGTAGCATGATAGCATTTTAGCAGATGTGCTCAATCTAACAGTCCACCTTCTAATAACCCTGCATCTGAACAAACTGAGCTCTACATGCTGAGGAAAAATATTCAGAAAAAAGCAGTAGTTTCATTTAATATTCTTGAGATATTTTGCCAACAAATATACAGAACTCATCACCTAACTCTTCTTCTTTACTAACCTGGCAGAATGAGGAGGAAAACAAATTTTCCAAGTTCCAAGTACCAACATGAAAAGCCTGACAATCAAACCCCTTGTTTCTTCGATATGAAAATAAATCAATCTTACGTTTAAATAATAGTGGGATAGCGACACAAAAGCAACAAAAGCCACAAAGCTCACAGTTAAGGCCAACAGCTTGCCTACTGCCATTTCGAAAATCTCATTCTTTTCTTTTTCCTTTTTCTTTCTTTGCATAATAATGTAATTCAAAGGTTGGCATGTCAGTCTTAACCCCAAATTTTTATGGCTTATGTAGAATTGTAACACAACTTTTATGTGAGCTGAAGAGGTTTGGGAGAGTAGAGTTAAAGCTATTTTTTTAGTACTTAATTTCTTTCTTTTTCTTGGCATGGGAGGGATCTAGTAATAGAAAGGAAGAGATTGGGATTTAGGTCACATTCCTGATATTGACTTTACACGAAAGATGGAGCACCTTGTGATGTTAGTGGAGTATTTTAGGTGCTTGGTCTCTGTTTATGCTTTCCTCTGTGTTCTTAAGAGTTTCGAGCACCAACTGAGATTGTGCTTTGTGCCGCATTCTGTAATTTGACCTGAGGTTATTATACTCCAGGTCATGCTCACCTCTCTGCATGAGGACCATTATTAAAACTTTTTGTCTTTTCTTGCAAAATAAGCAGTTCTGAGCCCCTCCTGGTGGGTGCCAAGATAACTTATTCTTCTCATGGCCACAATACAATTGTCGATTGTAACATTCAGGCCCACAAAATACCCAAACTAATTTACAACTTTAATCTTAATGAGAGGAGGATCAGCCTTGTCTTAGAGTGCCTATCAGTCTTTTCATGCATTTCAGCACATTCCTCAGATAATTCTGATGACTTTGGAAAGAACATGGGAAGTCTCAGAAATGGATTAACGCAGGACTTCCTTTTAAAAGTTGCATTATTAATATGCTATTGGTTTTACGGCATTACAGTAAACACTAGTTAAAGGTTTCAACTTCTGAAATCAAATCAGAATATGGGAAGAGTGTTAGAAAGATTCTCTTAAAAGCTTGTGTAGAGGAGAAACTATCTGCCACTCACTATTGGCATCAAAATGAACACAGCTGACAGCTGGCTGCTGTCTAGATGAAAGTGTTATGAGAATAAAACATATTTACAACTGTGCTCTGGGATAAATATTGCATATGGCTTGCCTTTGCCTATGCTTGCAGTGAAATTATCTTCACTATTGGTTATGATGTAATTTTCCAACCCAGGCAAAATTGAGAAAGATAGGTAGTAAATAATGGTGAAAAAAAACCTGGTACGCATCCAAGAAACTACACTAAAGCAGTACTCACACTATTTTCATTTTGACCTTTGACACTTTGGTGAGAAAGTAACACATAGTATTGTAGCCAACCACTTTTGTGGTTGCATCAAGTATTTTATATGAAGAAAGATCATTAGGTCACCAGGATCTAGTCTTGTAATCCATTTCTCACATATTTCTTCCACAGAAACAAAGGGAGTAAGAGTATGAAGAAGCGGTTGTAGGATTTGACCCTTATTTAGGTCTTCTCCCTTGTTCCCAAAATTCCCAGTGCTCTAACCCACAACACAGTTCTTAAAGGAATATTTTCAGTGATGACCTACACTTACAGATTATTTACAGGAAGAAGAAAACCTGAATAATTTCAAGTCTTACCTCTGACATAAACAAAGTCTCACTTACAGAGGAAAATCAGCCAGCTATTGTAACATCAAATATTCTGTAATATCACAATATCTTAAAGTAGATGGCATTCTGAAATGAAAGACACTTGCATCCCAGAATAATTGATACACTTCTAAAATGGAGTAATTATTTGAAAGAAAAGAACTCTAAGCCAGAATGGTCCAGAAATGGTCTTTGAAGAAGCATTTTTTCTTCTGTAGTTATTCCAGCCAAAGTCCTATGAACATAAGCTCTTCAGTAAGTAACAGTAGTGTCTCCACTATTCAATATAGGCAGAGATCTTTGTTTCTGACTTTCTTGGCCTGATTTGTTTTTCTGTTGCAATAGTGTGGTTGTAGAAACTCAGGGTTCCTGTGATCTAAAAGCAATAAAAAAGAATAACAGATGTATGTCAGAGAGTGTAACATCTTTGGGGCAAGAGTCTTGTCATTGTCTAATGTTGGACAGAAGCTTTGGAACAGAAGCTGTTGGAATAGAAGCTTTCGGATTGTAATAGAACAGTGTAGTAATTGAAAACTGAAGCAAGTAGTATTCGTGCAGATAAAATGATTTGTGTTGGGTGTTGTGCCGCCCACTTTTGTTCCTTTCACACACGTATGCATATAAACACAATTTGCTGCCAGGAACATTGTCAATAAATTTTAAGGAACTCTAAGAGAGTATTCATAAGAAGCAAACTCCTAGTTCAGACAGACTGAACGAATTCAGAATGAATTCAGAATGCTCATTCAGTACAGACCTACTTGAGACCTAAAAATGCCATGTGACTTAGGCATCCAATTAAAATTGGACAAGAAAGATCAAATTTCAATTTTTAACAGGGAGCAGCTGGCCATTTATAGATGTGGCTTTACAGAACAACTTAGCAACGAATGAGTCAAAGAACATTCCAAGTTTCTCATGGGTGTCCCACAAACATTAAAAGAGACTAAATTAGGTTATTAGGGATTGTTCACAAAGGAATAATAAAACACTTTACAGCAAGCTGTTGATTCAGACAAATAGGAGAATTAGAGGTGGAGAAAAAGGTAGATTTGTACAGACCGATACAAAGAAAGCCTTGCTTCCAGCAGCCTTTTGTCTCGTGATTGAATTCCTTGGTGTTTAAAAAAGGAGGAACTCATAATTCATCCCTTTCCTCAGAGAGTCTTTTTCTAACCGTTGTCAGGAAACTTAGTGCAAAATCCTTATGTTTAAGAGTGCTACTCCATGTCTATGCTCAGCTGATGATTTCTTGGCTGAATTAAAAGAGCACTGGGAATGGAATGGAGGCAAACAAACAAACACACACTTTTGAAATGGGACTCGGATGCACCAATGAATAGTGCAAAGCATTGGAGAGACTTGATATTCCGCCCAGGGGTGCTTAGGATCAAGGCAGACTTCAGCTGCCCTGCATTTGCTTGACCTAGTTCTCATTTGTGCTGACACACAGTAATCCATGAACCCTCCATGTTAGTTAGATTTCTTTTTGAGAAGTACACCTCATTCTAAGAAAGAGCTGAATTAAGGCATGAAAAATGTGTATTTCAAACAGATAAATTTATGGATCTGAACTCTGAGCTGCCATGACCACAAGCCCGGGAATGAGATATTACTGCTTTTGGGAGAGAGAGAGTGTTGATTTTCTGTTGGGTATTTCTAAGCAGTAATGTTCCAGGCAGGAGAGTCTTGCATAGTTATTCATCAGGTTGGTTGCTTCTTGGGAGGGCGGTTAATCCCTCCTTCACCTCCATATTCCCTCTCTTCCTCTCAGCCTCCCATAGAGCTGTCTCCAGCCAGCCAGGATGCTCTGGCTCACAGAATTCATCCACATACTTTCCTGTAAAAGTGTAGAGAAGAGCAGGCATCATGGAAATGTTGCAAGATTACAGGTCTGGAGAGGGAGAGGTGTGCTGGAGCTGTTTTGCTCATGGCGGTGGTTAGAAGCCTGTTTTCTACCACCTACCAGAGTCATGCCGGGTATCCTGTTGGACGGGTTCCATTTTCTGTAATATGTGCTTCCATAACAAATTTATAAGGCCACCAGAGTCCTGTTAGCTAGAAACAAATCTCAAGTCATTATGATGCTACAGCTATTTGCTCTTTATTATGGAAATAAATCAAAAGCAGGCTTTCAGCAAAAAAAGCATGGCTGGAATAACCACTGCTGGGTTCCTGAAGATGCCAATGTCCCAATGTCTTTAGCATTTCAGTGTATGTTTTGGCCACTAGAGGCTCAGTTTTTCAATTAAGGATCAAAAAAACAGCTTCAGGTAAATTTCCCAACCTAGACAATGAGATTCTTGTTCTTCATGAAAAATTATATTTATTTAAGCTTTAAATTTGTGTTCGTATTTACTTTTAAAGAGCGCAGTGGTGCTGGAACTGAGCTGTATCATGTTTAAAAAAAAATTCTGTGAGCCTGACTGAAAATGGAACAAGAGACTAACATGAAGGTGCTGACGGTTGTGTATCACAGGACAAGTAGCCCTAGGCAGAGGGGAAGCTAAATTCAGCTGGAAGCGATGGCTCTCTTGCTTTTCTGCTGTCTTGTCTGCTGGGCTAAGGCAACACATTCCTTGATCTACTCCAATCACTATCTCCTTACAGCCTATGGGGAATGCTTTGTCTCCCATTGATTGCCAAATAGAGAAAAAATTGGGAGGTGGCGGGTTTTTTGCAGCAGGTAATGGGGCAACAGGAAGAGTCACCCTAGCAGTCAGAAAAGTAAGTATTTTCAGAAAGTAAGTAGATTCATAAATCCACAGGACTTCAGCCTCATATGCTGCATTCAGGAATAGAAAGGATTCGCTGTAGTATATGCAGTTGCCAGTGAGGCAAACCAGGTTTTAGTTAGCTCTGCTGTAATGAGTGCAGGCCACCTCCCTTTGTAGGAATGTTAATAGTGCACTATGAACTGCAAACCATTTAGCTGATTTTGACGCATTTTCAGGATGGCTCTTCCAGTTTACGGAAAAACCTCTGGATCCTCTCTAAGTCTTTAACAACCTGCAGCAGTTGAACCAGTCATCTCCCTTTTTTCATTTTTTGTATAAAGTATTTTTCCAGTCATTTTCCAGCAAGAACCGGAAAACTGCAATGCCAAGGGAACATTGTCTCACACAGTGGTCAAAAGTGGAAGAGGTAGGAGCTAATTAATTTACAAATATTATAAGAGTCCATGATATCAGTGTGAGCAATACAGCAGAATTAGGAAAGAATATTTTCACCTTCACTTTAAGCTCAAGAAATCTGAGTATGCAGATGCCTACCAGAACCAAATAAAAACACATAAAAAATTGTGTACTGGCTAATCCTAAAATTAATCAAAGCCCATTAGCCCTTTCTTATGTTCAAATACTGAGCCTGCTTATAAAAAAAATACTTTGTCCAGCTTTGGTAGCAAATATTGTGAGATTCCACTCATATGGGATTTCAAGCTCTGCCTCTTGAAGCAATTACTGATATCTCAAATATCTTAACACATAAAGTATAGTTCTCATTTGTAGGCACTCAGGAATTCCAGGTTCTTTACATACTTTCCACTATCCATGTGAAATGTTCCAGTATCCATATGAAATAAATAAAGAGATTGTTGCTGTGGCAAAGTCAGTGTTGAGCGACTAGAAGTAGAGAGTTAGCCTATATTTAATACCTGGCACCAGAAGAAAATATCTGATTATCTGCGTCATTGATTGCACATTGTCTAACTACTATAGTTAATGAAGCAGGCAGGTTAATGTGTACCTTGCTACACTTAAATAAACAAGAGCCTTGTGAAGAGATGCTAATGAGACTGGAACATCAAAGAGGCTAAAACATAAACAAGAAAGGTTGGAGGTTGAACTATACAGACAAGCTTCTTTTCAGTTCAGATTTTTTCAAGGGGGAAGGAGCTTGCTAAAGTTTTTTATTCTTCAGTACGGAATATTGAACATGCTGAAAAATACTTTTTTCAGAATACTGAAAAAAAAAAATTGTGCCTTTCACTAGGCATTCTGCTAGACAGAAGCAGAATACTCAGATCTGTACAATATGCTTATTCAATGATGAGGTAATTCCCTTCTCTACTTACAGTGTATCTCACTTTCCAAATCATCCTAGTTGGACTCAGCTTTTTCAGAATGGCAGATCATTTGCTAGGAAAAAAAAAAGCGGTTTCTATACTACAATGAAGGATGTACAATACCCATAGCGTGACTTTCAATATAAAAAACTGAGCAAGGTGAAAGAAATATTTTCATTGTATTACAGTGCAATTACCTGCATTAAAAAAGCCTACAGCCATAGTCTCAATACAGCTTTGATGGATCTTCTTAGCAAAAGTGATGGCAAGCATAAATTTGCGGTCAATGTGGATATGAAAGTCAGCATTAAACAGACTGTTAGTTTCTAAGAATCTTTTCTTATTTTTACGTTTTCGTGATATATTCTGCCTGAATTTTTTCAGAGTTTTCTACAGGGTTTAGATTCCAAAGAGTTTAACCTTATTTTTGAAATTTGTAATTTTTATTTATATAGTATGTACTGTAAAGAATTACCACATACTGACTACTTTATCCTCTTCTCTTTTGCTCTCATTTCCTAAATATAAACTGAAGTAATTTATTTAGATATAATTCTTATTTCCATCATAGTCTCTTGATTCTTGATGATTTAAATCCCACCACTTTTACAGATGCTTAATATTCTTACTCATTGCTATCAATCACTACGCTGTTTGTTGAGTGAATTAACATTCACTCTGCATTAAATGGTTACTGGTTATTTAATAAGAAGAAGCCTCAAGGAAAGAGATACATTTTATTTCTGAGAGGTAAATGATTTAAGAATGAGTTCAATGCTAGGTCATTTTCTAGTCATGGTCCTGATTTAAATATGTAAGCATTCTGATTGTGAACAGCGTTATAAGATTTGCTGTCAAGTTATTTTTTTTCCTCCCTCTGGCTCATGTAGCTTCATATTAGATATCTTGGAAATAAGGAAGAAAATATAAGAAAAGTAAGGAAATACCTGACATGTATGGTATTTGTAAATGTAACATGGTAAATGTAACATTAGATGCAAACACTACAGCTGTTTGTGTTTGCTTTGTTCTTTTGCAATTTTCGCAGAAGGGTGATCGGCAAAGAGGCAAACTACAAAACAAAAAGCATATTTCATGTACTTCATTATAAAATTCACAGATCTGTTCCTCATATATGACACGTCTCTAATACTTCTGCTACCAACCAGGATGCCTAAGAGGCTGGAGCACTGCTGTTTTTCACTTGGAATCTCATGGATTCAGTTTGTGGTTTCCACCACTTCTCCAATCCCTCCATTTGAAAGGACAGAGAAATAAATCAGGAAAGACTGAAAGACCAAGTTAGCTGAAAATTTACAGTTTAACTCTGGAGTCCAACAAATCACTAGGCAAAATTTCAGTTTCTTTAAACAAACAAACAAAAAAATTACAACATGAAATAAACCTAAAGTAACAAAACAAATATTAAAAAGGCTGGATTTGAACAGCTAGGTGATGCAGTTCACAATATAATAATTTTTTTTTATTGTGTTTATTGGTGGTAGTAATAGTATAAGCAGTGGTAATATTTTGATTACGTGTTATAAAAAGGGGCTAACCAGTATGAGAATGTCGTTGTGTAACATACTGTACAAACAGGGAGGGACGCAATAATGTACTGCCTCGTGCTACTTACACTGGCCAAAAAAAATTGTTTCTATGCTTTGCTGTCTTCTGAAAAACTGCTGCTGACTGCAAATGGCTGATACCATGTGCTGGCTCTTCAAACTGAGGCACAGATTTCTGTAGCAGTATAAACCTGAGCCAAATAAATTATATGAGTCCAGGTTCTACATGTTTTCTCAGTATAATGTGTTGACAGAGCATTAAAATACATTTTAAGAATAGAAATGAAGTGATTGTGTTGCTCAGTGTTACACATATTAATTTTGTGTCATAGACATGGATAAATAGGTCCTTTGAGCTCATATTTTTGACTTGCGGCTGAAGCTGATGAACATACAGTGGTGCCTGATTTTATGATGCACTTAGCTCCTGCAGCTATGGGAGATTTTTTGGTGATTATTGTATTTCAACCCCTGGTCCCCTTCCCTGTCATTTGAAGGTATTAATACTAAGGACCAAAGAGCCAAAAGACAAATAAAAGAATGGCAAAACATGTTTTTAATCTCATGTTTCATAACTCTATCTTATGATTCTGTGAGGATGGACTTCAGGTTTTTCGGAGCGATACTGAGAATGAGTGTCTGTATGTTGCCATATGGAATTACATTATGTTGGGATGGGACACCACATCTTTCTGCAGGCTGGAACTTATGCTGCTAAAATGCCACAGATGCCTGAAGGGGCTCTGAACCTCTTGATCAATGCCTAGAGCTAGCTAATTATGAGAAAGAAAGCAAGCAAGCATGCATCTGTCTGTAATTATAACAGTGCATGCTGAAGCAAGTAGGTGCATAGAGTGTGAAAGGGAAATCCATTGGGCACCCGGTTTCTCTTCAAAATGTGCCTGGAGGAACAGTAGAGGTTACTGGATCATCTGACTAAATAAATGTGAATGGTAGACCTTATAATCTGGAAGGAGAGGAAGGCTTTCTGGCTACCTGTTACCCAGTGATTCCAGAAGACTGGAAGAAAGCCATCTACAAGAAGGGTTTAAAGGAAAATCCACAAAATTGTAGGCACATCGTTCTTACTTCAATCCCTGCATTACGGAATGAATCTTCCTGGGGGTTCCCACAAGTCAAATGAAGCACAAGATCAGGAAAAGACAGCGCAGATTCACCAAAGGGAAATTGTGCTTGACAAACCTTATCACCTTCTACGACAAAGTAACCTGCTTGGTTGATGGGGGGCAAGTGATGGACATTGTCTATCTGGATTTCTCCAAGGCTTTTGACATGATTCCCCACAGCCTCCTCCTAGAGAAACTGATGCATTACCATCTAGATAAGTGGTCTGTGCTGTGGGTGGGGAACTGGCTGACAGGCTGCACCCAGAGAGTGGTGGTAAATAGCTCCTTTTCAAACTGGCAACCTGTCACAAGTGGGGTTCCCCAGGGATTAACACTGAGCCCAACGCTGCTTAATGTCTTCATAAGTGATATGGATGATGGGATCAAGTGTACTCTGACAGTTTGCTGATGACACCAAACCAAGTGGGGAAGTGGACACTTTGGAAAGCAGAGCCACACTGCAGGAAGAGCTGGATAGGCTGGAAGAGTGGGCTAACAAGAACCTTACAAAGTTCAACAAGGACAAGTGTATGGTCTTGCACCTGGGAAAATATAATCCAGGACTGCAGCACAGACTGGGATCTACCTGGGTGGGGAGCAGCTCTGTGGAAAGGGACCTTGCGGTCCTGGTGGACAGCAAGTTCAATATGAGTGAACAGTGTGCTATTGTGGCAAAGAAAGTCAACAGGATGCTGGGTTGATGCAAACAGCATCAACAAGGGCATCACCAGCAGAAAGGAAGAAGTCATTATCCCACTCTACTCAGTGCTTGTCAAGCCACACCTGGAATACTGTGTGCAGCAGTTCTGCTTTTTCCAACCATGAAGGTTTTTGCTTGGGGAGCTCTATTGCCAGCAGACCGAGGGCCAGGTGGCCGGGCTTTTAAGAACTAGAGCTGTGTTTTGGACTGGACATCTGATATGAACTATGGACTCTCTTGGTTATCCTGGTAGTCTGGCAGGTCATGGTTACAGAAGCAGCTTCTTTCCAAAGAAGGCAGTTTGTCCTCTATGTGTTTCTGGTACTGCTCCATGTATTGCTAAGAATCTTTGAGACCCAGAACACTCTGAAAGCCTTTTTGGGGGAAGAAGAGTGATAACATATCAAGGACTATCAATCCAGCTATTAAATAAATAATCAATTTTATTTCAACCGATTCAAAGTCCATTCACTCAGGTTTCATTGTGGACTGACTGCACAGTGACCAACTGGAACAACTGGAAGCTGTTGGCCCCAAAACATGACCAAAAAATATAAGGTTTTTTTTTAAGATTTTTTCCCCACAAAGCTAATGGAGTATTTTTGTTATTTTGATTTTATTCCAATAGTTGTTAAAAAAAAATAATTGCTTTCCAATATCTGAAATCCAGACCTTGTAGCAATCAAAGTGAAATGGCCTCAAGCTATTACAAAACTAACTGGATTGATCTTTCGCTCAAATCTATGCAGACACAAAAAAGAAGAAAAATCTCAGTTAAAAAAAAACAACAAAGCAGCCTTTTAGATGGTCATGTTGGCTAATTTAAATAGCTACTCTGATAAACACAGATGCCTTTTTATTGTGTGTTTTGTATGGCTTTGAACATGTAAGAAGGTATGGGTCAAGCCACAGTGACACATGAACCCTGCTCCTTCCATGTTCTGTTCAACGTAATATGAGTGTCTATGACTTATAATACCTCTTACCCATTCACATTGTAAACAGGATATAAATTCTAGCTTTGGTAACAAAAAAGTGAAATTAACTCTGAGTATTTGCATGGATTTTGTGCTAAATGCATTATCTTTTTATTTAGCCTGACACCAGGCCAAGCCAGACATGAAGATACCTGTTTCATGCTGCAAAGCAGGGATGGGCTAGCTTGGATGAGGGGTGTTCACATTTCACACCTCTGAGAAGAAAAAAATAGTTGCTTACCAAAAATGGGAGATATTTGTAATTCAGAAGAACTACCATTCGTCCCAACAGTTTAGAGTCAGGCAAGCAATATTGCACCTCACCAAGTAGGCCATAATATGAACAGTAGATCGAGCACACTTTTCTAGCTTTTTCTTGTACATATAGGTTATCAGCTGTATTAATGAAATGGTTGACAATGCATAGTACATAAACAAAATAAGCCTCCATATTTCTCTGCTAATAGCCCCCTGCCTATGCCTCTTCATGCAAAATAACATCCTCTCCAGGCAAAGAAAGATACAGAATCATAGAATGGTTCCGGTTGGAAGGGACCTTAAAGATCATCTAGGTCCAACCCCCCTGCCAGGGGAGGGACACCTCCCACTAGACCAGGCTGCTCAAAGCCCCATCCAGCCTGGCCTTGAACACCTCCAGGGATGGGGCATCCACAACTTCTCCGGGCAACCTGTTCCAGTGCCTCACCACCCTCATAGTGAAGAATTTCTTCCTAATATCTAATCTAAATCTCCACTCTTTCAGTTTAAAACCTTTACCCCTTGTTCTATCGCTCCACTGCCTGATAAAGAGTCCCTCCCCATCTCTCCTGTGGGCCCCTTTAGGTACTGGAAGGCTGCTATAAGGTATCCCTGGAGCCTTCTCTTCTCCAGGCCAAACAATCCCAACTCCCTTAGCCTGTCTGCATAGCAGAGGTGCTCCAGCCCTCCGATCATCTTCGTGACCCTCCACTGGACCCGTTCCAACAGGTCCATGTCCTTCTTGTGGTGAGGGCTCCAGAGCTGGATGTAGTACTCCAGGTGGTGTCTCACCAGAGCAGAGTAGAGGGGCAGAATCACCTACCTTGACCTGCTGGCGATACTTCTTTTGATGCAGCCCAGGATGTGGTTGGCGTTCTGGGCTGCAGATATAGCTCACATGTCCTCTAGATCCCATCTGTGCCATGCTTTAAGTAGTTCTCTATATTAAGTTTTCATTGTTACAGAGCAATATAGAGCATTCTGCCTCACTCCCAGCAGACATCAAGTACTACATATCACAAGCCACATTTGCATGAGGTTGTTTGGGTACTCAGGTATAGGAATGATATCCTTGTTACAGGGGGTATAAAATTTCCAGACAAAAAGTCTCCTCATTCCAGCTAGCAACTATGCAATAATTACTTGTCTACTGAAATGAAACAACTTCTGTGGTGGGATGGCAACAAATAAGCAAACAAAGAGATGACAGATTATCTGTATTAGCTGGTAAAATTTTTGACACAGACACTGTGACAAAATCGTTGGTGTACCAAGATTTTTAATCCCGGTATAGATTACTATTGGATATTTGCTCTCTGTACTTCAGTAAAAAAAAAATTATTCGGACTATGTGGCCAAATGAATGGATCACTTCTGTTCTCTCACTTTCTCTCTCACTCTTTAAAAGATGAAATGTTGAGACAAGCCTCGTGGGATTGGCACCTATTTCTTCCAAGCAACCTTTTATTTTGAAGTGGTTGCTTAGAGAACTGAAGTCAACCCTTTAAGTGTACAGTTTGGGATATCTTACATGCTCTCCTAGGAAACCGACTCTCATTCTACAACCATCGGCATGCAGCCTCAAAATTTTACTTATACGCTTGGAAACTTGTGGGTTATTCCTGGAACTATCCTTCTCAACCTCCTCTGCTCCCACTTTCGGTACAATTGCTCTTGAGAAACAGAATAATTTTTAAAGTGACCCAATCCTTTGCTGAACTACTAGCCAATTCAGTCTGGCAGCAAGATGCATAGTTCAAGTCAGAATAGTACAAATGTGAATAATGAATTCAGAAGTGTTTTTTTTCCAGAGGTGATTTTTTAGTTGTGTATATTTTAAAAAAAATAATTTGGCTGTGAACACAATGAATAATTTCTTTAGGGTTTTTCTAAACTAATCATATTTTTCTAGACAAAAGAGTCAGCCCTGTAGACATTCAGGGCTGTATCTCTAGATGTTCCTGCTCATAGAACACACTGTAATGGGTCTCTTTCCTCGGCCAGAGAGCCACAGTGTGACACAAAGCAGACCTTCTTTTTGCAACCTAGAGGGACATGTTAATTATTTATATCTTTCCTTAATGGACCACCACCATGGTCAAGCTATGAACCGAACTGTGAAAACACCATTGACTCATATTAAACTCATGTTTAGACAGTGGAAGATGTAATTTTAATAAGCCTTACCCTGTCTGTGTTTTTATTTATTAATGTCACTTTAGTAGCCATAAGTCTATCACTAGGAGATGTAGAAGCCGTGGTCAGTGTAACTTCAAGTGAAACACTGCCTCCACTATCTGCATTTCTTAAACTCAATTTTTTGAAATAATAAAGTATTTCCAAGAAAATACAAAACACAGTTGGTTATCATCTAAAAAAGGCTTTTCCTCTGGATTTATGGCTTATTCTGAGCATGAAATGGTGCTGGCACAGGCAGCCTGTAAGAGAAGGGCAGGATGTGAAAAATCTCCCTTTCATTACAAATGGACTTGTCTGTCTTCTAGCTGTGGAATGCCAACAATGAGAACAATCAGGGTCCCTCTGGCCAGTTTTCAGACAGGGACAGATGAATGGAAGCAGCAAAGAATTTCCTGAGTGAGGAAGAATGAATTTGTAGCTGTCAGAAACAGGGAGCCTGAATATGGAAGCTGGAACTATGACCTAAACACCTGTTTTCAAGCCCAAATCTCATTAAGAATGGAAGCTGGATGGAAAAGATGCAATAAATGGAGAGAAATTCCTGTTCACTGCACGACTTTCAAAGACAAGACTAGGATGGCAAAACCCTCTAAGTAGAACTTTGGCTCAGATGAGGTCAAACAGTAAAAATCTCCTGACCTTCACTCCTGGAATATTGCCCCTCTTGGACAATTCTAGGACTGTAAGAGCTGGAACAGGGCATGCTGAGTAAAACTTAGGCAGAAGCCTCAAAAATTTCACTATAATAACGTGATATTAGCTTCATGACTCTAGCGTACCTACGTCAAAGGAATTTTGAATTAATTTGCCTTGCTTACAGTAAAACCAATGCATTTCAGTGGAGAATTCCCTGCCCTTCCTGCAGCTGGTGTGACAAAGCAACTTTTCAAAATGGGGCATGTGCTGTAAAGGCCTGGGTGGCAGAGATTACAGAGAGAGACTGCTGCCTACTGGCCCTTGGATTTGGTTAAAAAGCCATCTTGTTTTATTCAGTGTAGATGAAAAAAGTGCATCAGTTTGGTTAATACAAGTATAGGCCTGAACCTTAGCCTGGAAGTCAGACTCCATAACACTGTCATATCTCTGAATTTCCAGGCTGAAGCAAGAAGTCAAAGTGCAAAGCTCCCAGACAAAGCCCTTGTTTGGAAAGATCTTGCTGAAAGCCCAGTGAGACTGAGCAATACCGTAAGTTTGCCACTCAATTAAGGTGCTCTTGAGTGATCTCTTGACATATTTTTAGAAATGTGTCCTGGCTTTTGTTGGGATGAAGTTAATTTTCTTCCTAGCAGCCCATATGGTGCTGTGTTTTAGATTGGTGACCAAAACATTGTTGATAACACACCAGTGTTTTAGCTGTTGCTGAACAGCCCTTGCACAGCATCAAGGGCCATCTCTCTTTCTCACTCTCCAACCCCAGGGAGGAGGCTGGGGGGGTGGGCAAGAGCCTGGGAGAGGACACGGCCAGAACAGGTGACCCAAGTTGACCGAAGGGATAATCCATACTATATGACATTAAGCTCAACAATAAAACTGGGGAAAAGTTTTCCCAAAGTAGCCACTGCTCCAAGACTGGCTGGGCATCATTCTGTTGGTGATAAGTGACTGCTTTTGCACCAGTTGTTTCTTTTTCCACTTTTTTCCCCCTTTCACTTACTAAACTGCTTTTCTCTCAACCCGCAACGGTTTTTTTTCTCACTTTTGCCCTTCTAATTCTCTCCCTTATCCTGCTGTGGAGGAGTGAGAGAGCGACTGGGTGGGTGCTTATCTGCCAGCCAGAGTCAACCCATCACAAAATGGAAAGTTCATAAAAACTTCTTTAAATGATACTGAATGGGTTGGGTGCATAAAACCTTGTTTATCTGGTCTCTTATTGATTTAAGGCCAGGTTAGGTGGTGAGCTAAATTGCACAGACCTTACAGTGAGAAGTGCTTTAGCAGTACCTGTAGTCCTTTCATCAGAGGTTCATCTGCCTATGGGTTTTTGAGGATGACTGGGAGTGATTTACATAGATGTCATTAATGCTGTTATTGCTATGCAGCTAGATGACCTCAAGGGATGACTCATGAATGACAATATTCAGTGCAGAAATCTTCCTTTCATCATAAATTTAAAACAGTGACAATTCCGTTGATGAGTTCAGAAAAGGTCTTTCAATTTGAATATACATCTTGCTGAACTGGGCAGCCAAGTCCTTCTCTTACCTACAGAACTGACAAAGCAGGGATAACACTTGTGCAAGTCATCTCTTGTTTCAATAGCTTTCACTGATGACGTGAATGGAGACATTTCAAAGATGTTAGGCCAGCCCCATTCATCAGATGGAAGCAACTTTCAGTTACTCTCACCCAGACCAGATTTAAACCAGGCAGCCTAGAGATGACAAGTTCCTTACCTCATGGCCAGTCTCATAACTTGTGTGATCCCATTCTCTTTTCACTCCTTTGATATTAGAAACAACAACAATAATCTCCCGTCTTCAAATCAGAATAAAAACT
>VWZL01002676.1:32939-170684 GCA_013396915.1 Stercorarius parasiticus
TTTTTTTTAGTTTTAAGAACAACAAAGAACACGTGCCAGCAGTGGATAAGACACGGGCCAAAGTCTACAGGCTTCTGGCACTACGGTTCTGTTTCTTCCAGCTGAGGAGTAATAATTTGACACCTCTGAAGCAGCAGGACCTCATACCCTGACAACTGCAGCCTTGTTCTACAGTTCTAAGCCATGCGAACACATGACAAAAATCACAGTCAGCAACATCCATAGTGGATTTTTTTCCCACCTTAGCAGTTCTTTCTGTCCTCTGATGTGGGCTTGGAGATATGCTCTGCGGTATCACTGTTAAGCTTTTCATTTATTTTTCCACACTTACCTACACAGAATGAAACACTCCCTTTTAGACGCCAGTTCAAATTATTCAAGATACTTTTGACAGCTGCCAAGTAATTTAGAATGATACCTTCTTAACACCTTCTCAAAACGGACCTGACAACACAGAAGAGTAAAGCTCCCCTCTGCTTTTAACCATTCTGTACATGCAGAATTTACCAAGGCTATTAATTTCCTTGAAGCACAGGTTTTTTTCTTCTTAGTTGGGTGAAGGGGCTTCGTGTTACTTTGGGCTAGAATGCACATTGCCATTTACAAATTACTATAGTTTTCCTCCACTTGTCACCACAAAAATCCACACTTTGGTTGATAAGACCTTAACAGAAACTGGAGTATTTTAAAGGATGTAATTACTTTCAAGAGGATTACCCATTAAAATTCTTGATGGGTTCTGCAAGAAGCATACAAGTTACTGAACTGGTCAAACAAAAGCCTTGCTTTCAAGGGCCTGATTGTACCACTTTTACGTTTACAGTACAGCAAATAAGAAATCACCTGATCAGTTTAATTCACCTGCCTGTCTGGGTTGCCCCTCTCTTTAGGAATCAATCCAGAATAATCTACCAGAAAATAAATCATGATGCTAGCTGACTCCTTTTGCAACACTGAGAAGCGGTCCGTGAGCAGAGCAGGAGAAACCTGGCGCGTGTTCAGAATGAAGGTTGTCACAGAGGGTGGCTCACTATGCTTAAATATTAATAAAAGATGTAACTTCAAATGGAGCTCTCATGGTGACCTGGTTAGAGGGCATATAGCCAGAAATGCTTTTAGATATGTGGCCACCTTTTAGTGCATGTGGCCATGAGCAGAAACCCTTGGAACATGGGTATTTGATTCAGGAAACTCTCCCAAACTGGGGGTGGGGAGCCGGGAGGAAAGCTGCATCACTTACCTAAAACAATGTGTCCCTGTGAAATGCATGGATATATAATACCTAGGCAGCATAAACCATGTGTTCATCGTTATGGATAAATACATCTTTCAGCACCAGACATTTTAGAAAGTAGATTAAAAAAGAAAGCCCTGAGCAGTGTTAAAAAAAAAATCTAAAACAAAACAAAGCAAAAAGCAGGAAGGACTTGTCATTGCAGCAGCAATTAACCCTTCTACCTTATCCTTCAATCCTAAGCTCCTGTTGACTATGAGTCCAAGAAGTAAAAAATAAAAATTAAAAAAATTATAGTAATGAGGAGCAGGGCCAGTCAGGCTTAGGTTTAATTTTTGGCATAGTCATTACTTACTGAGTCCTTGCTCCCTGAAAGAAGCTGATAGTTGATATGGAGGTGTTGGAAGAGTGAGGCAGTAGCTTGCTTGCTCTTCAGGCCAGGTCACCAGAACCTCAGATCCCATTCTCAAACAGGAACACAAGTCTTCATTACTGTGAAGGGTGTTACAACCAGAAATGAACTCCAAATTGACCAGTACTCCCAGACTACTAGTAATGACTGCTGTAGAAAGACCAGAGACAGATAGGAAACTTTGCTCACTCCATTTGAACAGATATGACAGATCTCTGGGATCTGCCGATGACCAGTCCCCCTTCCCTGCTCTCTGTGTGGTGTAGCTGTCAGAAATTATGGGTTTCCTTCTGTTTCAAGCATTCAGTGTGACACAGGGACCTTTTTAAGAGCTCTGCGGCCTAATTGGACTAGGTAGGCTGGCACTTGACCTTCAGGAAACAAATGAGTCAAGATGAGGCAAGGAGTAGGGTTAGCCATTCAGCAGGTGGCACCCTTCCCCTCCTTGTTCAGTCCTCAACCACCATTCCAGCATGGCACTTGTAAGCATGTGTTGTCAACCTACAAGGCATGGTGTTGTCAGAGGTTTTAAAGGCACACACAGAGATCACGAATATTAGCCTCCCTTTCTAATCTCACTCACAGATAAAGTTCTAATACCTAATTTGATTGCTTCTCTCACTCAAGAACCCAGAGAGCCTGTTTGAAGAGGCTCTTCACTGTCACAGTCTCCTAGGAATTTTGCCTGCTTTTCCAGTAACTACTGAAGTGACAAAAGCCAATCCAGGCCTCTTATTCTTTCATTATGTCAAATATTTTTTGTTTCTTTAATTTTCAAGCTGTGAATACGAAATCTCGAGAGTACACTCTTTGGAAAAGCAAAATTTTTGTTGTTGCTGCCTTTGGCCAATGGTAGCTCACTCTTCCTATCTACAGACGCATGCCCGAGTCTATGGCTACATGCCTTTAGATGTACTTGCCCTGACTTGGCTGCATCACAGCTTGCTTTTAACTGGATAAGATATTCTTTGTTATATGCTTCCAGATTTTGCATTCACATTGACTGCAATTGGGTAGACTCTTCATGAAAACCCACCGATTTCAGTAATATAAGGCATCAATTATGTTTTACATACTTTCTTATTTTTCCTATAGCGGCAGTTCCTTACTACTGCTACACACATACACGCCAAAACCTGACACAAGGTGGTGGTGGAGAGAAGGAAAAGAGGAGGGTGAAAGAATTTAGAGGTATTGTATGTCACCTGTTTTCCCTGTGGAATGCTCACAGCAGACTGGAAATTAAGAGTACAGCAATATGACTAAGGAATGTGATACGTGACTTTTAAATGATGGTGAAAATCTTGAAAAGTTTGAACCAGAAAAAAATGCATTGATTAAGGAATAGAGTGGGAGTCAATGTTCTGGACATTCCCAAGAAGTGACTTTGGGATAGGATGAGAAGTATGACCACAGAGAACTAGGAAAGGAAAACTGAATCCTTACAGCCACAACTGGAATAAGAATTCCATGACTGTAAAGCTGGAATACCTTTGGTAAAAGAACATGAAGGGGAAAAGGGGGGAGAGAGGGGAAAGAACATGCCATCCCCAGCAGAAGGGGAGTATCTCAGTAATACTCTGAGCAGCTTTACCAAATTAGTCAGAGCCTTGGAACAGCTACATGCTGCCTAAAGCCAGTGCAAATGTGACAATTCAAAGCACATCATCTTCACAGAAATCCAGGTAAATCTGTGTGAAAGAGAAACCTTTTGTATTTATGCAACCAAAGAATGAGTTAGGGAATAGGGGTGCCTGAGGTTGAGGGTACATTTCCTAGGCTTCTAAAAGAAGAAAATCTGACAGGGGCTGACATCATCCTGTGCAAGGCAATGGGGAAGAAGTCCTCCTGAAGAGCACTACCCAGTGCTCCTCTAGCAAGGAACACTCAAAGCTGAAATAATTTGTGGAATTTCTATCATTTTGTTTTCAATGCAGAGATGCTGTTAGAGAAGTAAGATGAAAGCACGGGACTTTGCACTTCAACTAGGATACAATGAAGTTGATCACATTCTTCGGGTTCATCTGATGATTAATTCATTGGCTTGGGGTAAGTTCCAAGAAAACTCTATCACTTGTTTAAACCAGATATTTCAGAGCAAACTGCTGAGCAGGTGCTACCAGAATTGCTTCTGATGTAGGTGTAAGCTAGCTCTAACTAGTTCGCTTGAGAACAGCTAGTCATATAGTCCTGGCACATCAGAACTGCTGATGAGCTATCAGCGGATTATTTAAACAAAATGGGTTGTTTGTTTCTGTGTTTTTTTTGTTTTTTTTTTTAACTTTGCTCAGTCTGTGCTACAATCCTTTCACTGCAGATGCCCTGGTAGAAGCTGGCATGCTGACTATTTAAAGGTAATTAAAGTGCATCTAAAATAAGTCCATTCTTTGAAGTGAACGTTGTTTAACTGGTCCCTTAGATGTTCACCTCTCTAAATATGACTGCAAATGTACAGGAAGTCCCAAGAATAGGTAACAGGCTTGAGCAACTCACCATAGCCAGTTGCCATGGAGAGTCAGTACTGTTTTCTGTGCTAGCTTTCATTCTGGGAGTGATAGACATGTGGAACTCCTTGTCAAAGAGGGCTGTTGATGCAAAGAGTTCAAATGAACTCAAAGTTCATGGGTTCAGAAGAAGACTGGACAAGCATACAGAGAACTTTGTAACTAACTGGACAAAGTGCATCAGACAGCAGCTATTTTAAGCTGGAAATAGTCAGAGACTGGGAGGGCATTTGGAGAAAGTATAGTATGTTATGATCTTGGCTTGGCTCAGTTTGGCATCTCTTTATGGCGACTGTTGGAGACTAGGACCTTTCTAGACTGTCTCAGATGACCTTCAGTACAATCATTCTTGTACTAAAGTACAACAGATGAACTTGAAAACCAACTTGGATTCTCTGGAGAGGAAGATGTGACATTATGGCATAGGTAATGCTCAGGGACATGAAATCAGGCTTGAGACTGAATGGAGTTCATGCAGGAACAGTCCTCAGATTGTGTAAGTCTGCAGGATCTCACTGGCATCAAGGAGCTTCACTAGTTTACCACAGCCCTGTGCAAAACAGATAAAAATATGCTGCTTAAAACACTTAATGTCCTCAACTGAAATAAGCAGATTTTATAGATTATTTGATTCATGGCTTTGGCATCCCCAATAAACATTTAAAATGGTTAATGGAAGTGCTTTTTACTTCTGGATAAAAACTACTAAAAGGGCTGACTCTGAAATATTTGAGAAGTTTGGTTTGTGTTAATGTTTAAAGGTTGGATTCTTATTCCAAACTTTTGGGATATTTTTGGGCAGTGAATTGTATGTGAACAAGCTTTCCCGTGTGGTTTGTAGGCCTTATGCTTGGCAGTGTTAAAATTACCACAGGAAGAGCTTTTTCTCATGGCATTTTGGCTTCCGGTCACAAGCATAGCCTGGAAGTCAAGAGGCGTGGGAAATTAAAATAAGAGGGGAAACAGTTAACCAGAATTCTGTGAAAAGGCTTTGGATCCACTGAAACTTATGGGAAGGTCAATCCTTTTTGTATCCAGATCAATTCTCCCATGCCTAATAAATTACAGGATTAGGTCAACAATGTTAGACATATAAAGAGACACTAAAATGTCTCGGGTCTTTCTGTTTGCCAGCTGAGGACTTTTCTCCCACTCTGTAGCCTCTAAATTAGGTGAGACAAATTGTTAATCTCCCAGTTAATAGAATCCCAATTACTTCCCTTGGGAAACCATGTCATAACTAATAGTTCATGGTGCCTTGATGCTTTTTCCCCCGGTATTTAGCAATATTAGTTAACTTCATTATTGTTTAATCTAGTCACTCCTCTAAACTCCTGATTTTATGGATTTAGCCTCTAAAGTAGGAGAACATAACTAAAGCCCATTTACAAAATGGAATAAAATGAATATACAACATGCCATAGACTATACACAGAATCCAAGCCAGATCAGGCAATAGAAGCCAGTTTCCCAGTTTTTGGACAAGTATTTTTACTCCAAGTTTACTCACGTTCTGTTTGAAATGGAGTGGTCCATTTTGGTCCAAACAGTTGTTCAAAATCACATCTGATTTGGAAATCAGGGGCTCGGAGATGAGGTGTACTGCTGCATCCCCCATGTATCCTCAGACCAGCAGCAGTTCTTTCCGCTGTGCTGCCCCCTCAGGCCCTGAGCACTTTGGGTGGAGGTAGAGGTAGACAGACCCTGATACTTCATCAACCCTGTCCCGCTCTCACCATCCTCTAACCAGTTGATAGTCCCTTGAGAGTGCACCCTTCAATTCTACACATTTTCCTGAGAGATGCTGATTCTCTTGGTATATTCAAAGGTTGCCACAGAGTAGCTTTTTCATCAGGACTCAGGTCATTCTGTGTCTTTGCTTTATCATCCCCTACCTCTGCCTTTTATTGGGAAGAAAAACAATCTCATGCTAGAAAGAGAGACACAGAGGTAGCTCACTGTTCAAGTTTAATTGAAACTTGTAATAAAAAGTGTGAAAGCTTCAGTCACATAATCCAGGTCACTTGACAAAGTTGAGTTTTCAATCTGAGGCAGGAGGCCATATCAGAAGGGATTTGTACATTAGGCTGTCTGTTCGTCAGCACCCCTGGTCCTACCCATTTCAGTAAAATCAATCACCTGAGGAAGCAACATATCTCTTTTCATACGGAGGGAGCTAATTTTTAAGAAGTGGATTTTAGGTTTGCAAAACATAGGTTTGATTTAGATGCCTATTCACTGCCACATATAGGTAATCTGAAAGGCCAGCAAAGAACAGTTGACTTCACCTTCAAACATTATCATCAATTTTATTCTGCAGAGGGTAATGCTTTATTAGTATTTGGAAAAGGAAGAGGCCAGCTGAGTGAGTGATATAGTCAGTATTTTTCTCTTCTGCAAAAATATATTACATTTTATGTTAGGGAGAGGTAACTGATGTGAAATATTCAAATGCCACAAAACCGGTTCAAATATAGTGAGTCCATCTCACATATGAGTTGAAATAGAGTGAAAACCAAAGGAGCATTTCAGTAGAGCTGACCAGATTTTGGTCTGTATCCAAGGGTTTCTGTTCAGCATAATGAGTTAATCAGATCCTGTTCAGCCCTGTACTTCCCCACATGAGACACAGCATCCTTCTGTTACATCCCCAAGCTGTTGAAATCAGCATAAGTTCCTGACTGTGAGCTTCATTGGCCCAGAAGAAAGGGAAGTGGTGGTACAGTATTATGCAATGACTATTTTGCTTGGGAAATCTTTAGTCCTTTTGATTCAGACCAGTTAGTATTTGTCCGTCTCCTGGATTTATTGCAACTGCCATCTTTCAAGAAAGATTTTCAGGGTGATGGGATATTGCTCACAGGATACAGGTGAGATAAGTGGGTCTTCACTGTTGGGGAGAAGGTGAGGGAGAGGGAGGGTTTGCTGTATGGTTTGTTTTGTACTAGTGACCCATGGCAGCTGGAAGTATTGGTGTGCAGGGAGCAATGTTTAAATGAGATTTTAATCTTTGCCATGGCATCGGCAGTTTGGGAGAGGCATCCTTTTAAACTGATTTGTTATAAATCAAAGATCTGTATATGGAAATAGCATTTGATTAGAAACTGTCAAATTTTCTTCAGCAGACACATGGGCTCTGATTTCAGAGCATCCGTCTTAATATGTTTATCTTCATAGACATGCAGAAAGTTTTACCACAGGAAACTGATATGCAGAGATTAAATGACTTTCCCAAAGTCATATAGGAAGTCTGTGGCAGAGCAAGGAAATGAATCCACGTCTCCTGAATCTTTGGCTAGTACCTGAGACACTTTTTTTTTTTCCCCTGCAAAACAAACCTTATGTCAGAATTGAAATTTCTGGGTGTACTTCAAGTCCACCAGGAGTCCAGCTCCATACATTTAGTAGGGCCACTGTGAATTTTCTCTAAAGCTCTTCTGACTCAGGAAGTGGAAAAATAAAGTAAATCTTTTATGTAACTGTGTCAAGAGGCAACTTAGCAGCCAAGCCTTTCAAGGAAAGTGGATTTCCCTTGTGTGTTCTGGCTTATAAATCCTGTCTCTTTTATTTTAGGAATATAATTGTTGCACCTTCCAAAACAACACACAAGCAGCCAACTGCAACAGTCAGTGTCTTGTGTGCCTGTGAACGACCTTGGCCAATGCAAGGAAAAGAGAAGCTGGTATCAAATTAATGAAAAGGAAAGGCAGAAAAACCAGAACAAATAGGTTTAATGACTACAAATAACCCACTTTTGCCACAAAATCATCTATTGGGCATACATAAATGAGTCGTTTTATCTCTAAGATCTCTCTAATCAAAGAGTAGAATTGGACCCTTCCAGATGCTGATTCAGTCCTCCTGAGATAGGTTTCTAAAATAAGTGTGACGAACAATTTTCTAGCAGTTCCTGTCTCCCTTCACTGACGGTAGAGGAACTTACAGTAGATACATGACTTTGACAGGAGAGAAACCCCAAACATTATCTCTCTATGTGCCAGTTACATGGCTTTTCCTAAGACATAGGTAAAGCATTTAAGGCATCTTCCTATTTCTTTGCTCTGATTCGTTCCACTCACTTGTTCATCTGTACATATTGCCTAAGATTTGCAAAAAAAAAAGATCATGAAGGAGCTTCCAAAAACCTTAAACTATGCAGGACACATTTTCCTCCACATAAATATAACTTCTTGAATCCATGTACAGTTAAAATTCTCAT
Organism: Stercorarius parasiticus; assembly: GCA_013396915.1. Classification (NCBI taxonomy): domain Eukaryota; kingdom Metazoa; phylum Chordata; class Aves; order Charadriiformes; family Stercorariidae; genus Stercorarius; species Stercorarius parasiticus. Next base: position 41,309 of record VWZL01002676.1, read on the forward strand.
AAAAATAAAAACTTTTGAATCACTTAGCTGTATTTCTTCTTCAGTCAGCTAATGAAGGAAACCGGTAAGCATGAAGTAAAATCAGAATCTTCCTTGAAAAGACACTGTGTTGTAGAATCTTTTCCTTCTCCAGAAATTCCTGTTTGTCACTTGTCAGTACAGAGAAAGAACAACAAAACTCGAAAATGAGGTGTTGCATCCTTTTGCCAGGACATCAGCATCCAACTGCTTCTGCTGCCTAATGTAAAAGAGTTCTTTTAGGCAAACGAAAGGAAGCAGTTGCCTCTAATTTCCTTTCACTTTCCAATAGTTTCTTTTATCCTCAGGTTGGCTTTCACCCAACATCATCTTTTTGAAGATATCAATTCAGGACATTTTTTACTTCAGAATAATTTTTCAGCTGTGTGATTAGAAAAGGAATATTTCAGCATTATACTGTTTAATGTCTAGCACAACAGCACCTGGATATTTCTGAGGGCTACCTTTAAATAATTTACTAAAATAAAAACAGGAAACTAAAAGACCTACTTCTCCTTTGAGTTAGAATTCCTCCCTAATTTAGAAAGCCTTTCAATCAGATGATGAGCATTACATTGGTACACATATGATGCAGAAGAACCAGGCTATGAGTATACAAGCTTCACGTACCAGCACACATGACCACATGTAGCAAAAGAATAAGAAAGTTTACAAACAAAAAGCAAATGACAAACCTAACTGATAATAGTACCTGTGATGCAAAAGCCTAACTCTTGCAACATCAGAAAACAATTTCTATCCTGTGACACTAGGAGTCTCATTCCTGCTTTGAAAGTCTGCATGCTTTTGTAGGGATCTAATATTAAATTAATCTTTGAGGAAACTTCTGCAGAAATGCACTGAGGAAGAAAGTGATTCTTCCAGTTTAAATTCTAGAAAGAACTGAAAAAATCATACTTCTTCCACAACGAGTGTGTAACTGTAGAATAATCACACTGTTCTTTGCTACTAGTTGTTTATTTTGCAAGAAACCTATTGTCCTACAGAGCTCTTTCTGCCTACTTTTAACATTGCTTGCATTTTTTTATTTTCTTAACTGATCTGCTGGGCTCATGCAGGTTCTTGCACGTGAGCAGCACTGGGAGCCATTGGCCTATCCACACTGCCTCTGATGAACTCACCAGTCAAGCTGTTGGCCCCAAAACATTCTTCAGCCTCAGGATTCCTTTCTGGCAGTGCAAAAGTTGAGCTCACATCGTTGGGCAAAGACAAAACAGGAACCCTGCTTAAAATAGTAGATGATGACATATAGATTGTCTGGATTTTATTTTTAACTAGGTCAATCTTGTGCCAGTGAAAGTGATGGCTGAGATGTCAAATTAAAGTCATAAAGTGATTTGGTCCTGCTGATGAGGATCATCTCCCTCCAGGCTGTGCCAGGATAACCCAGCCTAGAGCTACTTCAGACTCTGACCTTCCATTCTTTCTCTAATACCTCTCCATAGGTTACTTGGACCATAACTGCTGTCTCCTTTGCAGCATACTTCAGCCCCAGCTCATCTCTTCTGCCGGCTGTTTCTGTCCTGGCTGTCTCCCAGATCCCGTCTACCTCCAGATAATTCAGCATAGCGCTCTCATATGACTATATGAAGGCACTTCCTACTCTATTACAGGGTCATTTGTTGTAAATAAACCCAGTTATTTGGTCTACAGCACTGTGGGTCACTCAGAGATGAAACGGAAACATTCTAATGCTGAATGGGGCTGGTAAATTATCAAGCCCGGTAAAGAAAAAGCAGCTGTGTACAATACATACTATGCACCTGGTTTTTATTCATTAGGAAAGCAACAGGCTCACGTAGTTTTCTTTTTCAATGAAAATATAGTATGTGCCATTTCTTTAGACAACAAACATTAAACTGTGGTGATTAAAACAGACCATATTTTTTTTTACTTGCAGGAACATATAATTTGCACCTAAGAATATTAAAACAATTGTCCAAGGAGATCTCAGAAGCACTAGTAACGTTGAATTTTAAGAAAGATTAGAACATGAGGAAATTCTAGAGGCGTGATAAGAAACAACCACTGATAATAGTTAAGAATTCAGTTGGGGGAATCAGGGCAAGTACAAGATGAGCCTGACACCGGTTTTAGGCAAAATCACAGAGAGACTGCTATGCAACATTATCCAAAAGGAATGAAGAAATTGTAACATCAAGATGAAAGATATGCTGTCCTAAAAGGCTAATGTTTGCTTTCTGATTATTTCCTTTCTTTTCAAGACTACAGAGTTGATGGTTAGAGATAATTGTATAAACATAATATTTTTAGCGCTCTATAAAGCATTTGATACAGTCCTGTGTGAATTGTTTTTTTATCTGAAAAATTAATAAATAACGCTAGCAAAGAGAACATCAGTATACCTCATGTTAAATATATCAAAGGTTAGCAAATCACAGCAGATTTTGTAAAAAAGGGGATGATCAAACAGTACTGTTTCTACTGGTATCCCATAGGCTCTTTTTCCTGGCTGAATGTTACTCAGTGTCTTTATCTGAGATCTCAAAGATTTGCAGCAAAATTAAAAAATGTTCGTTAAAAGCTATTGGAACTACAAGTGATATCAGAGACTACATCAACCTGGATACAAATTAACACAGATTATATGGTAAAGTGGGCTTACTTAAGATATGTGCATTTTAAAACTCACGAAGGAAGACTGGAGATCATGCCTTTAAAACAACCAAGTGAGTACTACGAATTAATAGCTCTGAAAAACATGAGGATTCTAGAAAATGACCATTTGTGAGTTCTGGTGAGATGTTGAGACTGTCTTTGTAGACATAAATTTTGATTACAAAAGAAGGAGACTACTGAGGAGGAAAAAGAAAAGGAATATTACCTCTCTATCTGGCACCAGGGAGAGCTTTTGGGGAGTCATCTGTACAGTTTGTTGCCTACTCTGGCAAAAGAATGTAGAAAAACTGGAAAGTGTTTAGAAAGAGTTAGGAGAATGACCTGAGATTAGAAATACGTGTCCCACAGTGTGAGACTGGTTTAGAAATATCGCAGTCTGAAAGTAATTTCAGGTAACAAATAGCTTTCTAATCTATCAGAAGAAGATGCAAATAAGATTCAGTGACTAGAAGCTGCAGTTAGACATAATTCAGGCTGGGAGTTTGCCTTTTTAACAGGGTGACAAATCATCCATTGGGATTATTGGGCCCTTAGTGAGGCCGCACCTGGAGCACTGTGTCCAGTTCTGGGCTCCCCGGTTCAAGAAGGACAGGGAACTGCTGGAGAGGGTGCAGCAAAGGGCTACAAAGATGATTAGGGGATTGGAACACCTCTCTTATGAAGAAAGGCTGAGGGATTTGGGTCTTTTCAGTCTGGAAAAAAGACAGGTGACGGGGGACCTTATCAACACTTATAAATACTTAAAGGGCGGGTGTCAGGAGGATGGGGCCAGGCTCTTTTCAGTGGTGCCCAGTGACAGGACAAGAGGTAATGGGCACAAACTTGAGCATAGGAAGTTCCACCTAAACATGGGGAGGAACTTCTTTCCTTTGAGGGTGGCAGAGCACTGGAACAGGCTGCCCAGAGAGGTGGTGGAGTCTCCATCTCTGGAGGCATTCAAAACCCACCTGGACACATTCCTGTACAACCTGCTCTAGGTGACCCTGCTCTGGCAGGGGGGTTGGACTAGATGTTCTCCAGAGGTCCCTTCCAACCCTACCGTTCTGTGATTCTGTGATTGTGCTTTGTGTCTCAGCTGAGAACTTGAAATACAACCCAGACCTGGGCACATTGGATCAGTCAGTGGGAGCGCTGGGCTTGAAGCAGAAATTTCTGGGTGAGATGCTGCAACCTGGACCATGTAAGAGTCAGAGTAGTTTAGAATTTTCCCATGTGGTTTTTGAAACCTCTGAAAAACTCAGTTTATGTGTTGTGTAAAACAGGACCAGAGTTCTTGTGCCTCCAGAAGAGATATGGCCATCCACTGAAGTGCAGTCTGCGGACTAAGAGAGTAGAAGAGTTAGATGAGGAAGGTGCCCCAATGGATTGTTTAAACTCACTATATCTGTGGCAGACCTGAATGAGGTTTTAATGTACATTAAAATTATTCTGTAGGCAGTTATATACTGTGAAGCCAAAAAATTTCCTTTCCTCCACCTCCCCCCTCCCAAGCCCTAAGGCTTTCATTTACAGTAGAAAAACGGAGCCGGTAAATCTATACTGTTCTATAAACAGGGCAGCACAATGTCTGTTAAAATTCTGGGCAATTTCTTGTAATCATATATACTTAAGTAAAATTTACATGATCATTACGGGCTGCTCCTGGGCAATGGCTCTTTGTCAGCCTATAGTGATTAGCACATCAGTGCTGCCAGGACAAAATTCTGTCAGCACCACAAGAAGTAATTTCATCAGGTTTCTTTTTACACAGACTTGCGGCTCACACTGGCCCTGCAGCCTACTAGGCTTTTTTTTTTTTTTCTTTTTTCCCCCTAGCCATGCAGTCTGACTCTTCAGGTGGAAATTAAAACAATTTCAAGAATGAAGAGTTCTACCCTGTTTCTAAAAATAGCCCCGATCTTCAGCAGGGGATGTGATTCCTTAGCCATGTGCAACAAAGATGACCTCTTTGTCAGGTCTAGCCTGCAGCAGGAGGTGTCTGCTCCTGGTCTACTTTTACATTGGTTCAAAAATAAACAGCAAGTTCCTCTGGCTGGCCTCCCTTGCCAAAGGCAGGCAAGGAACATTCTGTACAAGGAAGCACTCACAATCATTCGAGGGGCCAACTCTAATGAAGTTAATTGATGCACTGACTATGTGTGTTGAGCATTAACGCTTTATTAATACGTTCATGGGTTACACAGCTACATATTATATTAGTGCACAGTGAACATAGTACCGTACATTTGGGATATCCTATGGACGTGAGTTGAAAGAGAATGCATTTATTTTTGCAAAATGGAGCCTTTGTGCTCAGATCTGAAACTTACGTAACATGCCAGGGACACCAGAATATATCACCTACTTTTCTAAAAACAGTTGAATAAACCAGAAATGTGTGTGATATTTTACAGAAAAAAAAAAAAATCCTAATTAAGAAAAGGTCACTTGAGTCCTATATGAATTCCATCTTTTAGAAAAACAAAACAGGGAAAGGAAAAGGAAAAATTTAAAGTTGAAGCAACATGAAAGTCATTGCAATGTGAGCATGATGGAAAAGTAATGCCTCTTTTAGCCATCTTTAGTATCCAGGAATTAGAAAACTACACTACAGTGTCGGCACATTGGGAGAGTGAAATTTGAGGTAAAGAACAGGGTCCCAGTGCCCCATTCCAGCCATGCGAAAGATTTAGATGGGGTAAAACAAAAATATATACCAAAATATGTTTTCATTGGGAGAGAGTTGCGCAGTGCTGTTAGAACAAGGACCTGGACGTATGTCTTTGACCTTGAAGCAGCACATACACCCGGGGGAACAAGTGAAGTGCAAACACTATATACTTTGCCCTGTCCTAGCTGTATCACCGTGTTGTGATTAATGAATTCAGAGACATGGAATAACACTGCTGATAAAGTCGGGGCTGGGGAGACATCATTTGGGTTTAGGAGAGAAACATCAGAGGAGAGACGGTGCCGTGTCTCTCTGTAATGGCCTTCCCCTGGCACCAGTTATCAGCAGTTTAGCTCTGTACAGTACGATGGCCTCCATAACAGGGGCAAAGAGAGCAAGTTGCTTGAGAGACAGACCAGGGTCTAAAGTCCCGGAAGAGTTTCACACGTTAGAGCCATTATATCCTTTAAAGTGAGTGATAACACTGAAAATATTTTATTCCTGTTGTTGGCTTCTGTGGTAGAAGCTCATCTCCACACACACAGAGGCGCACAAAGAGGCAAAGGCAGGTAGGGGGACCTAGCCAATACCCTGATACGGCCTCTATCCCAGGGGTCATCAGCCCATCAGAGGCTCATCTCTACACATGTGAAGGAGCAGAAAGGCACAACAGAAAGTGGGGGCACCCAAAAAACCTAGTCAGAGAAATGAGCCCCTCCCAGGGCTGCCACAGGGGAGCATCAGCCCCATGGTCCACCAGTGGCACCCATGAAAATGAATCACCTGGAACATCTTGCTGGGTCACCACACAGACTGAGAGTGTCACAGCCCGGGGGTATGGGACACTTGACATGATGCAGGGGAAGTGCATCTTGGCATTGTACAAAGTTTACTATGGGATGTTTAGTGGAGGAAATGAAAGTTGGGAAAGGGAGAGATCAAGGTGGTTTGGGAAGGAAGAAGTGTGGAAACTAGGGAGAAAAGGGGACAAAAGGGGATGATGATGTGTAAACTGTTTCTTGTCAGTACACTTGTCTGGCCATGCCCTCTGCCTGGTCAGCCCAGTCTGTCCTGTCTTCCAAATATACGGTGCTTCTGGGTGACAGGCTCTCTATTCTGTGTGCACATGTGTGTAAGAAGGTACAAGTGACAACCCCTGAGAGGAGACCATGGGTCAGAGGGCCTGTGTATCTGTGGTGCTGGCAAGCGCAACAAGTCAGGGTGTGCATGCCAGTGTGCGATGGCTAGTGAATATCACAAGCTGGACTAGGCAGTGAGTGGGTGAAGTGGCCTGAGAGCCAGGTGTCTGTGTTTCTCTGAGTGGAGCAGGAGGAGGCATCTCGAGGAGCTAGCTATCAGGGAATCCTTTGTGTGTGTTTGTCTGTCTGTCTGTCTGTGTGTGTGCATGCCTCTGAGCAGAAGGCAACAGGGGAGATGAAGGATCCAGGACCAGCTTCTGGGTGGACTGTGAGAGAGGCTGGTCTAAGGAGAAGGTCTGTAAAGATAGGGTAGGTACACATGTACACAGTCAAAAACTAAATGGGCAAAAATAATGTTGATCAGTTCTCAGAATACAAGGACAAGACGACATCCATTGAACATGAAATTAAACCTCTTGCTGTTAAATACAACACACTTCCTTGGGGACCTCAGAGTCACAGTGTATTACTGAGGATAAGCAGCTACCAAAGAACCAAAAAGAAAGGGAACATATTATTATGACTACAGAGCTTCGGTCCTCAAGGTGTAAAAGCCAACCTTTAACTACCTCAAGTCCAAAAAAAATATTTTCTCTCTCAGTGTGGTACGCTATAATTCCCCATGATGGACTTGACTAGCTCTCAGGACTGCTTGGTACTTCTCACGGTGAGAGGCAAGGTCTACTTTCCCTGTGTGTGGCAAGCTATCTTTTCTTCAACAGTGTTAAAATCTAATATAAATCAGTCCAGCATTTTCTGCAGTAATGATTAAGTAAACAACTTGACCATGGACTTTAATCGAAGACTGCAAGAAGAGATGTGGAGAAGTACCCAGAAGAGTGTTACTGTAGGTGCATTATTCATTGATCTGCTGGGTCTTGCTAAGTACATTTTTCGAAAAAAAAGCCCCAAACCATCAGATGCTGGATGACGAACGTTACTAGGAAATCTGAACATTACCAAGTGGCTCCTAAAATGCAAGAACTGCAACCTGATCACCTGTCCCTCTTGAGGCCAGCATTGGGTCTACCATATGAAAAGCATTTAGCCGTAAAGGTTGGCATCATTATTCAGACATCTGTACAGAGAGATGGGCAGAGTGAGTCCCTCCTCTGCAACAGTCTTCTAGTCTGACCTTAGACCTGTTGTTTAATTTCCACACAGTGTGGTTTTCCCATTTGCAGAGATGAGATGTTTCAGCCTGTCCTTAACTCGAATGGTGGCTTTTTGAGCCTAAAAATGGTATGGCAAGGTGTTAAAAGCTATGTCACTAAGAATGACCTAAGAGGGTAGATAAAATGACAGTCTACATAGAAGGCAAATTCTTTACCAGCAAACTTTGCAGAGGGAGGTGCTTGGACAGATTGGACAGATAGAAAACTAGCGTCTTCATTGTTTATTATTATTTCATAGATTTTCTTACCACTTTTTCCATTTAGGGGTTCTATTTATCTCCATGTTTCCTGCCTTCTCCTTCCCATTTGTTCTGGCATTGAAGCCGCCACTAGACAGGCATTTGAGCCAGAGAATCCCAGATCTAAACTTCTTCAAAGGCTGGAGGATGGGGGATGAAAACAGAGTTTTGGCTCCTAAAATGTAAGTTCAGCTGGGGATTCAAATTCCACCTAGTTTGGGGTTGGGTGATTGTGAGATTCCAGTTCAAGTTCATCTCTCCAGTCATAAGGTGGAATTCACGACATTAAAATTCTTTCCACAGCACGAAGGGGATGTCATCGTAAACACTGCATTATGACTTCCCTACAGGTTGCTGCAGAAGAAGAAATTAACCCAGGAGCAGCAGAGACCTTTAAAAAACACCATGACCTTTCTGTAACAGAAAACATGGGAAAATCTAAGTCTTAAACTCATTTGATTCTGGCTTGGCACTCTGTGCAAATCCCTGCATACAGAGAAGTTTAGGACAGGGATTTCTATGATGCCTCCTTAACTGCAGCCACAGTTTTGCATGTAAATATTCTAAGCCTGAGATCTTGATGTATCCTAAACCAGGCATCGATGCTTCTGAAGTGTAGAGATTAATTGTGAGAGTGTCATTGTGAGAAAGGCAACCACAGTAACATCCAAGCTCTGAATCTGGACATGGAAAAAATAACAAAGCAGAAACAAAAACAAAGAAAAGAAACAGAGTCTGTGTTGGAGCCCTTCTAAAAATCATATGCAAGAATCCAGATGGAGAGAGTTCTGGATGCTGTTCATGCCTAACATGATCAGCAGATAGATGAGTGGCTTGGAGACATGAGAAGTGAGCTAGAGAAAGTGCCAGACTGCTTGTTGGGATTTCAAGGAGTGTTTGTGGTAAGCCACACTTCAGATCTTTTTATACTGCGGCCTGAGTGCTGTCTTAGAGACCATGAATGGAAACTTAAGGACCAAATATTTTGGGGTTGGTCATGATTTCATGATAGCGATCCCATTTTCCAACCTGTAAGCCATTTTCCTCTTAAGACTTGTGAGCACTATTAGATCAAAAAAACAAGCCGGTCTCACTTCACCAAAAGGTTCATAGCATGCAGACCACAGTATTAATAAAGGAAAGGGCTATAAAGGTATTCTCCTCTCACCAAGCTTTAAATGTGCCTTGCAATTATCTTTCATTTCTCCTCCAGCCTTAACCACTCCAGTTTTTGTGCTGGGGAAACTCTCTTTCTCTTCGCCTCTCCCTCTTTTTCCCCCCTCCTTGCTGCTTCTGACAACATCCTCAGCCTCCAATCTTTTTCTTCAAGTGGACATTTTATGTTTCAACGGTCACTTTCAGGCTGTGAGATTCAGCCCGGGCTTGTTCAAGTGGTTTAGACTCCTTCCTTTTCCCTTTCACCACTGCTGTAAGGAGGCAGCGTTTGCCGCTTCCCTGAAAGACAAACCCTGTAAAATTCCTGCTGTGAGCATATGTGGTTGGGCTTTTGTGGATAAAAGTGGTGGTTTCCTATCCTCAGAGTTGCTGGAGTGCAGAGTAAAAAGGACGAAAGCCCAAAATGACACGCAGTGTTTATGCTAGGCAAACTATCTCAGCCGTTTTGTTGGTGTCAGGTGCATTGACTCAGCAACAGACCTTTTTTTCTTATTTGCTCGAACAGATAAACTGCAATTACCCTCTGAAAGATAATAATTATGCCTCCCTTTCTTTCTCTGTTCTCTGGAACATGAAATACTTCTTCCATTGACCATAAAAGACCTAACTTACCTATCACTTGCTACACAGTCTGTCCCAGTTTCTCAGCACAAGAATAATATTTGGAAAGAATTACTTGACGTTCTGATTTGCAGCAGGACCTAAACTAACCCAGATAGTGAGTACCCGATTGGCCTGCAGCTTATGCTTTTTAATCTGTTAAAAAGCATATATCAAATGGGAAACACCAGGAAAGGGAAGGTTCCCAGATGTTGGAATGGTGTTCCAGAGCCTTAGGGAAAAGGGTGATTAAGGACTGAGTATGTACTGCAGATGTCAGGTTGTTTTATAGGCTTGATTCAAAGCCCATTAAAGTTAAAGAGAATCTTTACATTATCTTTGATGGGTTTTGGATGAGGCCTATGGATATTGAGGAGTCTTAAGTGACAAGTAGTCTGAGCAGGACTGATGGAAAGTCATTAGAAAGTTACTATCATGTAAAGGGATTTTCATGCAGAATACCCACGCAGTACTTCTGCCTCTATACTCACGCCGTAGGTTAATATGTAAGCTACTCCAGAAGACTGCCCGTCACTCTGTGCCTCTTACTGCTCCAGCACAAGCTACAAGCTGGATAGGGAGAAAAGCCCTTTTCCGGCTGGATTTCCCCTTTAGCACAGCTTTATGTGCTTGTATAATATGAAACAGCCTTTTCTATTTCTGTTCAAGCTCTGGAGGCTTGGATTTCCCCCAGAATTTTTGATTAACAGCTGAGCCTAAATCAGAGCTGCCTGGGGTCTCCTTTGCCTTACTGACACATCGTAATATCCTTTCATCTGCTATTCCGAGCCAGTTCCTTGTTCTGTCAAGCAGCTCACTCCCTCCGAGACATAGCGCGTCAATCCCTCTCCCTTTCTAAGACTTTACTGAGCTGTTTCAAAGAAGGACTTCCACCACAATGCGTAAAACCTCTTTGTTTGACTGACTCAGGACCAGACTGCAAACGACACTGGATTATGGACTGCAGCCCACAAGATGGATTTTGTTAAAGGTGGTCATCTTCTGTATGCTCAGGTCTGCTTCAGGCTTTACCTGGGCGGTTCAGGGGCCAAACCAGTAAAGCCACACTTCTCACAGCATCTCATGTAAATTAAAACACTCTGACAACACCAGTTAGGATCTGTACATTACTCCTTGCCATTGGTCCTACAGAGAAAAGCCCTCTCTATGACTTGGCTGATGAATAGATTCAGTTCCTGGAGGTGGAGGAGACAAGGCTAAAACCAATAAAACTAATTTACAGTTTTAAATGGGCTGCCATTTAACCATCCCTGAATTAACTGAATCACAGCAGGCTTTTTTCTTCTATTTCTGGAGATTAAGTTTGGCTTGATAGCACTGGTAATGTAAACAGCAAAAGTTATAAATGCTAAATGGCAAAATGGTAAGATTACACATGCCATGTCTGCATGAGCTACATGAGTAGGAATGCAGTCAGGCCAAAGCCAAAGGTCAGCTGGAGTTAAAACTAGCAAGGAAGTTAAAAATCAGCAGTTTCTGTATGTACATTGGTATAAGAAAGGCCAAAGACAGTGTTCTCAGTGGGTTAAGGGACCTACAGACAAGCTATAGGGAAAAAGATGAATTTTGTACCTCATATTTCACATGTAAGACTTGTCCCTAGGCCTCCCAGATTTCTAAGCCTCCTAACATAGTCTGTGGGTACAAAGCAGTCCCCATAGGAAAAAGAGCTGGGAATCATTTCATCCAACTAGACGTGCATGAGACCATCAGACCAGATAGGGAGCATCCGAGGTTGGTAAAGGAGCTGGCTGATGTAACTGAGGGGCTAATTTCTGTCACCTTTGAAAGTTTGTGGCAACTGGAGAAAAGTCCTAATGCCTGGAAAAAGGCAGATGTTTCACCAACCCCAAAAAGAGTAAGAAGGATCCAGGGAACTTGCATCTGGCCATCATAATCTCAGTCCTTGGGAAGGCTGTGGAGCAAATGTTCTTAGAAGCCACTTCAAAACACATAAAGGACAAGAAGGTGACTAGAAGGAACCAGCATGGATTTACCAAGGGAAGATGATGCCTGCCCAACTTCATGGCTTTCTATGATGAGATTGCTTGACATTGTGGACAAGGGGAGGGAGGGGGATGCTGAATGCCTTGATTTCCATAAGGCCTTTCACACAGTCTCCTGTAGTCTCCTAAGCATCATCATTGGTGAGATATCCAGATGAGCTGGATCAGTGGGGTGAAAAATTGGCTGGATTGTCAGGCTCCAAGAGTTGTGATCAGTGATGCAAAGTCCAGCTGGCTGTCAGTAACTACGGCCATCCCTAAAGGATCAGTACTGGGGACATATTTAGTGTCTTCAATAATGATCTGGGTGATGGGATGGAGTGTACTCTCAGCAAGTTTGCAGACAACACCAAATTGGGCAGAGCAGACCATATCCTGGTGGGCAGGACCGCAATTCAAAGGGACTGGAATAGCAAGAACAGGCTGAAGAAATGGTCTGACAAAAAGCTGATCAGGTTCAGCAAGAATAAGCACAAGGTCTGGCATCTTGGATGGAATATTTTTATGCAGTGATGCAGACTGGTGGGTGACTGTTATGAAAGAGCTCTGCAGAAAAGCGTCCGGGGGTCGGTCATAGCAGACAGCAGGTTGAACATGAAGGAGCACTGTGCCCCTGGGGCAAAGAAAGTCAGCAGCATCCTGGTCCAGAGAAATCCTTTGCCTCTATTTGACTCTTGTAAGACCATATCTGGTCTACTGTCCAGTTTTGTGATCCCCAGTACAAGAAGGATATTGACATATGAGCTCAAGTTTAGTGGGGGGACACAAAGATGGTAACAGGGCTGGGGGAAGTGGTGTACAAGGAGAAGCTGAGACAGCTGAGTCTCAGGGGAAGAGGAGACCTTATGTGCTGTCTGCAACCATCTGATCACAGGGTTTAAAGAAGATGGAGACACTTTTCTTGGAGGTACATGGTGATAAGATGAGGGAAATGGACACAAGTTGGAATGTGGGAAATTCCAAACAGACATTAGGAAACAGTATTTTTACCACAGAAGTGGTCAAATAGCGACATGTAATTTCCCAGTTTATTTCAAGCAAAATGGAAAGAAGGCTTTGAAATCTAACTGCCAGGTTTCACCCCACATTAATTTTAGAATAAGTGTGTGTAATGCTCTAACTGGATGTTTGCACCCTGCTGATGTTTTAGGTAATAACACTGTTTAATCAGACTGAACAAAGACTCGAGTCCTCTGTAAAAACCAGAAAAATCTGCAAGCTTCACATGCCCTTTACTGCTGCTATGGGTAAATTTAGGATTCTTCCTCAACACCCATACTCTCTTTCAAAAAAACCCACCAGAATACCTCTCCACAGCAATTGTTGAAAATTATCTACTGGATTTTAAAAGTTCTACTCTCAGACAACCTCCAAGAGTGACAAATTTTCAAACAAAACCTAGGAAGAGAGATGCAATGAAAGCAGGGAATGGCTTTAGAAACTGTTTCATAACCTTACAATTGTGTTCACCACTGAAAACTTCAGATGAAAGTTGAAGCTGAAAACATGTTTATACAAAGCAGGCAGATGTTTTAGTAGGCAGTTTTTGTGCACGATTCCATAATATAACCCATGGCCTGTCATATTTGCACTTTCTGTCTTTGTTTGGTCGATCGTATCATTTTTAACCTGGATAAAAATCTATGCACTGCAGCAAAAGTCCTTAGAATCAAACTTCCTGTTAAATTGTTCTCTGTAAATGGGAGTATATTTTGTCTAATTCTAAATCTCCTAATTTCTTCTCCTGCGGAGAAGATCAGAGATTAAGGCCTGTTCCCTAGGATTGGTAGATCCACCATTGTCTTCATTTTTTTTCTACCTCAGTATCTTGCATCCTAAGTATTTTCTCTCTGCTTCCAACGGTGGTATTCTCCCTTGCCCATGCAACTGCCTCAACCATTTTATCTTTTGCGGCGATTTTTGGGCAACTGTCAGCCCTTCATTTCCCTACTTTCTACAGCATAAGAGCAAGGAGGTTTCATGCACTTTCTCTGGTCCTTCAAGCAAACACCTGCCCACGGTTTGGGAACCATTAGTCAAAGAGATCTGAAATTGTCTCTGGACATGAGATTGTTCTTTAGATTCCCATCTTAAAATCCAGTGATACAAACATACAAACAATGAGTTATGGAGATATTTGTGAGATACAGCCAAATAAGAAAGTTAAGTAAGGTTTTACTATTACTCTTTACCCTTGCTGATTTCAAACTCAGCATACCAGACCCTGAACCATTTCCTAAATGACATACAGGAACAGTCCCTTTTCACTTTTCCCCACTGTGGGACAAGATGGACAGTCCTTGCTCTAAGGAAAGCTAAGTCTTTCCCAAACACAAAGCGGTTAATAGGGTACCTATTGAACCTGCCACCTAGGTGGAGTCAAGTGGAGACATCAGTGGATGAGACTAGAAACAGAAAAGCGTTAAAGTGCCCTGCCCTCTGATTATCCTCAGCAAAGACACCAGTTCAAAAGTGTATTTGGGCCAGAATAATTTAACAAAGTGTTTACTTAAGCCTCTGGAAATGTCACTCAAACTAATTCCTACCTCCAAGTAAGCACCAGTTAATGCTGGGGGGACATAACAAAGGAGGAGACCCACCTTCTTCTCACTCTAACCAACCCTGCAAGCTGTTATATCCATTGCATATTCTTCCAGAATGTCAGATTTATGCTCCAGATGCTGCTGCCCACGTTTTCTGACATTTTTGCCTAAGTATACACAAGATGGTAAGTAATCCTGCAGCATGCGTAGGATGCATCTTTCCATCCTGCCTGCTAATGACTCTTGGAAGCTTCGGATGTTTCATTAATAAATGTGTAATTTACAATTATGCCGCTGCTTTTACACAACAAAGGACAATGAGGTAATTGACTTCAAACATGATCTAGCTCAAATTAACTGGAATGTAAACAACAGAGGCATGGGACAAAACTATGGAAAGGAAAAGAGGAATATGGCATTACTGTAGTGTTAAATTTTGTCTGGGTATATAAACATAAATAGGGTTTTTTTAAGAAAAAATTTGACTTCTCATTTCCTATTTAATAATTCCATTACATAACGTAAATATGTCAAAACATCTCCAGATTCCTTCATGCTGAAAATCAGGTTATACTTAAACAAAGTTTGTGTGTGTCCTTCTTTGGCAGCTACCAATTAAATGTCACTGTTTTAAACACCATTTTTAGAGCTGGCTTTTGTACATTGCCAGATGAGGTCACAACTGCTTCCTGTTAATTGCTAGACATTTTACTAAAACGCAGACTTCACAGCACACATGCTTTCTGTTGTTTGCTTGATTGTTTGATTTAAAAAGAGGTAAGTGTGTGCGGGAGAGGGGGAGCTGGGGGAACATTAGTCAAGAGTTTGGGAAACGTTCATCCTCTAAGCAGTTCCTCCAGCCCAAGACCATTTCAGCCACTCCATCCTCCCAAGCAGACAACAGTTTCACTTCAGGTGTGGATTTTTCATGATGTAAGGATGCTTTATCACCGATGACAGCCCTTGCCACAGCGTAGGTTTCACACAAGTTCTTCGCCCAGTAACAGACTCTATAATTTCCAACTTTATGCCCAGAGGCAAAGTACCAGAGGAAGATTGTAGGCCTGTGCTGCAAGTATGGCCCCACAGCATGACCCTGGGATACTGCCAGGGGACTCGTATCTCCCCTTCCAACAAGACCAGAGCACCCCATTACTCTCAGGGTGGACGGAAGGAAAGATCCCAGCATTTTCCCACTGATACTTTCTGGGATCTTTTCACGTGAGGACCTTCTGTCGATTCTCCAGGGTCCCTGTGTAAACCAACACTAACTCATGATCTCCTGTAATACAGGCAGCTCATAACTCTAACAGGCCTCGGAGTGAACAGTATGAGAGCATTTGCCAGCTGAACCAGCTGATATCCCCCATCAAGCCCACGTTGTAACTCTGACAGACTAGGTTAAGTGTGATATTGGCATCCGCTACACCTGCAAAGGTTGACACAGTGCTTTAAATTATCTGAGTCATCAAGATGAGATCCTAGTCAACTGCATAAAAAATAGCATTTTTAAAAGACACAAGAAAGATTAATCCCTTAGAGCAATTTAAACCATTTTCCCTGGGAAAGGGAACATTTTCTCCCCTATCTGAAAGGGACAGTTAACCAAACACAACTCCTGGTATAAAGCACAAAACAGCTTCTCTGAAAGCAAGGATTGTCAGATCAATTCTGTACGCAAAATTATAGACTGATTTAGGTTGGAAAAATAACCTGAAATAACCTCTAGTGAAAGCTGCTTAAGCCAGCGAGTGAATGGAAATAGCACAAACTAATTTGGTGACCACCTGATCCAAATCAATCCAACCAGATGAGATTTTGGGGAATGCTATTGTAGAGACAGAGGGTTTCCTGTCTGGTCTCTTTGCAGCTATAGCATATAATCTTGAAAAAAAATCTTTGCAGTATCATTGCTCAGCAGCATCTACCTCTGGGCAGGAAAGCTTAGATCACATTTTTCCTTCATTCCTTCCATAATGGCGGTCTTTGCAAGAACAAAGCTGAGGAGCTTTCTAAGAAATCAGAAGAATCAAGTGCTATTTATGCCATAAGGAATAGCAACGCAGTACATTCCCTCAGAGACTCCTGCACACTTTGCAGACAATTAATCTTGTTCCCAAAACAGCTATCTGACCCAACTCCATAGGCTGAAGAAGAGATCCTGAATCCAACCTCACTCCAAAGCCAGAAATAACAGAGGTCTGGTAGGACTACAACAGCCAGCTCTTCAATGCTAAAGCCTGTTTAGCAGGCAGTGACTTGTCTTTACCGGAGGAGTCTGAGTATCAGAAGCTGCCAGCTAACTCAGGATGATACCTATCTCTGTGTTTGTCAAAGAACATCTCAAGTCTCGATGCCTCCCATGCTGCTGGAGCTCTTCTCTTCTTCAGTTCAAACAGGCACTGTGCACCAGCACAAGCCCCAGTTCACCACCACTTACCAAAAGGATTTGGCAGCACACATATTCTGAAGTTTTAGGTCAAACACACCAGCCCCATGTTCCTTCCAACTCCCCTTCAGTTTCAGGCTGCATGGGGTTTGTGGTGGGAGTACATCGGCGGTGTAATGACCACAGTGGATGGCTGTGTAAAGGTCTAGCAAGTGATAAATCACATCATAGAGCCTCCTTTGCCTAAGATACATACCAGGCTTTTCCAAAACTCCACTAAAACATATTTACATTTCATGAATCTGGGATTTTGGGACTATCAGGTGTTGTTATGTCAAGGCTCTTCACTCACTGACTTCCATGACAACATCTCCTGAATAGATCTGGACCTCTCACTGACCCCTTCCTGTGACCAGTCAGCAGAAACATTGATCCTTTCACTTTTTCACAGGCCCTTTGGTTGCGCTGGAAATATTTTTTTTATTGTGAATATACTTGACTTTAATTTGCCTTTCTGCTCGCTTCAGTCACTTTTAAATCTGGACCTGAATTCACCTTGGAAGCATATGCAGGGACAGGGTGACTGAAGGAAATAGCCCTGCTTGTCTGAACATCTGTGCGATGTGAGCAAAAAAACAGGGCAAGTTCAAATTACCCCTCCTAAAAAAGTGACAGATATGAGTAAGAGGTACCACTCATGAGACACCTCTGCGGAGTAAACATTTTGGAATAATATTCCAGGCAACAACTACAGAGGCTCTAACAACAGATTGGCCAGCCATCTATTACATTTCAAACAAAGTGACTCAAAGGAAAATGTTCCAAACAGGCACCACTGGGCATTTGACTCAGTCAAAGCAATGTTTTAACTATTGCTTTGCCACAAAGCATACACGTGACTTCTGTAAACCATGCCCTGGTAGCCACTTTTGTATAACTGCATAGCACACACGGCTGTTTTTTCCACCAACTTTCTAAAGCGAGTAGCCACCACAGAGTGCTGCTGTTTCCTCTCAGTGTGTGATGCCAGGTTCAAATTAATTATTTAGCTATTTTAAACCCTTTTTCTCCCCTTCCCTCCTCCTTAAATAACATCAGTGTTCTGGGTTAGCTGAAGGCCCAAAAGCTGGTTTTAATTTAAATATAAATAATACTCAGAGTGACTGTGTGATTGTACTAAAAATAGATTGTTTTCTGTTCTGAATGTTTCACTGATCTTAAAATTGGGGAAGGAGGGGGACAAGACAGGATTTCCAGGCCTTTTTTAATCTGAGGGTGCCTCAAATCTGTGACATCCTCTCTCTAGAGAAGTGGGTCATTGCTGAGATACCATTAGTTTATCTGGAAATGTATTTACCACACTTTACCAACACATCTATTCAGTATGTGATTCAGAAATCATGAGGGGAAATCACACACTGTTAAGACTAAGCATTCTTGAGCGAGCCTGTTATGGCAAGTTCAGCAGCAGAAAAAGAAGCTGTGGTGAGTGCAGTTACTGAAATTTTCCAAATAAATAAAGCAAACAAGTTGCTCCAGGAAGAAACCCATAGCTATATGATTTATAATAGTGGGAGTTAGCCCATGAAGGCAAGATGAACCCAGTGAACCAGCAGTCACAGGCCACCCATGGGCTGCAGTGTTGCCTGCAGTGCCTTCGCTCCTCGTAACCAGTCTGTGACAACCAGTATGGACCTCATCTGTTCTGAGGCATGTGTGGCTTCTAGCAGTGCTCAGCAACTTCTATTGGCTTAAAGGTTGCTGATGAGCTCCAATGTGGGTTAGTATCAACAGGGAAAAACATAGGGATCCTATTTACAGCCTGCTGGCAGCAGACAGGTAAAAAAAATAAAAAAACTCTTCTCCAAAATCAATGTTTGCTTTATTGAGGGCCTCCTTAGGTGTACATTGGAAACAATTCTGTCTGTCTTCCACCACAGTTAAGTCACCCTACAGTTTGGTGTGCCAGCCAGTAGTAGTTAGCAGTCCAGAATCAACAGGTTTCTGATGTTGAGCAGTACCAGACCATATTGGCCAAAAGCAGATGGAAAATATGAAATGTGACATGGCACCTGATGAATGGTGATAAAGAACAAAAAGCATAGTGAGGACTGGTGGGCATCTTGGCTCCTTTTCACCCTACTTGTGACATGAGATAATAGCCAGGACCACTGATGAGAGGAGTGTTTTAAGCAGCAGGACTTCTCCCCTCCAGCATGACCCTCTTCTCGTTCCTTCTCATCACCCACTCTCAGCTCAAAGGAGGTCATGTCCTGGGCTTGATTCTCTAGTCTAGCCACTGACATCCTCTACAATTGCTTCACCCTGGGCAAAGCCACTATAAAATGAGAACTCTCCATTCATCTCCTTTGATAGGAGGAACCATTTATCAAAACCATGGCTGGCCATCCAATGCACAAAGCAATGAGCAGGAAGTGCAGCCTCTGAAGGCAAGCTGAAGGCAGGACCCATGTACTTTGGTTACTTTCTGATTATCCTGTCTACACATAGTCCTCAGTGCCTTCATCTCTGCACATGAATTTTTCACTGTGAGGGGCTGCCAGATAAAGAAATTGTGTTTTACCAACCCTTGACATTCTGATTTAAGACCAAAATCATTCCTTTTCTCTTTACAACTTTCTGTCAAGTGATGGGGTTCAAGTCTTACATATTCCATGTCCATTCTGACCTCATTCTTATGGATTCCAGGTGCTAATGGAAAGGTATCATTAAAGTCCTTGCTATGGGTTATCTGGTTTTTCTCATCAAGCCAGTGGAGTGACACTTTCAGGATCATTAACTCTGTCGTGTCATGCTGCCTGGCTTTCCAAGTGGCAGATAGATGATGTTCCTCAGACATTCTGCATTCTGTAACTAAGCATTTCAGGCAGGCACAGCAATCCCAGTGGCTAACACAACACTAAACCAGCAAAGTGCCTGAGAACCAAACAGCTCTGCCACTGCTGGAGATGCTGCACAATTTGGTGAGGCTATCTGGTATTAGTAGCTAGAGGTACACATGGAATGAAACAAACGATGGATTTCTGTAGCAGATTATGAAGCCAACAGCCCTTGGCAGTGAAGGTAAGTATGGATTTTGATTGACGCGATTTCATTAAAAGCAGAAGGTAAAACACTTACTTGCTACCTAAAAGTTATTTGCCAGCATTAGCTCCCCAGCCCGACTGCCTTCTCGGGTTAGTGGATATACGTGCCGTCTTAGACACTGAGTGAAGTCAATGGGACTCTACTGCAGCACAAATCTGTCCTCAGGCAGAGTCCATTGCAAGATCATGCCAAAAGCGTGGTAGGGTGTTTATGCCAGTGGACTTTCAGTGCAGGAGGTCGGAACTTAGGTGCCTCAAGCAAGGAACAATCCAAGCAATGCAAGTTGCCTATTAGCAGTAGATTCCTGCTCTGTACCTGGAAAAACTCCTTCCTTACGATGTACCGCCAAAGCAGTAAAAATGCACTCCTGTGGACAGGGATGCTGTATTGCTTAAATAGTTATTTCATCTTCAGCTAACTGGTGGCACTGCACCCACCGTTCCCTTGGTGTCCTGCTAGAGCTTCTGCTAACAAAAACCACACACTTCAGGGCTTGACCTTCTGCAGGCTTGCCAGTTCTGCCAGGGTTTCATTTACGCACTTGGCACATACTTCAATGAGCCATAGCGGAGCAGGCAGCTAAAGTAGGCTTTTTTTCTCCTCAAAAACAGCAAAAATGGTTTATTGCAAATCATTCCAATACTATCAGGACCCCTTCTCCCACCCACCCCCAAATCTTATTAAAAAGAATGTGCATAATTATAATAGTGATTCCATGTTGTCATAATTACAACCCGAAAAGAGTGTGAAATGTGCTTTTCCACATAATTTACTGTTTTTCTGTGATTCATGAAACCTCTTCTCACATGAATAATTGGTCACTTCTTGTTTATGTATCACCATGGTACATAGCTCCTAGCAGGCCAAAAAAAAAGACACAAAGCTAACATTTAATCGTGACATCCACGCACAACCTACACCCCCCCACCTCCAAACACCATGCTTTTTACCTCCCCCCATAAAAAGGAGGCACAGAATTTTTGATAGAGGAAATGTTTCCTAAAAAAGATTCTGACAGTTTTACCTTTCTTAGCACTCATTAGCAAATTTTTTTGCTTCATGCTTGTTTTGTGCTTCACATTTTCCAGTGTAAAGAAAACAACCAAAAAGTCCCTTACTAATACACTGAGATGATGGAGAAGGAGGAATGTTCTGAGTACATGGCTGCTGGGAGTGGCAGCTTTCCAAATACTAATTTGTTTATTTCTCAGGCAAGATACAGTCAAAATGATGCTTATCAGTAGTCACCTGAATTAAAAAGCACTTCAGCATATGCTTAGAATATTGTTTCAACTTCCAAACAAGTCAGTGACACTTTATTTTTACAGTGCAGTAAACTGAGGCACACATTATTTTGTTTACAATGACTACTCAGTGAGTCACTGCTCAAGCAACTCTGCAGTCAAGCTTTGATTTGCAAGACTCCTCTGCCTTCAACTGCAGCTTCCTAAATGGGTGGCATAATTAGCTCAATGTGACAACATGTGTGACGGATGAACGTTTATCTCTGTATGTGTGTGTGTGTATTTGCGCTTCCTGCCTTTAAAGCTGACGGCCACCCTGTGAAGTATTTTGACAGTAGATGAAAAAAAAAACAAACAGACAATTATATTTCTGCTCGACAGCATCATACCATGGCAATCCAAAAACACGTCAGAAAACAGAAGTCAGCAGGAACACTTAAGAACATAGGAAAAAATATGTTGGCTTAAGACCAGCCATCAGTCTAGTCCAGTAGGCTGTGTGGTTCGGCAGAATCAATGCAAAAACTGAATGCAAAATAAAATAAAAGTGTTTGTTATTGGGAATACACGAGGACATTAATCTCCTTTTTACCACAAACACAAAGCAACATCAGGCTTTAAGACTGGGGAAAAAAAAAAAACAAGCTGAGCGGTTTTTACCTCATATAGACATGAGTCAAAACCAAAGCCTCAAAATCTGATCTTATTAAAAAAAATGAGGGTGAGCTGTGAGGTTTTTGTTTTCCTTTTTTTTTGGCAGCAAGGTAGAGATGGGAGGGAGTGAAACTTTGGCAAGTGGTGGGGGTTAGGACATGGGAGGAGAGAAGAGGACAAAGGAGAGAGAAAAACAACTCTTTGGAGTCTAATCTTCTGATTCAAATACACCTTAGCAGCACTGGTTGGAAAGCAGACTTAGAAGTGGAAAGAATTTCTGGATCCAGATCAAGACAGCAGAAATATCTTAATTTCGCTGGGCCACAATCTCCTGAGAAGGTTCGTGAGAATTTGATCCTGTCATTCCCAAACTAGAATCTTAAAACTGATTTGGACCAGAACTAAAGTTGGTTTGAAAATGCTATTACCTCTTCCTGTGGAAAAAAAAGAAAAGAAACAAAAATGGAAAAAAATTCAGCCAAACCCAAAGTGCATGGACTCATTACAAGCTCAGGAAATCAACTCTATTTAAATCTCTTTCAGCACCACTCTCCAACTTTAATAGTGCGTGTGTGAAAGCAAATATTACTCAGAAGTTCATCCTCCCCTCCTGGTCCCCCACCTCCCTGCCCTCATCCCAACCCAGGCTCTACATCTGAATGGTCACTATTTGTTTTTTCTTTCGGGTTAGTTTTGTCAAGACTTTCTCTCACTAACAACCATTTTCGTTCTTTTCAGCATCGATCACTCCAATATCTGTTTGTAATCTTCATTATCGCACCCTTGCACTCTTGTGTTTAGTTCAGTCCCAGCTTTGCTGACTTCTCTGGTGCCAGCTCCCAATGCTACTCGTTCCTCTCTTATCAGCTGCCTTGCTATTCCCTTATTTTATCTTCTCTTATTCAGTCTTCTAACCTTCAGGATGGAGTATCTCAATGCTAGTGGAATTCACACAACTTTCTGTTTGCCATTGTCTCACAGTGTCGGGACTCTCATAAGCAAATATGTGCTTAGGAAGGAAGGACTCCCTCCGTCCTGAGAGCAGTCTCCCCTCATCACTGGCACTGCAGGCCAGCCACTTCCTCTAGACTACGCGCTCTCTCCTTCTTTCCCCTGTTCTTATGCTTCTAGCTGTTGCTGACAATGCAACGACGTTGTGAGATGAGGAAAGACTGACGGGAGACTCGCGTTGGTTTTCCGGCCCCGTTGACATGACTGGAGGGGGTATCCACTTAAGCAAGTTGCCACTGCAGCTCCAATGTCAGTGCACGTCTGGTGGGTTGACCTTTGCTGGCTGCCAGATTCCTACCGGGCTGCTCTCTCACTCCCCTCCCTCAAGAGGACAGGGGGAGAAAAGACGAAAAAGCTCGTGGGTCAAGGTACATACAGGGAGGTCACTTTATTGTCAACAGGCAAAACTGACTCAACTTGGGGAAAACAGATTTAATTTATGGACAATTAAAATTGAGTTGTATGCTGAGAAATAAAGACAAAAATTAAAACACCTTCTTCCCCTCCCAGTAGTTTTCATATGCTCAACTTCACTCCTTCATTCCAAACTCTTCTACCCCTTCCCTATCAAGCAGTGCAGGAGGATAAGGTCAGTCCATAACAGCTCCTCTCTGCTTCTCATTCTTCCTCACACGTTTCCCCTGCTCCAGGGTGGGTCCTCTTCATGGGCTGCAGTCCTTCAGGATAAACCTGCTCCAATGTGAGCTCTCCACAGGGCACACACAGTTCCTTCAGGAAATATCCATCTACTCCAGTATGGGGTCCTCCATGGGCTGCAGTGTGGATATCTGCTTCTGTGTGGCCCTCTCCACGGGCTGCAGGGAAATACCTGCTCCACCGTAGACCCTTCACAGGCTGCAGGTGGATCTCTGCTCCAGTGCCTGGAACTTCTCCTCCCTTCCTTCTTCTGACCTTGGTGCCTGCAGGGCTGTTTCTCACAATTCTTCTCCTCAAGCCTCCCTGCCTGTGGAACATTTTGTCCTTCCTCAAATGCATTTTCCCGGAGGTGACACCATCTTGTCAGAGGAGCTCAGCTGTGCCCTATGGTGGGTCGGTTGGAGCCGGCTGTGTCCAGGACAGGGCAGCCCCTGCACAGCCCCCTCCTCACAGAGGCTGCCCCTGCATCCCCCCTTCACCAAAACCATGACACCAACTCCCAAAAAGTACGCATTTACTATTATTCTATTAGTACAAAGGCCTAAGTTCCAGTATCTGGAAGTTAACCTTTTTTCTGAATCACCAGCTGTATCTTCTGCAGGTGGATTCTCTGATCTATTTCTCTGCATGTTGGCAAAAAAATTGAGGAGAATTTGCAGAATTGAGAAATACTGAGGACTTTTTTTTTTTTTTTTTGGAAGCCTAGCAGTGTGTTTCTTATCTAGGCTACAATTGACTAGACTTGCTGTTTTTATTTCACATTTATTGCAAAGACTTTTGGCCTGTGCCATTTGTTCAGTCTGGGGTTGTCTTTATGCCTAGGCAGATTTTTTCTTGTATGCTCTTCATTTCTCTTTACTGATTGATATTACTTTCTTGTGGGAAATAAATGCAGTTTTCACCAGCCCTGAAAAGTGCACCCTGTACGTTGATAACTCAAGACCACTCTTTGCAATCACTGCTTTTTGCCTTGCTTACTAGGTAACCCTCAAGCACTGAATTCACTTTGAAATAAGTGGACCTCATATGTATGCAAAATTCACCCAGCTCTGAATTATCACACTGGTCCATGATCTGATCTGGAAGTGGTGGACAGGCCTTTCCCAGGAGACACTGATAGTCTGATTGTTCTGAGCAAGTTTATCTAGTTTTTTTTAATGTCCCTGCAAGATCACTAATGATGATGAGCCATTTGCTCCACCTTCTTTCTCCTCTCTGCAGTGCTGCTTCCCTTGGGAAACGCATGGCAGCAGCGCTTTTTGACATGACAATGAAAATGACCTACAGCATTGCCATTTATTCATTTGCGATGCCTTACATGTCAAACATCATAGGGTTGGCAAAAAGACTCTCCACGCTTAATATTATTAACTCAGTTTTATTCCAGTATTAAATCATTATTTATTTACAGTACTAAAGGAGAAATTCATACAATACTGACAGACCACTATTCTTCCACAGATTTTCCCCTTTTTCCATGCACAGACAGAAGCTGCGTTTTGGTCTTGATTTGTACAATGAGAACCAGTCATTTTCTAGTTTTCCAGTCAATTCAGGGAAGGACAGTGTATTCAGTGTGCTCTAATGGGTCAAAGTCCATTGCATTGTCTTTGCTTTAATGAACTTCTATGAGGACCCAACATGCTTTAAGAATTTCTCTCTCTGCTGAGAACCTGTGATTGGCCGCTTTCGTTTACGTTCTTTATTTTTAACCTTAGTTTAGATACTTCCACAGAGTAATCAATAGGGAAAAGAATTACTACCTTTCCTCAGTAGTACCAAGCTCTCCCTACTTGTTAGCAATCATATTTAAAGTACAATAGCTGCAAATATATGTTTTGATCGTATCAGCTCTGCACATTTTACCATGTTTTACTGTGTATCAGAATGAGGTAAGACTTGGACTTTCTAATGTGAAGAAATTTTCCTATAACCAGGATCATTGACAGAATTTTGACACACAGAGCAGTTGTCAGTTTCCACATTTTTGCCTTATCTGTATCCAAGCTGCCTAGCAGCTTGTCAGTTTGGTATGTAATAAGCCAAACAATGTGGGAGTGATTAATTCAGGGTCTGCATGATTTTATTCACATTTGTGGCAGCCTGTCAACAAGAACTAGTGAGGTATCCATACTCTATTTAAACACAGGGGCTACTGCTCCGGTAACTGCATCAGGAGCAGTCTACCAACTCAGATTGCATTGGGATTTACAAATTTTTACACAAATTTAAGTCCCTCTGTTTTCTAATGTATCCTACAGCAGGAAAATTTGTTTAAGGAAGGAGAGAGATCCTTTTTCTCCCGAATAATTGTTTGTCAAGAGTTTTGAGGTTGTGTGTTGTAGGATAACCCGACAGAATGACATGATGCTTATGTTTTCTTGTTAGTAAAAGACTGTAAGACCACAAATGAAGACAGCATTAGCGTGAAGTAAAGCCAACCTGCGAACTAAGCCCAAATCTTCATCCTGAGGGGCAAGTGAAGTTATGACCATGTAACTGAGGTTAACAGCAAGACGGGAGAAGCAGGGCAGAAGTGTGACATGCTCCTTAAGGTGAACCATTGACCCATCATATGCATGGCTGCTCCCCTGGTGATTTTCTCATAGGTTTTACAATATTTCATGCTTTCCTTAACAGCTTACCTCTTGGGATTCTGTAAATCTCCTAAACGGGAAAAAAAGGCTTTTTAGCACTTACATTTCCAGGGGAAAGCTTGAATGTTAAGGAGTTGAAAACTGTAGGACACACTAAAAGAGCATAATTATTTATTATTAAAATGACCAAAAAATACTCTATGACTTTCAAAAATATCTCAAGATCTTGGAATATTTGGTGATAATGTTTGACTATTTAGGTTTTTATAGCGTTGTCAAGCACATACACATTGGGGCACTAGTTTACTGTCCAGTTAATGAGAGGCAAACATAAGGGTCAAAACTAGTCAATTCCTCAAACAGGTCAAAAGAACTGCATGCATCACCTCTCTATCAAAGCTGAGCCTAAAACTGAATGATACGTGATGCCGTTTCTGCAAGATACGCCGATACATACTAGAAAGAAGTGACCGAAGCTTGTTAGTGATGGCAACAACTCATATTTAGCTCATTTGCAGGTACACAAGAGTACCTTGTTAGCATCCTTTTCCCTGTTTGTAGGAGCCTGGAACAATATGGCATGGGAAAGAGTGAAAGGAGGAGAACTGGGTTATATAGGGATTGTATTGTATCTGCCTATGCAAAAGTGAGCGAAGGCCCTTGATTTGCTTACTGTCATGGGTCAGGATAAAACTGATCCTCAGGACTTCCGTGAGGAAAGGAATGAGACTACTTCACTATCTCCTCTGTGTGAATCATACGTGTTATTTGTTCTTTTTAACAGGTACTTGTTTCACCTGCTTTAGAGGTAATCAAACTTGCCTTTGAAATGAAATAAATCCCCAAATTGAGGAGCAAGAGGATGAAAACCAGTCTTCTAAGTCATTCTGTCTCATCAGCCAATTTTAGGTGCTAAGGGCACACTGGGCTCTTGCTTGAAGACACACGGTAAAATACATGCAATATCCTTCATTAAAAGAATACTGAAAGTCTTCCTGTACCAGCAACCTCCTCCTCTATGCAAAGAAATATCAGCAGTTTTCACTGATGAAAAAGAAAACAAAATTCAAGCTCTTTCCATACAGCCAGTTTCCTTTCGGTATAGTATCTGAAGTGTCTTTAATACAGTGCACAACAGGCAGCTGTGTAAAATTCAACATTAAAAGGCCAATACAGTAGCACAGCATGTCAGGAACCACTGCTGAGTACAAGACGTATTGTCTCTGTGGAAGCGTGATAAAACACTTCCCTCCAAGACTCAGAACACATTGTAATCTACGCAAGTGGGGGAGTTCTCCCTGCAAATTTTGAGTAGGCTGATGTATTTGGTGAGAGAAACTGGCAGGATGACATCTTTGGAGACGGAAGCACCATGTTCCCAGCTGGACTCCAGGCTGGAAAGCTTTTCAGTGTTTCTCTCTTTTCTCAAAGAGCCCTTTTTGAGGGTGGTACGGCTGATTTTCCCTCAAAGCTCCATTGTCAAGAAGGCAAGACATTAGCTAGAAACAATGAGTAAAATCCTGGCCTTGTTGATTAACAGCAGGAGTGAAATCCACTAACAAACTTTGACTTCCAAGTCAGCAAAGTATACATCTGTTCTAGTTGATTTCTGGACTCTTTCACAATAATATGCATTTTTCAGAGCACTATTAACAACATTACTGACCAACAGGCTTTCTTAATTAATAAAACCAAGCAAATTTGTCACCCCAGTTTTGTCTTCTTTAAAGGAAGACTATCCATTTCACTGAGCTCAACAACAAAGTCTAGAAAGTGTGAATCAACTCTGACTATAATGTAGAAAACCTTTTTAAAAATTGTTAATTGACATTTCTGAGCTTTGTTCTGGAGGAAGCCATAATTAAATTATTCATGACACCAACGGTATAAAAGGCACATAGAAGACTAATCCACTTACCAGATTGATTTATTGAAGCTTAACCAACAGGAAAAATATGATTAAAACATCTAATTGGTACAGACAATTGTGCTATATGATTGCTTTGGGAAAACCAGAACGCACTTCTGGATGCTTATGCATCAGAATAGGTATTAGCATTTGGCCCCAACATACAATAAACCAATCGACCATCCATTTGGATCCTTCTTAAAAACAGAGGAGGATGACCTTGTCATCCCCTCTTTCAACTCACTTGTTCTTTGAAGAATTTGTGGAAGAAAAATCGTCTTGAAAACTGTGCATACACATTATGATATTTATATTACATATTCACATAATCAAATTGAGTGCAATTTGATGTTGATTCTGCTTGTAGTTATTTGTATTCTTCTGAATAGTCTTGTCATTCATGAACTGTGTATCTATCGGTAGACCTACTCCACTGCTGTCTTGAGCTTACAGAAAATTTTATTCCAATCTCTGCAAATGAAAAATTATTTTGTCCAAGACATAAACACATTTCTTATTCCCAAGAAGATGAATGGATGACATATTATCTTTGAACACAAGATCTGGATCTCTTTCCATTTTATTTGGCAGGCTTTTAAAGAGTTCTCCATTGTGTATATAACTTTGTTTTTAATATTAGTGTCACAATCAAGCAAGAATTTGTTCATCATCCTGATGCAGTAGTATCCCCAGCAAAGCTCTGAAAATATTCTGTCAAGGACGCCCAGGAATCTCTATTGACCTTTGACAGACTAACGTATTTGGGTCTCAACATGTCAGCCTTGCAATGCTTTTAAGCTTTACATAGCATAAACTTTTATTTTATTTTACTTTGAGATTTTGGATGTTGTTTTGAAGTACTGATTGTCATGTAGTACTATTTTCTGAAAGATTAGATGTTCTGGTTAAATTGTCTAGGTCCTGACACAAACCACTGTTAAGCTTGAGAAGATCTGCATCCTGAAACCAATTACTCTTTAAACTGCACAGGAAATACGTGAATCTTCACCTTTCTTTTTTCGTGACTCATTTGGTTGTTTACATCTGAGAAGTTTGTAGATTTAGATGAGTACCTTCTACAGGATTCAGAACCTCCTGTCCGCACTTCTCATTTGAACCGGTCATCCTTCTCTCTTCTGCCATCCTTCTCTCTTTCTTTCTCTTAATATACCAGAAATTTTACATTATAAAAGCATACCTTTTTGTCTCTTCTTCCTCACCAAGTCCCTCTAAATTCACAAACCACAATACTAATATTTTTGGTTTTCTGCATCTAGAGAAATGCTGTTCTTTCAAATATCCTTGCCCTCACGGCCAAAATAGCATGGAGAAAACAAATTCCACCCAGCTTACAACTCCTCCTTTTGCTTCACCATCATGCTCATAAACATTTATGAATAACACTGTTTATTTTGCCCTAGGGCAAAGAACATGTGAAAAACATGCAAAAAACCCTTAAAGACATGAGAGTTGTAAAATTGTATAGGGATAGTTTTCTGAAATAATCTTGCTTTCCAATGTCAACGTTATTGTTTCAAACAGACCAAATGCGGTTCTATTTTATTCAGGCAACCACTGAAATCCTTGGTCACTGACACTCCAGGACACATTTTGACTCATTCTAACACCAATCCATAACGAAGGCAAGTTGTTCTCATTTGTATGACTCTTTCACCCTGACAAACTTCATCCAGTAGTTATGTCAAACTACTATCCAGCTGTAAACTTCATCAGGCAGCTGAATTTGCAGGAGATGACCCCATTTTCTTTGTCAAGTAAAACTAGTAGTCAAAGGGATATATAACAAAGGGTAGCACCTTACATTTACCATCATGTTTCCACCACTGTCAAGCCTGATAGGAAAACGAACTGATTTATATCTTTGTGATAGCAATTTTGTTGATATAACCAAATGTGCTTTTTCTAGGCATTTCAGTAGGGAATACTATAGAGTCGCTATTAGTTCTGATGGATCAAAGGAGAAGCAACTTATTTCAATGAGATCATGAAAATGCACTCTTTCTGGCAGTATTACAGCAATAATGAGGCACATGTATCCCCTCACCAAGGTCTCAGCCAACAGCTTAACGCCCTTCTCCACTATACCACGAACAGAACAAATGCTGACATTTTCTTCAAAGAACTGATCATGAAACCTGCTCTTGAAATAACTTCTCAGTACATTTACAGAACTATACAAAGACAAAGCTGTTTGTGTTATATTCATTGTAGTCACAATTGCAAAAAATGTGAGGAAGGATGAAATTTTGAGCTGAAAATAAACAACAGCAGAATTCCTGCTGACTTCCTGGGGGCTGGAAACTTTACAATCACTCTCTAAATATGTAATCTATGGTCACAATAAAAGAGTGGGGTGTTTAAGTAATGGAATTCTTAAAATTATTGCCACAAAAATAGAGACTGGCCATGTATCATCATGACCAGCTATCTTTCAGAAGAATTATGTAGCAAGATCAACGTGAAGTCCTAATACCTAATTTGGTAGTAGCACAAGAACTGAAACATCCTTCAAAGTTCAGTCAGCAAAAACAGTTGTTTCTCCCTTTGCTAAAGGGCCTCCTACCATTACACTGTAGAGCGAATCAGTCAAGACAAGCTTCTTTTTAAACTCAGAGAGGTGCAAATCCCTTTGGCTTTTGTGAGAAGAAAAAACATTTTAACTTGAAGAAAGAGAACGAATGTCGATGACTTGTCATCTGATGGTGATCTATATCTATTGATACAGATTTATTACCAAACTCCACCCCCCCGAAAAGATAAATTTGTAGCATTTCACTGATAATTGTATTTTTAGGATATGTGTATTAATAAACATCTGACTTTTTTACTAGTGTTCACTGTCAAACTCTTTAAGAACGATATCTGAAAAAAGTAGAAGAGTCTTAGTGATTATTCAATAACACTTTCTTTGTGTACTGCATTATCCATGTTGGACAATGGAAAGCATTTAAAAAATGCTGGTTTTGAAAGTCTGAAATGTGAGGAATCACAGGCAATATAAACAAACATGAATCTCTGACGCATATTAAAATTGTTATAACTACACAGCATGTAACATGTGGATAAAATACTGACACCACATCTATCACAGGAAATCATTGTTATTGTTATTATCACAGGATAATAATAATTATTATCAAAGGAATGTCATATCACTTAAAGGTGATACAAGTTTAAAATACACACCATACAATAAACAAGATCAACAAAAAAAAAAAGTAATCATCTTTATTTTGTGTTGCTACATACTGTGCTGTCACCAGCACCTACAGATGACGCTCACCACTTTCAGCACATTTCTATAGGTCTTTATAATATAACGCTAGCAACGCTTCCCACAGAAATGTAAACACCATAACCTACCATGTGGCACGCGGCAAACAGCATAAAACAAGACTGACCTTTTGCTCCATGTGTAAGGGAGCTTGATGAGGGCATTTTTAGCCACTACATCACCATGGCAAGTGAACTGCTTAGGTAATGTCTACAAGGAGAAGTCTACACATCTCAGTGCCTTCCTTTAACTAAGGAAGCATACGCTTTCAAAGGCAAATACAAACTTGAGCCAAACAGAGTGCAACTCAGAAGGTTCCCCCGTCATGTTCAACTGTTCAACTGTGACCCTCATTCAGCAACAGCATTATTAGCTTTACGTAGGCTTAAAAATCAATAAAGAAATTTGTGCTTAAGCTATACTAGCAGGTAAGCCATCGATTCTTCAAGCCTCAGAAGAACAATATTCTTGGACAGATCACAGAAAAGAAAACATTTGTTTCATCAGTTCCTGCAAACACATTGAATTGAATTGAAGGCCCAAATTATACCCATGTAAAAAATGTTTTCCAGACCAATGTTTCTTTGGCACATTTATAACCCATTGCTGAAAAAGGAATGTCACATATGTTACAAAAGCTTTCTAGACAGTATTTAGAATGGCCATGTAAAAATTTTTAAAACGAACTTGTACATAGGTTAGTCACTCCTGCAACTGAGTTTACAGTAACTAAATTAGTTGAAGGAACTATGTATTTCAGGTAGCTCAGTGTAGGCTGCAATGCAGCTGGGGAAGCAGTAAAATATATGTGGCTAGTTAGACCATGCTGTGCTCTATGCTTTAACTCCTACACATCTGGCATCAAGAAAGCTAACTAGCTGCAATACAGATTGGGTGTGCCCCAGTCTAGCTCATTTTACATTTGCACTAAGTCTATTTGATAACTGCACTGATGCTATACATGATCTGAAAGCGAGGATAAATTCTATCTGTCCCCTTGATGAACAATTTTTATCAGTGGCTATTCCTGCTAGGAAACAAGATGAAATCTTATCACATGTTCCCTCTATCGAAGGGGTAGGAAAAAATCTGTAAACTCAAATATGTGTACAGTGGAAGAGCAGGGTCTAGAGTTTCAGTATGAACAGGAATTAGGCTCTTTAAGGTCATGTCTACATATATCACAGAATCACAGAATGACAGAATGGTAGGGGTTGGAAGGGACCTCTGGAGAACATCTAGTCCAACCCCGCTGCCAGAGCAGGGTTGTCTTAGAGCAGGTTGTACAGGATGGCGTCCAGGAGAGTTTTGAACGTCTCCAGAGATGGAGACTCCACCATCTCTCTGGGCAGCCTGTTCCAGTGCTCTGCCACCCCAAAGTAAAGAAGTTCCTCCTCATGTTTAGGTGGAACTTCCTATGCTCAAGTTTGTGCCCGTTACCTCTTGTCCTGTCACTGGGCACCACTGAAAAGAGCCTGGCCCCATCCTCCTGACGCCCACCTTTTAAGTATTTATAAGCATTGATAAGATCCCCCCTCAGCCGTCTTTTTTCCAGACTGAAAAGACCCAAGTCCCTCAGCCTTTCTGCATGAGAGAGATGTTCCAGTCCCCTAATCATCTTTGCTGTACCCCTAGCCCTTTGCCCCCCTAGCCCTTTGCTCTCCAGCAGTTCCCTGTCCTTCTTGAACCGGGGAGCCCAGAACTGGGGACAGTACTCCAGATGCAGCCTCACCAGGGCAGAGTAGAGGGGGAGGATGACCTCCCTCAACCTGCTGGCCACACTCTTCTTGATGCACCCCAAGATGCCATTGGCCTTCTTGGCCACGAGGGCACATTGCTGGCTCATGGTCACCCTGCTGTCCACCAGGACTCCCAGGTCTCTTTCCACAGAGCTGCTCTCCAGCAGGTCAGCCCCCAACCTGTACTGGTGCATGGGGTTATTCCTCCCCAGGTGCAGCACCCTACACTTGCCCTTGTTGAATTTCATGTTCCTCTCTGCTCAAATCTCCAACCTGTCCAGGTCTCTCTGTATGGCGGCCTTCTGGTGTGTCAGCCACTCCTCCAAGCTTTGTGTCATGGGCAAACTTGCTGAGGGTGCACTCCATCCCCTCATCCAGGTCACTGATGAATATATTGAACAGGACTGAGCCCAGTACTGACCCCTGGGGAACACCACTCGTCAGTGACCTCCAACTAGACTCTGTGCTCCTAATCACAACCCTCTGAGCTCTGTCTTTCAACCAGTTTTCAATCCATCCCACTGTCCATTCATCTAGCCCACACTTCCTAGGCTTCCCTATGAGGATGCTGTGGGAGATTGCGTCGAACGCCTTGCTGAAGTTCCCTGCCCTCTCCTCATCTATCCATCCAGTCATGCCATCGTAGAAGGCTATCAGATTAGTCAGACATGATTTCCCCTTGGTGAATCCACGTCAAACAGAATTAACATTGTCATTTACCGAGCTGGCAGGACATGAGGCAACATTTGATCACGCACCAATGTAAAGATGCACAAAAATCTCAAAACACTAATGCGATCTCAGCCTCTGGAATGACTACTGCTTTTCCTTTGTTCTGCCTTCTTATGATGGAGTGAAGGAGTTAAATGCTTCAAGGAATTCAAGTGTCATTTGTCAGTGAGATTCTTAGAGCAAGGCAAAAATTCAAATATTCCCGTATTTCAGCTATAGACTGCATACAAAATGTGTGTAGCAAATGATGTCTTCTTATTTGTTAACTTAGTCTCAGAGCTAATCTAGAATTTAGTAATGGAAGCAGATATGGAGCCAACAGTAACATGCAGAAATATATCACAAATATGTAGGACTGTACGATAGCACAATATTTAGTATTAACTTAGTAAACTATTAGTTACAAATCCCACTGTTCTGATCTTCTCTGTCCCAGACCATCAGGTAGAAGTGTTAAAATAGAATAGGCCTGATTGACACCAATGAAAGACACCATTACATAAACTGCATCTACTGTTACTCCGTCATTCAGGTAACTTTTAATACACACAACCGATTGCTTAAAACACATCTTTACATAATAGCATTTATGGTTTATTTGTAATATAAAGGACATAATCATATATATATTAAACATGTATATTATATGAGCTTTGGTGATGTTCTAGACTGCAGACTCAGTAGCTTGAACATTTTAGTTCTTGCAATTTGATTCTGAGGATTAGTTATAGGGCTTCTTGTTCCTCCCATTACATATAATAATATAAAGAGAATGATTAATATTACATATACTCTCAGTATATAAATGGGTTTAGTCGCGGGGTGGGTACTTGTGATGACTGCTTGGGACGGTGCGAAATCACCGGGTAGTAAAGAGTAACTTGTGTCACTATTATTTTTGTTATTATTATTGCTATTTTCCTTTTCTGTTATTGTTCTATTAAACTATCTTTATCTCAGCCCACGAGGTTTTTTCCTTTCCTCTCCTTTTCTCCCTCTTTTCCCTCCCTTTCCTAGGGAAGAAAGGGGGGATGAGTGAGCTGCCAGCTGGGGTTAAACCATGGACAACATCCATGTCAGCTTTGGTGCAGCTGACAAAGATAAGAACTTCACTGGCTTAGGAATGATAAGTGACTCATTTACACTATTTTTTTCTGTCTGCTATGAGAAATGGAAATTGATCAGTCAATCAAGAAATACCAAAAAGAAGACTGTATTTTCATCCATTTGTAGGGTGAGGCCATCATCTGGTAAAACCAGCATTACTTACTTCTTCAGTGAAATTTTGCATACAGAAGAAAAACCCCTTTGTTTTGATTCCAAAAATGAAGCACAGAAAAATATTCAAATAAAATGCTAAACGCTCTGCAATACATATTTCACACTGCCAAAGACATAGGCAACCATTTGCTGCTTCCTTATTGCTATAAAAAAGCAATTTACGAAAAATGACTGCTGATGCAAAAAACCAGCCAAATAAAAAAACCCAACCACCACTGAATAACAAGAACTACACTAAAAAATGCCCCAAAGTCCCCCACTGAATCACAAGCTCACCATAACA
This sequence comes from Stercorarius parasiticus, assembly GCA_013396915.1. Taxonomy (NCBI): domain Eukaryota; kingdom Metazoa; phylum Chordata; class Aves; order Charadriiformes; family Stercorariidae; genus Stercorarius; species Stercorarius parasiticus. The sequence continues at coordinate 76,496 of VWZL01002676.1, forward strand.
GATATCATTCTTGGTTTATTTACATTTCTAAGCATGAACATTCATATTTCTTTATTTCATTTAGAACTTTTTTATAACTAAGGCCCCAAATCTACAACCAATAGAGTGTAGGCACAGAAATTCCACTCCATGCTGCCGTTAGCAAGACTAGAAAGACCTATGACTTGATCCAAAGCCCAATAATATCAGTGGGGAGTTTTTCTGCTTCCTTCAATGAGTTTAGAAAGGGCATCTGAGGTCAGCAAGCTGCACTCCTTATTCTGTCAGAAATTCCACTGAAGCAGTGCAGTATCAGTCTCCACATAATTACATACATCTTCTTCCTGGAACTGAGGTCAGTCACATTAATCGTATTTTCATGAGAAAACAACTTTTGGAATCAAGCTAGCTTTTAAAACAGAAACAAAATACATACTATACATTGGTTATGGCAATGTTTTGCACTACTCTAGAAAGATGCACTGTTGAGTTTTTAAACTTTTCTATTACTACAGATGGAGTTTATAAAAATGCTTGTCAATTCTCATGTATCAGTTCTGATTCTTTTGTTATACATCAAAAGTAGTAAGAAATAATAACGTCCTCAGGATCACCTGAGGCAAAGCACTTGGGCATACACTTCGGAAATAGAGACGGATTTATATCTATAGTCAATTAAGTGTTTTTCTCCATTTTTTAAAAGATCAAATATATTGATAAATTACATCAACACATGATGCTGCATTTAAAACAGACATAGCAGGGAAACATTTTCATCACTGCTGCAATTATCTAGAACTTCAATCATGGGCTACTAGAAAATATAATGAAAGAAAAATCATAAATAAAACCATTTTTTTCCAGGGTTTTTTTTGCTTCCCATATTTGTATTCTGATCAGAGTAATAAAATAAATAAATAAATAAAAGAACATCATCGACAAATACTTCTACCAAGCACAGTATCCAGTCAATCTTGAATCCCAATATTAGAATATATTCGTCATTTGTCGGATTGAAATTTGCAGCTTCACAAATCACACTGTATCAGCAGTATTGAGAATGTCAGTCTCTCTCTTTTCCTCTGTAGTGGCTGGCTCTTCCTTTAATAAAACACTTAATTGTTTCTGTGCACACGAGAGGAAAAGTTCCAAACTATATAGGTTTCTCTGACGGACAACTTGATCAAGCTGTTGAAAAAAAAACAAAAAGGTAGATCAACTTTAAGAAAACCTGGAAATAAATGCCAGGGCTTGCCAGCAAAAACTCAACCATATTCAACGAAAAAATTCAACAACCAAATGTGACAACAACAAAAGAATCTAAGTAACTTCCATGCGTGCAATTTATTAATAACTTTTTAATGAAGTATTTGAGTTTCTTCAAAATAAGTTGTACATAAGGCTAAAAGTAACTTTCCAACAGCTGTCAAATTCTACACAAGTAATCTGAAAAACCTGCAGTCTAGCTGCCACGCTAGATAAATCCCCACAGCATCTTTTAAAATTGCAGCTGTTCCTTTTATAAAAGATACTGCTTCTGCTTTAAAATGAACACCACATACTATTGTATATTCAAAAATTCAAAGTTTACTGTTAATTTCTATGTCAGCATGTTTAAATAGTTCCCAGAGGAAAAGTGGTAATATTTTCTGCCTACTTTGTTTATTCCAATGTTTTATTGGAGTCCCCCACTGTCAAACAATGTGATCTATATACTCACTTGTAGTAAAGACAACGGCCCTTTCTTCCCCACCAGAAAAGATAAGAACACAATAACAAGACTGGGTAGGTTATGTCATATAAGTGATATAAAAATACAGTTTGACAAAAGATATTTGAGTTTTCTTAATACCATAACGTTAATAAATAAAATGCACTGCGGATTTCCTTTCATTTGAATTTTAAAGTTCAAATGTCAAACAAATAATGTCACAACTGAGAGGTGTTCTCAACTGGACTATCCTTCAATCAGCCACAAATTCAACTAAATACACACACAACTATGACATAGGGCGAGATTGAAAGCTAGTGGTACAAGGCTAATAAGACACAGAAGTTATGCCACTCAAGAGAAAGGAAGTAATGGAATTTGGAAGAAGCCCAGCTCCGCACTTCTGTCAAACTGTTGTGCACGAGTCCATAAACAACATCTCAAACTCTGTAACACCAGCAAAATCCTAATGTGAGGCCACATGGCCCTAGCAGACGAGAGCAACTAGTCTAGCAGACCGTTGGCAACCATCTTCAAATGGTGATACTTTTTCAAAAAACATATTGTACCTCGTATGTCTGGCACTCACAGCTTTAATTACAGCTTGCAACAAAAACTCTGATACTATGGTATCTCTCTGCACGTATATGCTCATCATTCAGCAGTCCAGTTAGTTGCTCTAAAAATCACTTGAATGGACATATTGTTTTATAACAGATAAACTTTTTAAAAAATATCAATACAGAATGCAAGGCAAAGTTAGAGATACCTTCCCACTTGACTTCGAAAATGCACTCAGGGTATAGCTGCAGTGCCGTGACCGAGTACATAAAGGCAAACATTTTCATGACCTTGTGCTTTGCTGCTCTCTAAGTTCCTCTAACATGCAAAACCAGGCTCTGATAGTTTGAACATTTTGACATTTTGTTTCAACAGAGATGAATGTGTATAGTCACATGGAGAATACACACATTTTCTTACTAGAAGCCACACAATTATAAAACTCTCCTTCAGTAATATGTCTGCTTGCACTTCTTTTTGCCCTGCAAATTTCCACCCGTTGTGCAAATTTTTGCATCTCTTAGCAAAAGCAGAGATTACTACACCATACATTGCCTGATGTGAACCTAGCCCACTGAGCTACAACAGATTTCAAAGCAGATCTAGTTCAAAAAAAATTCTGAAAAGTCTGCTCTTGTTATATTTAAGTACAGCTGCTACTAACAAGAAAATGAAAGATGTAGAAACACGAAGCTAAGCTCTGAAGAAGCTGTATCTAGAAAAGGTAGCCTAGAAGAAACGAACAACATAAACACACTGTTGTGATCGTGCATTTTTTCTGATTTGAAAAGTATCTTGCCTCCTTCCTCATCTCTGGTCCAAAATATAAAGAACATTTTGCATGGGGAAGCTTGCAGATGTTTTTGTGCTGTGACCCGTATTTCTCTGGGGAATGGGCAGATATAGTGCAATTCACATAAAATCATCTGTTACGTCTTAAGAAAGAACATGAGAAACCTCTTTCTCTAAACATATTATGTCATCAAATTCTGCTGCTTCTGGTAGACTTATCAGTTGGAGGAGCTTAGCGTGAAACTGATTTTCAATGGTTTCTTTTTGTTGCATATTATACCATCTATACTCCTAGATAGTTCTTTATTGAGCTTTACCCAAGAGCTTTGGCTAATCAGATCAAAGTAGCTCGCCAGATGTGTGTTCTGATATACTGCTGTTAACTTTCTTTACCAAGGCAGCAATCTCAAATCGTATACTGCTAAATTTATTTCACCAAATACTAATGTAAATGTTTAACGTGTGTAGTGATTGGCTGCAATACGAACAAAACAGAATTTCTTCAGGCTTGAGAAAGACTTTATAAGTTTCAAACAAATTAAGTACACATTTGGGGAGTCTTTGTTGAACCCAAGTGGTTAGTTGGTAGTCTCCCTTTGTCCATAAGAAACGTTTATTGCTTGTATAAGGCTTATGTGAATTCAATAACATAAAAGTTCAGAGTTCAGTTGCCTCGTCTCCTCAGTTTATGTATAAGCTTTACCTTGAGCAGTACTTTTTAAAATTCTTCCATGCTACAGTAAGTGACAAAACACTCTGAAAAGACTTGGGATCTTCACATAACGCAAAACGAGAAGCAGTGAAATTACGCTGGCTTTGAAAACGGTACATTTGAATGTATTCAGAAGGAGAATGTTCCCATTAATGGAGAAATTGACTGGGAAATAGAAACAAATCCAATGAAGCTTCATTATATAATATATTGTTTAATGAAGTGTTACCAACAGACACTTTCTTTGAACAGTGCTTAAACATTGCTGTGCTTCTGCTTGCATAATATACCATAAGATGTGAAAATATGTAAGTAATGCATTTTAAATTTTGTTTTTCTAAACAGTCTTCCCTCTATATTTTTAGACCCCGTTCACTTCATGGAATGATGTCATTATTTAAACAGACAGAAATGGACATCTGGCAAATTCAAACTGAACATGACTCATATGCAAACGTCATCAGTATGAATATTATATTAGGGATGGAGCATTCGCACAACCAACCCAACCCAACTGTTCTAATTCTGGAGGTTCTGAAAAATACACCGCGATGGTCCAGATCTACCACATGGGAGGGCAATTTTCGACATCACACCATCACTGTTGTTAGTACTAATCAATGTTTCTCTTCCACCATACGAAATCTATCCAGTTCAAAGTTCCCAATTCTGTACAGCGTGTCCTATTGGCACAGCTTTAATTAGCTCAGAAATTTAGTATTCCTGAACTTCATTATTTTAAGTTAGTCAACAGTATCTTTTTAACTCTGTACCGATCTTTTTTTTTTTTTTTAAGAGCCACAGGTTGATTCTCTATGTTCTCGTATATAACCTAGTAAGGAACTGGCTATACAAGATTTGCAAAAGCAGTTCCTGAACTCCATAGGGTCTACACCACTCCCAAAATTCTCACAATCACTGAGAGACATTCATTTTCCAAAAATGAGCTGATTCTTGCAGGACATTCTAACACATTCACTGATGCTTTTTCCCTTCTGTTTAATCCTTCAGTCCACTTTTGAGGTCTAAGTGTGATTCCACCATCCTTCTGGCCAAAGATGACAGCATGAGACTCCCTGTGGGGTCCCACCTCAGTCATATCCTTAGACCACCCAGAATGATGTGCCTTTGAGCCACACAAGGCATGCCCTGAAGGGAGGCATAGGCCTCAGCAGAACTCCTGTCACTGGATGCAAGAATTTGACTTGGGAAATAAAAAGAAAGGCTCACACATAACTGTGCAGAATACTGCCACCAGGTGACTACTTTCATCCCAGGCTCCTCTGTTTTACTTCAAGTTGATCCATCTTCCCCTGCATTGCTTCATAAACCCATAGCTCAAACCAAACTTAACAATTATTCTTAGCTCTACATTTTCTTAGCTTTTATCATACAGCTCAAATTTTCTGCAAAACGGAATGGAAGTCTACGTGGCCAATGTCTAAAGTAGAAAATAGTTTCTTACACAAATAACCGAGCATGCACTTCCTCCATATTTTACCGTTGTAATATCTACCTTCAAATAGACATATTTTCATGGCATAACTTCCTCTATTGACTATTCTCCAACCCATTAAACATTTCAAGTTGCTATAAGAGAAACACAGTAAGAATTCCATAAATAACTACTACATGTCAGAATTATATTATCCATTACTAGTAACTAATAAAATATCTTACAGAAAATATAATTTTAGATTTATCACTGAAGATTTAAGGATGCAATTCTGATCTCCCCATAGTAAAGATATGTTTCGTTATTAATCTCACTGTGGCCTGAAGTTCACACAGAAAAGGGAAGAAAGCAATATTAATGTTAAATATGGTTCTTCAGTTTTCCCTTCTGTATAAACTTTAAGATGTTTAAAAGTTTATTTTTCAAAACTGTTTCTCAGACAATACTGTTTTCCAATACCAAAAATATTTGTAGCTGTAGAAAATGGTAGCCTTATTTATACAAATATATATTGAACAGTTTAACTGTACTTCAAATGACAGTATGATGATTAAAGATCAAAGTATTCAAATGCAGTTCAGCTCACTATTCTAGGCCTCTAATACTAACAGAAGTAAAAGTTGCAATCTTCTTTTTATTATGAGATTCAACAAATACAACAACCAGAGATTAAAAAAGAACAAAGATGTTGAGTAAAAAGTTTTTAATTTTACTTTTATTACTGGTACTTTTTGCAGTTGTTCACACGTATGTACACTGTAAAATAAATAAAAAATAATCATGCCATTATAATTTAATGAAGCAGACCTATTTCCCTTAAAGATCGTAAAATAAGAAATCAGCTTTTGAGTCCTACTGGTTTCTTATGAAACTCATGCAAAGAAGTACACCAAGAAAGAATTCCAGCACAGTGATATATATGTTTGCATTTGTTCATAAAGGATGGGGGTTGAGAGGAAGATTTCAAATCCTGAAAAGCATCCTTGTCACTCAGTCAAAGAAAATCATGTTCATGCAAAGACAGGAAATTTCAAATGCAAAATGAATGTTTTGGGGAATTGAAAAAACAGAGATTGATGCGATGTAAGAGTATGTGTTTTGAAAATTGAGTTTGTCAGGTCTAGATTAGTGAGGCTGATATAAAGGTTTTCTATTTATTTAGTGTTTATAACTCGGTGCTTGTTAGCTGCTGAATAGGATTCATTGCTAAGGTAATTCTTTGAAGTTGAATATTGATTCGCCATTTGTTTACAGACATCATCATTGCATCATTAGATTTTTTTCAAAGGACTAGTAATATGAGCAATCCTACGTATTTTCTATCTCCTTTCTAAGTAATGTTCAGTAGAAAGGGGACCTTTTAACATCGTAGGTAAAAGCAATCAAGATTTTGTTGTAATATTTGTCAAAGTTTATCTTCTTTTATTTAGACTTAGTTTCCCTACGTATTTTCATTATCGATAAATGTACCAAAGCTTTTTCTATTCGCTGTTTGCAAACTAATTTCTATTTCTTATTTTTCTATATGGTTTTGTATATGAATTTACTAACTAAAAACCTTTTTTCTAAATAACCCAGTAAATATAAATTGAAGAATGATGATAAACCTACTTCAGATTATGATTTTTTGATAAGTTCATTATATGTCCTCATCTTTGCAGAAAACTAATATAAGCCTAAATTAACAATAAAGTCAACTTAAATGAAAAGACTCTGAAATAATTTTTCATTTTATTCTACAGTTCTAACTTCGTATTTTTTGATCAACGCTTAGACGGATGTGTCCATGGAAAATAGAATACTAGTCAGACTGCTTTCCTAAATATTTGTGTACTTAAGGACAAGGGGAAAAAAAATTCAAGTCCTTTTTAAAACAGTGGAATCAGGAATATACTTTAGTTAACTATAAGGAAGAATTTATTATGACTCTTAATTTGTTCATAAATGTAAATGATTTACTAAAAAATTCTGTCAGCGGCGCTCTTTCCTCTTTGCAGGGACTCATCCCACATAGCCAATATGATGTTAAAAGCATACTGGGCTGCTCATGGAGCAGTTAATCAAGATGTAAAACAACGGCTTGCTCATAATCGACTGCTGATGTTGCAATTGAATTCCCATTTAGGTATTTCTGTTTGGCCTAATTATATGTACATGGGTAATAATATGTAATATCTTCTTTAAAACATTTTAGCATGTCTGCCTTATAAAATACAGTTATGCTCTTTCTGAACAATTGTTTGAACCTCAGCGCTAAGTGGAGGTTCATATTTTGATCGGTAGATGTCCCTCTTTGAGGAAAAGTCAAAGATGAGGGGTTTGTTTTCTACAATTTTTATGATGTGTAGGGTTTTTTTTCAGTTTGCCCCCCCCAAGTAATTCACACTAGTAAATGAGCCTGACATGATTCTGAAAAATCTTGTATTTGCAGAAGTTCAGCTATGTGATTATATTTTCTAGTAAAACTATGGGTTTAGAAAGCCTTCCCAGTGCACTAACATGAACTTCTCCCCACAGATTCGACAGAAGGCTTTAAAAAATTCCCTAGCACATTAAATAGGCCATATAAAAAAAATACTGCCTCAAGGAACCTGCAAATCTGAGAGCTGGATGAGGAAACAATGAACTACTTCCTCTCATTTCTATAATGGATGAGAAGGAAAACAGATCCATATGGTGCATATGTGTAGCAGAGCTTATTTTAGAGTTAATCCCAGAACAGGACATTTTTGTCTGTCCACCTGTGAATTTCTACTATTGATAACACTTACTAAGTATATAAAAACAAGCTTCTTCATGGCTGTAATTTATACAGTATCTGCTACACATTAGAAAGCCATCAGTGTTCAAGACAGAACCTCTAGGAAAGAGTGATGTTTAATAAATTATATTGCCATGTGAAAATGTTTCTTTCTCCTTAAATAAATAATGCTGCAACTTCTAAACCTTAAGGATTTTATGCTCTGAACTTGATCAGTGAAACCATTAAAATAATACCATATGTTAGACACATCTTTAAAACAGATTTGCCTAGTCTGCTGAAGGTGGTGGGAAAACTCCCTGTCAACCCTCCCAGAATCTCCACTGTCTCCCAGTTGGACACAGGAATGTAAGAAAATACTAACCTTCCTTCATATAAATAAGAGAAGGAAATTTGCTTTCAATCAAGGAAACTCGATTGAGTGCATAAAGGAACTGAAAACGGTCGCAGCACCTGCTCAGACTACTGCAGAAGGTGAAAAATGGGCATTATTTAAACCCACAAAAATAATAATGGAAATATTTAAGTGTAGAAACGCATGAGCAACTTCTGGGCTGACCTATATACTTAACAGATTGGGAACATAGGATTCCTCAACCAAGTTATTTACGGCAATAACTTGGTGTTGCCATACACTAAATATATGGAGTTACCATAACAGCTACTATAATTGCTGATTGAACTAGCAATCAGATTCAACATACTGAAGACACACATACATATATATATGCAAACAGTATTTAAGCATCTTATATAGTGAAATGCACTTGTCTAATCTTACAAATTGATGCCCTGAAGCTGCAAACTTTTGAATGCAGGTAAAACTTTGACCACAGTAGGGCCTCTCCCACTATTAAAGGCATCCATGTATATTACGTGGACAGAAATCTCATTGATTTTTAAAGGTTTCCAAAAGAAAAGCTTTTGAAAAAACTTGTTGAACTAGTAGAAAAGTGTCTTCCTTATGGCTTAATATAAGATGCATGGAAAATGCTGATTAAATTAAAGGCGGAAGTCAGAATTTTTTGATACTGATCCCTTCCCCCTCACTGTTGGGGAGTGACGTCCCACTGTGCATCTACTGATATGCACAGTCTTTGACTGTTCTTTCCAAGATCACAGGATTTTATAATGCTAACATGAAAGCTACAGGGCATTGCGAAGTTGTTAAAATTCACTTCTATTTACAGGCATTGAAAGAAAGTGCAGTCTGCCATTTCTGGTTCCCCCTTATGAAGAAATTTCCACTAAAACACACATACTATCTTCAGTGTCAATACATCCTGCTTCTCTTCCTAAATAAAAAACCCAAACAACCTATATCACCACCTTGTATCCTTCTCTTGTTTAATGATTGAAGAGCATTAAGTAGACTACTTAAAAATTAGGAAAGCAAAAATCAGTTCCACTACTAAAATAAACAACAAAGCAATTAAATTTGGTACCTGCACATTAAAGGAAAAATGCATATATTTGAATTAATAGAAGTAGAGCAGGGGATTATTTTGCAGGCTGCTTGTAATGATTTATAGACTACAAGCTGAGTAACACTGGCTTAGACTGGGCTGGTTTCAAATAAACCCAACTTCCCACGTGTTATGCCACACAGGACCAATTCATATTTCCTCTAGGCAAGGTATTTTCTACTGGTTGTGAGAATGGAAAAAAAAAAAAAAAAAAAAAGGCAAGAAATTATTTAAGCCGGACACAAATCATAGAGATACTAGTCATCCCCTATTTATTCAAAATAGGTTTATGTTATCCCTGTTGATACTCAGCATCTTAACTCTCATTATACGTCTGTGAATGCTATTATGATTGTTTTACAAATGAAGCCATGCGAGTGAATCTATACTGCATGTCTTCCTGAGCAAGATCTGATTCTACCTAGCATGGAACTCACCATTGTCTGGAAAATCTCTGAATGATAATTGGTTAGCATTTGGCTTTGTTAAGTGTCTGTATAGCTTCTGATATACATTAGATTACAGTCCCCACAAGGTAAGTGCAAAGCAGAAGACTAATTACAATGTAACTAAGGGCCATATTAATTAGATCACTTCCTCTGATATAGAAGAAGGAACCAGAGATATACAACAGCACCTAAATAAAGGATTTGTAAGCGACTCAGACTGCTTTCTGTCCAGGCTTGTCAGATCCTTAGGCCTCATAGTGGTTAGAATTCCTTACTAGCTCTTCTTTGATCTTGAACTGCTTTAAGTATCCAAGTCAGTCACAGACACCATCACATGCTGTTTTTTTATGGTTACAAATGACTTGGCAGAGAATGCATGGGGCTTCTGTGGAGTTTCATAACTGTAAACTACCATCTCCCCAGGAAAGTCCATAAAGACTATTTGACTATGCTTCTGGAAAAGCCCTCAGTGCAGGGCTGGGTGCTGGATTTGATACCAAAAATCTGCTTCATTTTTCAGTATGCATATATGTTCCAAATTAATCCAGGGTAAGCATATTTGGTTAAAAGCAACAGCAATCTTCCTACATATAAAAATTGTTATTGTTATCAAACCAAATAAAAACATCTTATCTGATGGGCTCATGGTGAGTCATGCTCACAGAATTGCCTTGCAGTATTAAGATGGTATCTACAGAACTGGATTAATTAAGCCTAATTGAAAAGCAAACAGCAAATAAAGGCATTAATAAGAACAATATTTTTTATTACTGTCAGAGTGTATTTTACACTATAGGGAATAAGTATGTAAAATAAAAATAATCATTGCATCGTAAGTGTTTGCAGTGGATACAAACTGAAAAAACTACACTAATAATGTACACGATGGGGTAACCACAGGGCAAATCTTTCCACAGTTGTATAACTGGTATTCCATTGATATGAGTTCTCTCTAAATAACTATATCTAATATGATTCCTCACTAATAGGAGTTTCACCATGAGCACAATTTCCTTGCCCCTAAGAAGAAATAACATGGGGTTAATAATACACATCACAGAGAATCACTGTTTTAGACTGGGAGGTGAAAAACAATGTTATATACAAAGCTGAAACTACAGATAACATAAGGAGTCAAACTGTAGTTATTCTATTTAGACATCAAGGAGACTGCAGTTATATAATAATTATCTGAAAGTTCTTGTAAAATTGTGATACTACGTGCCACTAGCTATCTCTAAAGCAAAGTGTGCCCTAGCAACACATTGGAGTCTGGTACGTAATGAAGTAGCATGAAAAAAATCCTACCTCAGCTTTGACGAACACTTGATTTAACAGTCACATTTTCTGTTTTCATTTTAACGAAACTTTAATTAGATGTGACAGGATGAAACAGTATATACTTGAAGGCATAGGCAAAGATGGTATCACATGAAATACAGATATCTTTCTAAAATTACTACTGTAGATTAAAGACGATGGATTCACATGAAGAAATGCAACAAGGAAAACCATTCTGCAGTGAATCTGTGATAAATTCAGTGTTAAGTCAGTGGTAAGCATATATATGCACTTGCTTAGCTTTAATTAATCCAAGTTGATCATATTGAACTGATTAAACTGCATCTAGTACAAAGTAATGTGGATTACACTAACTTAAAAAAGAAAATTTACAACTTCTGCTGTGTTACCAAACCACCTAATTATACATACTCAAAAATGATGAATTAAGAAATGTCAGTGAAATACAAATCATTGGAATACAAATTTTACTACAAGCATATAGATGAATTTGAAAGAATAAGACAGAAAATGAATGAAAGTTTTATTCTATCAGGAATGACAAAGTCTTCACCAAGTTTTCATCCTCAAAGCATTAACTTATTCAGTCTAATAGACTATTAAATGTCTAATGTCCAAAATTCAGCTGACGCGCCTAAATTTCCCACTAGGATGGTAAAATAAGGGTATTCATGTTCATTCATACACATGGATCCACAGTTTTTTCTATTATTTTTTATTAGCTTCTCTTAATCGTTATAAAGCTCTCAAGAAAATGCCGATGGGCAAGAGTCACGAGTTGCAGTAACAACGAGTAATCCCACACATCTAATTGAGAACTTTATTTTTTTCTCTACTTAATCTCAAACCAGATTTTGAAAAGCTGTACAGAATGCAAAATAACTGATCTCAAAACAAGTGGTCTGGTTATAATTCTCAGATTTCCAGAAGCACAGTATAAAATACTGTTCAATTGTAACACTGAAGGATATATCAGGAATGATACAGGAGAGCTTCACTTACAGGGGACAGGAGGTGTGTAAAGATTCATCGCTTCCTCCTGTCACACACGGCTTTCCTAATGGACAACAGGAAGAAATATGGAAGTCTCTTCTGTTTCCTTATCAAATACTTGCAGAATAGAGGGACCCTGGATGACAAATGTTACATTTCCCTGGACCTCAGGCGTTGCTGAATCACCTGATGATGTGAAAAACAACACCACTATCCACTGACGGATACATCTGTGTGTCATTAGTACAGAGTACACTGCAAATGTTTATTAATGTGAACAGTCTATATCCACAGAGCAAGTTGACTGATTATGTGATTGCAGACCAAATCCGAAGTTGACATACCTCTTACAGTCATTATAATGATGCACACTGGATTAAAAACATGATACATCTAAATCACAAGAACAGTTCTGGAATAGTGTAGTAACCAGTCATCACGCTGTTGAACATTATAATTCAACCTGTTATTTTTTCCCCCTTTTGGCTTTGATAGCACAATATTTTCTCAGCAATAACACCACTTGATTTCAGTTTCAACTGGCATCTCGCCTGACTAAAGAGTAGAGGCATAATCTCAGTCTTTGTAGATTTATACAGTGAGGCACAAAAGGATATATGAACCAGTTTTAACTTAAGTAAAGAATTTCAAGCTCTGGCAATTTTACTGTAACGTAATTGCAAAAAACATACAATAGGTTATGTATGTAGTTTCAACTAAATTGCTTTCATCAGCATAATGATTACACGAGGAGTTTGAAAACTATAATTTTAGTTATTTAACAATTTCCTTTGGATTTTAATGAACCTAAGTAAGTGGCAGAGAAATGTATTTCTCCCCTTTCCATTTTTCAAGGAAGAGTACTAAAATTTCCAGGAAATTAAAAATTCTCTTAAATGCATGATATTTCAGTACTGAAAAGTGGCAGAAAAATGCCGTAAGACCCTCTGAAGAAAAACGTCCAGAAGGATCTATAGATTGAAATACTACATTCCTCCATCAGAAACTACTATTTCATTTTAATATTTAGAAAGAATAATTTCAAAGTTTATGAAGACTTAAAAGTTCAGGAAAAAACATCAGGCTCACTTCTGTATCACATGCAGTACACTGCTTCAGCATGCCTTATTCACAGAAGAGAAAAAGGAGAGCCAGGTGCACCAACTCATCTTACACTACAACTTCACATAAATCCCGTACTTAATCCTTTGGATTTATACTGCTCTTTGAGCTGGGTAAAGCAGCAGTGTGAAAATGCTCCTAAAGCCTCAATGTAAATGTTTCTTTAATCCTATTAAAGCCACAAAACAGGCCCAGCTGAAGGAGTGGGAAACTGAGCTAAGGAACTCTCAATGACCCCACCACTACTGTCTCTCTTGGCACTGACCTGTTGGTCACAAGTTCATCCTAGGCATGGCACAGATGTTCTGACATCAGTTTGATTCAGGACATCAATATGTGGACCCCTATAACACATACGTACAGACCAGATGGTGGTGTGTTTTGTAGTAACATGAAATCTCGCATTGGTAACTTAAAGCTGAATTATTAAAATAGTTGATACAGAAATAGAAGACAGGATTAAATGTTTTTAAATGTGACTTTGTTGCATTACACAGAACTTTGTGTTCCCCAAACATGACATTGAATTCAGCCAAAAATGATACAGCTTTATTGCTTTTCTTTTAAAGAGGAAAAAGTTAAAAGAAAAATACTCAAGGTGAGACCACACTTTAAAAACTGGGAAACTGGTCTGTTAAAATGTGTTGGTGGTAACATTTAGGGTTTGGACTCTCATTAATGTGGCCCCAGGGAAAATATAAACACTCTTTCTGAAATTAAACCTTGAGTTTGCCCACCGCAGTCTTGTTTTCAGCTTCGGCTGCTGGCACTTCAGCCTGCAATTGAGGCCTTGCATCAAATGCCAAGCTAAACATTCAGGAACAAGAATGGTAATGACACCCTATTTTGTTCTAAGTCATATTAAAATATAGCAAGTATTAAAAAAAGAAAAATCACTCATTTGAGATTATTAACTTAAAAGAAACTGATTTTCATAACCTCTCCCACTTGCACTTGTCTTCAAATAATAAGCTTTCAGAAGAAAGCTGTGCTGGACGCTTGAAATCAAGCACACTTGCAAAACAATAACATATATCAAAATTCTGACAATAACAGGCTAACATTGAAGGGCATAATTTTTACCTACAGGAATTGAAAAATAAATATTCTGGTTTTGATGCATGATTTTGCAAGTGACAACACAAATGGATCAGCAAATGAAAGTCATCAATCTGTAACACAAGTTTTTCAAGAAGAGTCCTTCCTATTTACAGTGATAAGATATACTAATATCAGAACGCTGCTACTGAAACATTTCATACCAGCATTTTTTTTAAGTTCTCTCTCTTATTCCCACACACTGCATTCAAGGTAAGAGTTTGCTGGTCCAGCTATTAGTTTTTCACTCTCTCTCTCTCTCTTCTGAGACTCTAGCAGTAGCCTTCTGTAATCTCACAATGTAGATGGACTGAGAGCACCAGATAAAATGTAAGATACAGCTCCTGTCCCAGGGAAGGAACTGGGATCTCTTGCCCAAGAAGGGAGTGGTCAGCCCCGGCTATCCCACCCCCAGTTTCTGTAATGTCACGTGAGGTTTAGGTACCATCCCCTATATTGGAAACTGCAGTCTGGATCTATATGGGATGTATGGAGCATATTATATAACCACTGCTCCAACACAATTCTCCCAGATGGGAATCTGGGTTGCAAATTAATCTGACTCAAAGAGTAGACTGTAACTGTGACTCAAAGCAGTGATTAAAGACAGCTTATCTGTCACCGGAGAAATGTTAAATTTGAAGAACGTGAAGTTACCAGTATAGCAAGGAGACAGAGGAAAGGGTGCACCAGGACTTCTAACAGGTCTCCTGAGGAAATAAATGTTCCACTACTAATGCACAGTGGTCACTTGAAGAATATGAGATTACAATACACTCTAAACTTCTACCCAATATACTGAGTGAATTTCAAGCTTTTTTTTGTCTTTATTTTGGAAAGTAATCATTAAAATCAGCTCCGCAATATGAATGATGAAGTGTGACCAAGTAGGTGCCAATTCATGGCCTAGCCTACATCACTGTGTAGAAACCTCCCACTTTTATTTGCAGACTTGTTTGATTTTGGTCTGAAAGCGTTAGATAAGCAGACACTGTGTGCTTGTCGTGGCTTTTCTGAAGTAATTGGAAAAAAGGCAGAGTACTGGATTCTTAATACTGCTCTAAGCTATGGCTGAAAAGGTTAACAGCAAACACCTTTTAACCATGCAAGCACATCAATACTCAACATGAACTACATCAGCAGTCTTCTTGGGACCATAAAGTCACCTATATATTTTAAAAAACTGCAGATTATACGTGTACAGTCTAGTTACTATACACTGAAGATATCATACTAGTTTCTAGTAACAGTTATTTTGTGTTCAATCTAAGACATTACTAGGTATTTCAGAAGCCTTTCAAAGTGTAACATTTCACACGCAGTACATTTCCGAAAGGCAAGTAAGGGGTTTCTTTTACTTCCACTCATCATCATGCCAGTTAGTTGTATAAATATATACTTTATTAGAAATAGTGAATAATTTTGCAAGTTTACTTAAGGACAAAAAAAACCAAACCTGGATGGGCACAGTTGAGAAGTTTAGGCAATATAAACAAAGAATTAATTTATAATCTAAATATGATTATCACCCCAAGAATCTGACCTCTTATAGTTTAATTATGGATTTAAAGCTACATTAGGATTCAAGTTCCAAGAGGAGATTTTGCTGAGTTGCAATGGTTACTGCCAATAGATGTATCACAAAAGTAGGTACCATCATGCATGTATAGAAGCACGGAAAGTAAAGCAAAGGTGCAGTCAATGAGAGAAGGTGAAGGAATTGTCAGCTAAATAAAGCTGAGAGCTGTTACTTCTATAACAAATGTCTAGAAGGCAACCAATTTAGTAATTTCAGAACAGACAAAATATAGATAAGCAACAGCTGAACTCTATGTCAACTCTTACTTAGATAGAAAGCCAAAATGCTATAAAAATTGCTTTAATTGCAATGTGCCACAATTACGGTAATAAGCTTGAAGACTGATGTATGGGTAAGATGAAAATTGTTCCAGCCTTGTGACATTTCCTCAGTGTCAGAAACACCAATTACATAGACAGATTTTTCTACAGAGATCATGTCACCTTCGAAAGTAGAAAATTAAAAATCATTAAGAGAAATAGCAAGAAAAAAACCACAGACTTTTATCTGTCTGCTAACAGGGGCCAATAAGCCATTACAATTTTCTACTTAAGTGATGTTTGGAGGTGTTTTCTGGTAATAATACTGTTTGCAAATGACTTTTTACAATCACAGCCAGTTTCAGCTACTGGACAGACATCTTATTTCTCTTCTACTGTGCTGATCTTCCCCATTAATTTGATCTAATCCTTAATATAAAAAGGGTTATAAAGGAGGTCGTTATGAAGACTATATGACCTATAAGTGAACTATGACATTTTTGCCAATATTGTAAAGATCTAAAATATTATTTTAACTGCAGCGCTAAAATATGTAAAGGGAGAATTTTTAGTCTGATTTGTTTAAGAAAAACTTCATTCACCATTTTCTGGGATAGTTTTGATGGATGAATAGCAGGACAACTATGTAGAGGTACACACATCTTCTCACAAGGTCAGCCTTTAGGAGTGAATTACAGACAGCTCCTCAGACAATTTGAACAAAGGAATTTGTTGCCTCTCCTCAACAGGGTGGATAAATCTAATTAGAGTGAACATTCACCCTGAACTTCAAGCCTTCTTTTGCAGTCTTTACCTTGAATAATTTAATGCAAGATATTAGTTTTCATCACAAAATCTTCACTTGAAATATTAAAGAATGATGAACCTTGTAGACAGAGGCATCTTTCTCCATGTCTTCCAAAACTATCTCTTTCTGAAAAAGTTTTGAGATGTCTTGTCAAAAAATGTTGCCATCACTACTATCTCAAATTATTATTTTTTTAAACGGATGAATGTTATTTCAAAAAACAGCTTAGCCCTTAGAATATTCCCTAACAAATTCTCGCCTGTGCCAGCATCAGTAAAATGTGCTGATAAGGAAGACCCACTCTTCCCCAGGGAATATGAACTGAGAAGGTAAGCAAATCTGAAAATCTAATTTACAAATGGAGAACGAGTGGGCATTTACACTTAATGCCTCTAAAGATTATTCTGAGAGTGATTTTTATGTAAGGTATCATTTGGTTAGTATCAGTAGAAATACCAGCACTTCTTTTCAGTTTTAAGTCCTTTAATTACCTTTTTCCATTTCTATTATTTTACTTCACTAATAAGAGTTAATTAACATTGGTTAATTCTTTGTTCTTGAATCTAAACAAAGCTAAAAATGCAAAATCAGAATTGAAAATGCTTGTAATAACTTGTTTCATAGTAAAAAGGAACCCCAAAGATATGCAAATTTTACATAATAAAGGCACAAAAATACTCACTGCCCTGCTTTGATGGACAAGTTCACAATTGTTAATTAAAAGCCAGATACTGTAATCCCAACCTACACAGTAAGCTACTTTTTGCAACAGAAGTCAAAAGCATAAACTTAAATCAAGATTATGTTTGACATAACCATGACAATATCTGGCCATTCATATTAGACTTTAGAGACTTTATATGCTCTTTAGCACATCACTACCCTTAATGGGCCATGCTTTTCAGAACTGACTGATGATTCAGGATACCAACCAACGTCACCTTTAAAAAAAAAAAAGGCCTGATTTTGTTTTGTTAACTGAACATTTAATAAAGTAAAATGTTTCAGTTTCTAAAGTCAGAAACTGAAGTCTCAACTGGAAATCTTAGTCTAAACACTAAATACATGATAATTTCTCTGCATGGAATGTTCACCCTTGTCCATTTCTATGGTTTTTATTGCTCTTAGTTAGCCTGTTTCCTTCACTGCTTTTGTAAAGGAATCCTCTTCCTTCTTGTTCACTCTCCTTTCTGCACTGTTAGACATTTATTTATTGGGGAAATTCTGTGTGCTAAGCAGTAAAAATAAGGCTTTTAGTTCCAGACACATTATTAATAGAATCACCTGCCTATAATTACTTTACTCATATTTTAGAACAGTTATGCGATGTTGACAGTACACATGGAGAATCATTAATAAAAACATAATTGAGCCTTCATTTTAGGTTTGGTTTTGTTGTGGTTTTTCTTTTTTTGGTTGGTTTTATGTTTTTTTATAGAATACTTCAGTTTTGTTTTGAAAATACTAGATACTTCTCAATACTAGACTCCTCTAGAACTCTAGGTCTTTTAAATTTTCTCTGGTCTACAAGCAATAAAAACAATTATCTGTGGTGCCAGTAAACAAGTATTGAACATAAACTACTATTACACTCACTTTTATAAGCATATGACTCAAATAATACCCAGGTGATGGGATTTGAGAAGGCAGATAGCTTTGAAGAATATCCAGCCACCCATGTATTTCTGTTTTGAAAGAATACAATAAAGACATTTTCTGTGAAAACTGCAAAGAGAATACTTCACAATATAGGAAAAAAATCTACATAGACAACAAGGCTTACAGCAATTGTAATATATAGATCATCTTCCACAACCTATATTTGTAAAGGTGCTTTCAAGACAGATTTTATAGGCTTTATAGCTGAACTAAAAAATCAAAGGTAAAAAAAAAAAATCAATTCTAGAAGTCCATTCATGATACATCAAATCTGTATGACTATATGTAATTATGAAATGTAACACATGGATCTTCAAAGAAACCGAAATGGGATTTTGTACCATAAACAAACCCAAAAAATAGTGTACAGGACAGAAGAATACTCAGAAGGCCAAAACAAAGTCTAGTTGTTTTCTTCAGACAAACTAAACATACAAAATACACTCCACGAATCTAGTACATTATTAAAAATAACCCTGATACAGAATAATGGCCATACAGAAAATCAGGCGTGTTAATCCAATTCACTCCTAGATGTTTCCTGCTGTCCTGGCTATAACTTGATCACTATTTTTCTTCCCTTAAAAAGCACTGAGACGCCAATTCATCTGTGCACAGAATGAAATGCACAATTCCCTTTCCAGTGTTAAATTCTGTTACTTTCCAGAATAATCCCACTGAAACTGGGAAAGTGTATGATTTGCACTTTAAAGTACAGCCCAAGATGAGCTGACCCTCTATAAATGTGTGTTAATAGGGTAAACTCTCGTATTTTCCAAGTATTCCAAGCCTTTTTCAAAAAAGAGCAAAAATATTTCCACTTCTTCTAGTTACATGGTAAATAGCTAAGCTGACTGTCCCAGCACATACCAAGACCCCATAGAGGTAACCTCCCACGCATCTTGCTGCTGGACAAAACTGCCCAGAAAGCACCTGGTCAGGGAGGCAGGAAATGGGCCTGAAATTCTAGTTTCCAAAAGTAATTGTATTATTACCAAACTAAAGGAATAATTTCTCTATACAAAGCCAGGAGAGAAGCTTGCCAGCTTTTTCTTCACTTTACAGTAAGACAGACATAGCTTATACCAGCTTGCCAGTGATTCTTAAATATAAATAAAATATTGTTGTTGAAAGAGGTCCTTAGTTTCCATAATATGGAAAAATATGATCTATTAAATACTAAACCCCAAAAATATCTCATTTGGATATTTGCAATTCTGAAGTGTGCACTTATATTTTGGTAAATATTAGTCAGAGAAATGCAATGTTTAGTTATGCTTTCTTCTAAAGGTTATGAAGCACAGCTGCACAAATCATATGGGAACACACAGTAGTACACTGAATTTCATTACAATGGTTACATCTTTGCTCGCAGCTTCTGTCCCTTTAATCAAGATGGGAGTAAGTTTGTGACAAGTGTCTTTCAGGGAAACATGGGCTGCATAAAAACAAGTCTGCCATTCAAATGATTACGTCAGTCTTAACACGTAAGCTTTCCCCTGTAGGCCAAAATATGCCCTTTAAAGGCCATGAGAGCTGTGGACAACATAGCAGACAAAATCTGACCGCTTAATACAATTAGTTTTGTTGTCAGAAAACAAGCAGTAAATTTTCTTGAAGGAAGACAAATGTCAATGTAAATAGGAAAAATTAAAATTTGCTTGCTGGCTAGTAGTAGTTCAGGAGCTACAAATACAAGAAATGCTTACTCTAAGTACTTATCTCATGAAGTAAATCTTTGTCATTTAGAAAATGTCTTCAAATAACCTACTCAGCACAAGATTTATTTGGTAGAAAACATTCTCTCTTGTGGCTTACTTTCCCCTGTGTATGCCAACTACATGAATTCATTTTTTTCTCTGTACAGCTAATGGTCACAAAAAGTAAAAAGTACACAAATAATAGGTACTACATTACAGTACTCTATCTGCTATAAACATGCAAACTGTGACATATTGAATAAATGTTTTTTGAAGCACTCAATAGCAATGAATAGGCAGTAAAATACTCAATATAAGATTTATAAACAACTTTCTATCTGTAGCACTGACAATAAAAATACTGGAACTGGACAAGAGAATACTTTTGTAGACCTCTATTCCACAAAAATTCCTAACATTTGTGTGATTTTAAGAGTTAACAATGCCTAGTTTTTACCAAAAGGCAAATGACATTTGCAGATTATGTAGAAGAATTCTGAACACTGTCCAAGTCTGAATAAATATGAAGCAGAGCAAAGAATTTCCTGACCTTTCTAACAACAAATAACTGAAAACAGATCTTAGTTTGAAGCACAGTAGTGACCAATTAACTGCTTTGATCATTAGAATTTTTATAAGACACCTGGAAATATTTTGGTTTTTACTTTTATTGACTTCAGCTTTACTCAGTTTCTGGATAGTTTACAAGGACAGCGTCAACATGAAAAATCACATTTCTGTCTGAAAGTTTCATATCTACTTGTAAATAACCCCTAAGGTGACTAAAAGTGAAATGCATTTGTAAAAACAACTCAAAACACTGTGCTACTTGTCTCAGTTTGCCTGCTTTTCACTTACTGAACGTAAGTGAAGGAACAACAGGGGACTGGAAGGTGACTTGTTTGACTTTCCTCAGTTCAGCGTCAGTCAAGAGAGTGGCTAACTGCTGCACAATATACGAGCTGAATTCTTCCATTCCCAGCTCTACATCTCCGCTGATGACGCAAGTATTTCAGAAGTTGTGAGGCCTTACCTACCCTGAGGTACCACTGGCAGAGAAGCAGGCATACAGAGAACAGGTAGGAAGCAAGTATGATGGTGATATTCTTGAACTTTCTCATGCAAGAATGGTAGACATTAGGAGGAACTAAAACTCCGCCTGCACTCTCTGGGTGGCATTCTAGTTTGCATAGATGTCTCCTCTGACAAACAGACATATACTTGCTTAATTCAGTATTTCACAGCAGCCTAAAACTGGTAACATTTAAATGATCTGATATCCTGCGTTAGGAGCCTAGAAGAGCAGATTCTTTGACTGCTCTCCAGGGGGAAGAAATCCTTTGACAGCAGAAATATGCCTTGAGTCCACCTCCTGCTGTCATAATAAAACAATTTTTTTTCTTTTTTTTTTTTCTTTTTTTCTTGTTCTTCCTAAGGAAAGCTCAATGCAGCACTGTATATTTTCCTCTGAGTAAGGCTGCCTTCTGTGCAACTTTTGCATCTCAGAAAGGAACTGTATTTTTTCAGTTGTGGCGCTAAGAATATAATGAAAGTAATTTTGAAAATGGCTCCTGGGAGGTACCTTTTACCCTAAAAAAATCCTCATTATTTTCCACCAAAAAAAATGGTGTAACGCATAACAGCTACATAGCCTGTGGGATCCACAGCATGGGTAGCATGAACAGGGAATCAGAGAGGAATAACTACAGCAAGCTCTACTTGTTGCTGCAGCTGTTGACCATAAAAGAAGAGAGCAGTGAGGCTAATAACTTGGAATAATACCAAGTGCATTTATTCATCTAATCTTGCTATGGCTCTGTACCTTCCACAGAAAATACAGAGTATATAGACAGTAAAATTACTGAATCCATAGGAACACCTATGTTAACCCTCCCAAACACAGGTTCATAGAGTTCGTCAGAGATGTTATCTTCTTTTTCTAAGTAAATCTCATTTACATTGCCTAACAAGATGTATGTTTCATGAAAAAACGCATTCCAGGGAAATACAATATCTAAAACAGACTGTCAAACTGATAAGCTTTTGCCATGATTATTTGTTTTCATTCCTAAAAATGTTTACAGAAATGCATTAAAGTAACATTTGACTCTCCTGGCCTGGATGATGTGCATATTACAAGTAGTTTTTACTTTTAAGTACCAGGTTTTAATTTCATAGTTTCATTTGAAAAAAATTCTTAATGAAGGCCATGTACGTATTACTTTATGACATGAAAGCATAACGGATTTATTAAGAGCTCGGTTCTCCAAGATTCCTGAGAAAATTAAAAGCAGAAATATTTTGAATTAGACCTTGAATTATAATTTAATTTTTAGCATCCTACCCCTTTCCACAAATCCTTTTTTTTTTTTTTTCTTTTCTGGTAGACAGAGAAGAGTTTATTCCATATATGCCAAAATAAGAACTCAAATCGGAAATGTCCATATTTAGTACTGAGGCAACAAATAGTACATGAACCACAGGTAGGTCCTACCAATGCGGTAGCTGCTGCTATTACACTGGTCCCCTTGAGGAAATGGAAAACAACCAAGTGCCTCCTTTCATACATCCCCATGATGCAGCACACAGACACTGGATTTGGCATTCTTTACAGACATTACCTTGTTTTGTTTTGTTTTTTTTTTAAGATGTAATGTAAATTATTTTTACTCTCTATTGTTTTCATAACAAGAAAGTAAGAATAGGTTGTATGCCACATGTTGGTACATGTCAGACCAACGTCCATCTAGCACAGCATCTATCTTTACCAGAGGCAAACACCAAGAGTATAACAGGAGAAGTGTGCACTGACACAGCTACTACCACAGCCAGAGCAAAATATGTATGCATTTAAAAAAATGCTCTTGATTGGAATCTTCTTCCAAAAAATTTGTTGTTTTTTTAAAAGAAAAAAAAAAAATTCATTTCGGTGCTAAGCATCTACAACATCTGGTGGCAAGGAGTTCCATATTACGGGAAGAAGTATACCTACCTGCTTGTTTTGCAGGTGACATCTAACTGTATTTACTAAACCACTTTATATGATGTTAGAAATGTCATATTTGAAGTATTGTTAATTGCAAGATTTCATGAATTTACTGTATGCTTGAATGCAAACATGTGTTTGCATGCAAACAGAATGAACTGTGTGATCAGAAGACTCATTTGTATTGACCAAGTTAGAAGATAGCACTTTTGAGGCTTCCAGAGAAATAAGATCATAGGAACCTCTTGGAACAGACATAATACAGCACTTAGCTTAAGAGACAAACATTTCTGAATATTTGTATTTTTCCTTGGTTTTTATAAAGAATACTTTTACAATATGATAGCTAAACAAAAATCATCCACATGATAAAGCAAAATTCTATCATGTCCACAAAGCAAGTAAAAAAAAAAATGTACAACTTTTATGTGTTTCAACTGCACAAAAGATCAGGTCAAATACAAAGTAGGGAGTAAACCCAAAACATGCTCTTGTGTACTGCTTCGTCCTGAAACATGCAAAAAACAAAACCATATGATGATACATTTTTTTAAGAAGAAATTCCAATAAAATTGAAACGAATGGAAAATATTAACTTGCATCTTTGCATGTGCCAAACATCTATTTCAGAGAAACTGCCTCTTAAGTATTTAAACAATGTCTTTCAGTTAAGATGACAAAAAGTTATAGAAGTACCGAGAAAGTAGCAAGAGTGACGAGTTATCAATACAGCAATGGTAATTTTGATAGTGTATCTTTAAATGTAAAAGTAAATATCAAGCAATAATTGCTTTATTAACACTTTATAAAGAATTTGAGACATACCTAGTATTTCCATACTTCAAGAAACAGAAGTGGTAGCAATTAACTTTCAACCTGTCTTAAAAATAAATAACTCATATTCTAGTTTCAGTGATTTTTTTTTTTCTTTTGTACTGCACCTCTCATGTTTGTGTTTCCTCTGCTCTGCAGCAGCCACGTTGATTCAAATGATCCGACAGGTACAAAAATAAAGCAAATGAGAATTTGAACGTATTGAATATTAAATACAACTAAATCAAGTTCTTCTTGGGACCTAGAAAAGGAGGAAATAGATCAAAACATCCAAACCAAAAGATATGCTGCAAATTTGTAAGTAATACTAAGTTCCTTAATATACGGTTGGTATGTTGAAGGCAAGGAAGAGATTAAAAATCCTTCACAGTTAACTTAATGCTAAAATGTAATTTAATGAATTTTCTACTTGAACCTTCTCTGAAAAGCAGCTTTATCCATTAAGTTGGGGACTGAAATTGTTGAAGGAGTAAATGATGGGGACTAAACAACTGTTGAGGACTAAAATTAATTGAAGGACAGGATCTGTTACTATTTTTGAGATTGGCTTCAGTTATCTTAAATATTTAACATTGTTGCTCTAGTTCAGTGTTTATAAAACTAGCTCTATATGGTTCTGGCAAAATATTGATATTTTAAAGATTAATCACTTGCATTTTAAATCTTCACCACAAACAACTAAATATCAGTCAAAGGTTAAAAAACATAGTTGTAAAACCAAAAAAGGTGTGAAGCAGTGACCTACAGAGAGGACTACCTGGCTCCTACCGAAAGATCCTTTTTTAAACATTAAAGAATTAAAACAGAATAATGATGTATAACTAGAAATAAAAAAATAGAAGGGCATTTCAGATGACGCATGGAGAATAAATTTTAATTTACCTTCAATATAAAAAAAAAAAAATCAAGCAAGATGTACTCTCACCTCAACAGAACTCAGATGAAACTAAGCATGCAATTGACAGATACTCAGTGCAACACATCTTCATGTTTCTACTTCTACTTATTTCAATGTTTATTCTCTAAGACAGTAGATCCAGTAGATCTATATACCCATTCTAATTAGTCAAATTTCTCTCACCATATTTTCCTACAGAATTTATTGGAAACAGGTAATATTGGAACAGAAAATTCTAGGCTAAATATAGTTTTTCTCAGTAGTTTTCCAGTGTTTTGGAAGCAGGAATATGAATTAGAATCTCCTCCTCCTCATGGCTTAATAAAAAAAAAGTTTTATACACTTTATGCATTAAAAGTTGTTAGAAAAGATGTCACTAAAGATATTCAGAAAACTACAGGAAATAAAAATTTCTGCACCAAGATATTATTTCAGATCACCCTGGATCTCATCTATTCCAAATTAGTGCGAAGTCATCCTTTCAGAACCCAGATCAATTATTTGACACTACTGGAAATAATTATTTTACAACACAAAATGCACAGTACTGTAGACATTAAAAAGTCAACCACAGGAATGAAAAAAAAATTAAGCACAAAGAGAAAACAGTGCATAAATGTCTAGTACAAAATCTAGTATGAATAAATAACCATCAAGAGAAAAAAAAAATCCAAGTGATTAAATAATTCAAAATGTCAAACGACCCCACAGTAAAAAACCCCAAACGGATAACTAAAAGAGTAAGAATTACTGTAAAATAACTAGGAAAATTCAATTCAAGTTCTATGTTCCAGGATAAAGCCGACATTTTTGGCACGCTTGTATTCCCATTAAAATCGAATGGGACTTTTACTGTTTATTTAAAGGAGTACTTGATAAAAGCTCCCTAAGCAAAAAGGGTCATAAAACACTTCATTGATGATTACAGAAAGAATTTCCAAACAACTCCATATGCAAAACTAATGAACAATTACACTAAGGCCACATTACAGAAGAGAACAAAACCTAGAAGGGCAAAAACCTCTCAACTTTGTGACCACGTTTTAATTGCTCTGTATGGATGCAGAACAAACTAACAGAAAATTATTACTACAGTATTAGTTTGTCTCCTAAGGCTTTTACACATACATACAATGGACAGAAACACCGACTATTGGGAAAGTAATAACTGCACTGCTAGGACTCAATGATCCTCTACTGAGGAAAGCAGTAAAGAAGCAGAAGTTAGAAGTGGTTGACCTTGTTACCAGAGGACTAGGCTAGAAAACACGTTAGGCAAAAAAAAGGCCCACACTGCCAAGGATCATTCTGGCCCCTACAGTATCTCCATCTGAACAATAAATTCATGAGCTGACTGATTCCCAATACAGCTCATGCCATAAATTGGAAAAGGATTACTCGAAGTGCTTCAAAATGACACTTCTATGACCATTTGGGAAAGGAATTACACACAACAGCAAAAGATTGGTTTGATACCCCAAAAAGTCCATTCCAGTCTTATAACCTTCCTATTCTAGAAAATCTAGTTATAAGTAAAAGTACTTTCAGAAGCCAATGTGCAAAATCAGAGAATCTGACACAGAATGAACAGAACCCCCAGAACCATCACTGCATGTTTTTTAAACAAACCCTGGACTTGTGAAATATCATATTTTAGACAATAATTACTAAATTGCTGGGGCAATTTTTGTGATGTATGGCTAAGCTATGTATTCTTGCTTCAGTTCTTACTTATAAAAGACTAATGAGAGACGGTGATAGAAACTTTAAATTCTCTTTTGAATCCTGAGATGCAGTAGGTTAGACAGTTTCAGAACATGTCCTTTATAACTGTCAGAATAAAGACAATTTGAATTTGACCTTAAAAATCAAACTTCATGTTTCCTACTGTTCCTCCACTCCCCCAAAAGATTTTAAGTTTACTAATCTTCATCAGCAATGTGTAGTAAAAAAAGTAAAATAATTAAAGCAAACAATTAGTAGACTTATACTGCCAACAGCTTTACCACATATTTTTTTACTGGACTCATTTGGTACTTTCTGATTTTGAGAAACAACTAAATTGGTCTTATTTTGTTTGCTTTTTAAATACACAATACTGATAGAAAAATGAAACCTGCTTGCATTTCAGTTGTCAATCTTAAGATGTAATACACCCTCCTTAGAATTAATAAATTTAACAATAATTGCAACATACCTGCGTACAAAACCAAAACTGGTCCTTGCCTGGAATTCACCAAGTTTACATTTGCAGTTTGAAACTTGAACTGAAAGTAGCAATTTAAACATTAACTATACAGCAGTGAATTGAGCGTTGAGACCACTTCTAGATTTTGTCTGATACTGAAATAATTTTTATGGCAAAATTGTACAGTTCAAGCCATCTGAAGTAAACAGGATCAATTACAGTGCATAAAATAAAGTATGCAAACGTATTTTTGCAGGATCAGGTCTACAAGGATATTTTCCACTGGATAGTCCATTTTGACAACCAGATCAAAAGGTAATAGGTAATTTACTTCTCTTTCATATTTATTGCAGGGGAATTTTTTGCCTAGCTACTGTACAGTAGACCTTTGGCTCACAATAAGTTTAATGTTACTAGCATATGCAACCAACAGGAAAAAAAAAAACACAGAAGCTAATTAAGTATAAATATTAATAATATACCTTGCAGTTATGGTATATAAAGTCTCACAGAGATTAGTAAAGGAATGTATAGGCAGTTGGACTAAATGGTCATTGTAGGCCCCTTCCAACTGAAGTATTCTATTCTATTCTGTAACTCATACGGAAGTATTTACTTCCCAGTATGTTTTACTGATGCAATGCTATTGGACCCAAGCACCATTTCACCTGCCAGAAACAAAAAATGTTGCTTGACTACCTAGCTAAAATATTTTTTAAAAAATTAAAAAATAATCCCCACTCATTAGTTGTTGGCATTGAAGATCTCAACTATTTCATTTGAAAATCCTGAACAGACCAAAATTCACTGAATTCAATCTTTTTATACTTTTTGAATTATTTAAAAATTATTTTTATTAAGTTGCATTTCTTGCTTTCTATCTGCAAATTAATTAAAAATAATCATCTCAGCCAGGCATATAAAACTCAAATATCTTTCAGGAATTGTCTTCATAGAACAGCAGGTACTAAACTCAACTACATAAAAAGAGAAATCTGTAGCTCCACATAGTGAATACAAAGAAAAAGCCAAAACATGACCTTTAGGAATGCTTTCATTACTTCAAAATATGATTAAGAAGCAGGGCAGATTAATATACTGCAATACTGACTTTATTTTATTCAGATACTACCTTTCCTGCTATTTTACATTTTATTTTCAAGCTTATATCCTATTCAGAAATTAACCGTTACTCCTGTAAATCAGCTGGCTTGGCTTCCCTCAGACCAATGGATTCTGAAAATTTACCTTTACTACCTTATAACAATTCCTGTCTTCCACTCTACAGCTTCATGGAATGATGCATCTGGTATAGGCTGCACCTTGGTTTCTTCACATCTTGGATCAGTGAAAGGAGACAGAGTGTGAGCAAACGACTCGGGCAAAGGTGTTGTCCAAACATTACGTTACACAGGAAGGTAACATACTTCTCTCATTCTTCCATTCACATACTTGGAATACTTTTAACATACATACAAAGTTTCAGTCAATCTCGTAATTACATTGCACACAGGAGCAAACAACAAATGTGAAAGTTCCTTGGAACTTTGGGTCAGAGCTATGTTTATATTCGCTTGACTCAGTGCTAGCAAGCTGAAGCAGTGTTCAGTGAATGGGCCAAAGCCCCACATGAAGTTCATGCAAACTGGAGCAGGGATGGGCCTAGCCTGTCTTTATATTCCTAGGAAAGCATCATTAACCCATTAATCGAGTCTTTAACCAAAAATATTACAAAAGCAATACAGTTCTACAGATCGGTGGTAGGGGACTGCTATGCCTCTGGCTCATAGCCCAGGGATCCACAGCTTGTGAACTGTAATACTAGGCCATAGCTTACATGCCACTAGACTCTACTTCTTGCCCTGATCTCCAGCAAATGCATGCTACCACATCAGCATGATGCATTAGCAAAACAAAACCATTAACCCTTAAAAAAACCCAGAGCTAATAATGTGGAACCCCTTCATGCACACTTAGTAGAAGAACAAACAATAGAATTTTTAACGACTTAATGCAAAGAGCTGGTAAATGCTTCCCAGTCCAATCCGTAACACAGGCACAGGCACAGTGAGCCTCATCTATTGTATCTTGGGCACTTCACGCACCGGGGCCTGTCACAGTACTGCACGTTTTCAGAGCAGTCAGATGACCAAAGAACACAATGCAGGGCCAGAGGTTATAGGATTATGAACATCAGGCAACAAAAGACAATACTGACAAATGAGTTCGTGAATCTTGAGCTTACATCAAAACGGACAGACTTGGGATACTCATGGACAACTGCTTCCTTACTCTTTACTCAACTCACTCTAAGCAAACTGAAAGATTTTGCTTCCCTCTACATCCATATCTCATGGATATAGGTGGCACACATTACTGTGCTGTATCCATGCACTGGATACAAACCAAGAATAAAATTTATTTTTATGACAAAAGTGAAAGTAGTTGATTGACATTTAATCGTACTTCAGTGCCTATCTCCCTTTTACCTGTGTGCTACAATTCAACTCTCTCCTCTCATTTCCCACACCACTAGCAGGAAGGTTTGCATATAAGTATCAGCTTTCCTGATACTTGTATGCAAACAAGGACGTATCAATACTACGAAGTCAAATACACATTCAGCAATTAATAAAGATATTTTTCTGGACATAATGTTGATTTTACCTTTGCTGGAGAAAGCAAGTCTGGCTAAGAGTTGTAGCAAGCATATTCAAATTTGACTCAGAAGAGTTCTTCAAGGTGTTATGAATGTTTATATAAGCCTTCACAAGTTTGATAGCTACAGGTGTCTTTGAATAGATATGACAGTCTTATTCTGTTTCAGTTTTGAAGCTTGCTCCAGAATGGTGGTTGTTATGAAATAATTATGAAAAAATAAAGAGTCAAATTCCTGACTGAAGTTTCCTTCACATCTTAGCTATCCAAATTCTTAAATTGCTATCTGTGGCAACATAAAAGAAATAATAATCTAGTATAAAATACAGCACAGAGAAAATAAAACTAAGGTTACAGTGCAGTGCTATATATCTTTTAAAAATTGGGATTATATTTGGAATATGAAAAAGGCATAACTGCAATGTATTGCCCATCTTTCATTTATTGTGTGAAAATATGTTGCCATCACAGCTTCTTTTTATTTGTTGTTTTAGCTTGCAGTGTCCCTTTAATCAAAGGTGGAGAATTGCCAACAAATAGCTTTAGCGACTTTGTTTGGCTTGAATACAGAGCAAGTTATATTTGTTCTTGTCTTATGTTTGGCATTTTAGCATGATGATATTGTTGCAATACTTTCCATTTCCTCCTCTTAATTTTATTCTTACTAACCACTCGTTTTTACTATTAAAAAATGCATTAAACTATGCTTGTTTGTGCTTAAGAAAATATGAATAAAGAGACTGTAAATCACTTTTTGTTTGACTGATACTGAATGTGACTCATTTGTAGGTAACAACATAAAAACGTGTAAAACTTGTAGTTTAACTCAGAGCTATTTATCTGTGAAAGGCTTTGAAATATGGTGGATCTATAAACACCCTAGGAATGGAAAAAAATTATGCTTATGACATTAAATTATTTAGATAACTTTATCAAAGGCAGGAAATTTAGTTTCCTCAGCTCTAAAGAATTGCCATTGAAAGATTGCTGATCAGGAAAGAAAATGGCTGAAAAGTGCTGTGTAAGGACAAAGGAACACCAATTACTTGCTTTTTAATAAGTAACTTTCTACTAATTCAAATAATTCCATGCGTATGTACCATATGATAAGTGGCGTTAAATTGTACATAGGTTTGTGATATGCTGGATTCATGGCTGGTAAGTCTCTGAACACCTAAATCATACAGCATCTTGGCTCTCAAAAGTAACCACTATTTTAGCGCTAGCATGGCTAGAATATAACTGAAGTCGGTTTTGGAACTGCAACGGGAGATTTCTATGGTTTATTTTCAATGTATATGTTATGTTGACACAACTGACTTAATTACAAATAATTATCAGATCAATCTATTTTTAAAAATACTCATTCACAATCAATTCTTTCTTACACAAAGTGAATATTTAGTACTATATATAGTACAGTATAATGCTGGACTACATTTATAATGTACTGCAAAACTTGTGGGATTGCCAGATCCAACTTTTATAAACTGTAACAAATTCTAAGAATCCAAGCACAAATACAACTGTAAATGCTCATTAATATTTTAAAATATCTGTAGCAAATATGAAACTGGCCAAATATGAAATTGATTTTCTTCAACTGATAAAACAATTATTATAGTTTTACTAAGAGAAAGCTTTAATGGAATAAATGACTAAGTGAGTTACAAGCTACTTTGAAAACTGGTAGGTGCTACATTTACCATAAGGGACAAAATGTACTTTGTACTATTACAAAATAAGCTGGATAAGAGTCTGTTTATGAGTCTTTTCCTGCTGAAGCACTTTAACCACTGCTAAGCAAGTACAAATACTGTTGTGCCCATGTCCCGTGGTTTGAAGCATTTTGCAAACTTATTTTCAAAACAATGATGAAACATATATGGCGTACACTACCTTTGCAAGTGTGTAACTGGGACTCCTCCCATCACTCAAAGAAAAAAAATCTCATTGCTGAATCTCAGCCAGGAAAGTGAGGCACTGTCATTGAGTTCTTTCTAGGATTTCTTTCCATAAGCTGCTACTTTTTAGTATAGTTCATAAAGCATATCTATTACTCTAACAGGTGCCTGGGCTTTGACCAAGAATCATTTACTCTGACTCTTATGTAACCATATAAAAGCTATTATGCCAAATGATTTGGAGTTAAAAACATCTTCCAACCCTCAGCTTAAATACAGACAAATCTATAAATCATATGCCAGAAAAAAATAGCTGTCCTTAAATATGATTTTTTAAAAATGAATAGAAATGTGTGTCAATTGATCACTAAGGGAAAAAAGTTGACTGAAATACTTTGATACTCAAGAGCTCTATGGAATGAATGGAAATGATACTCCTACTAGGTAAACTAAAGAGGATTTTGTTTCTTTGAAGATGATATTTTCATTGGTTTTTTTTGAAAAAAAAAACAAAACCAACAAACAAACAAAAAACCCCAAAACAATTTAATTTGTTTTTTTTCGATTTGTGAAAACTTCACAAAGACAAGAGAGACTAACAGTAACCAGACAATGCAATAACAGTAATGACCTCCAATTGTGTGTCAGTGGAAAGAAAATGGAAGTCTCCATTCCTGATGCAAATGTAAATCTGAGAGATTAAAGACAGATGAATTGCTATTGAAGCGCCTGCAGGAAATTACTGGCAATTCAAAATGGCGTGATCTAGCTGTCGAACAGTGAGGAGTCTGCATTATATAGACTAGATGGTCTGGACTAGTAGTCCTATTGACCATTTTATTTATGATACAATCTATTTTAAAACAATAGACCTATTTTCAATTTCCCCACAGTTTATCCTTTGTAATAAATAAGCTCAAACTTCCTTATGCATCATGTTTTCCCCAGACATCTGTTTAAATGTTTGCCAATACAACCCAAGCTGCTAAACGTAAAACTCCACACGCAGCATAATGGAAGAGAACTCATCCGATACTAATCTTAACTAGTAGTAGAGTGAAACTTTTGAAGTTAAATCCTATTTCCCATAATACTATTCAGCCCATAAAAGCAGGAAATAGAAGAGGCCAAACACATTCTTTCTAATTCCTTCTCAGGACAACATTACCAATTAGATTCAAGATTAGTGATTTTGGAGAAAACTGAAATAAATTAATTTGATCTCGGTCTGCTACCGCCATATAAGCAAGGATTTCTTTAATTTTTTTTTTTGTTTTTATTTTTATAAAGAGCCTCAAAGGGGAAAATTGTTTTAATCTTTTTCCTCGTACCGCAAGCAAACTAAACTCTTTTAAGTTACATTTTACTGTTTATATACAGCATTAAACTGCAAGTATATAGCATTAACAGAACGCCTGAAACCAGGTTTCAGAACATGAGAACACTTCTTAACAAGACCAGTGCACTGCCTATAAATCATGCTCAATAGAATACCAATACATTTTCAGGCTGTCATATAATATGGGTTGAGAGGAAAATTTAATAACCTTTGTGTGCATGCTAACTGCACAATAAAGTTAATTTATAAGCATAAAATAGCATCTGTTATTGATAATGAAATGCTTTCCATGCACTGAACTCAGATCACAATATGAATTTGACAGACTGCATTTATACCCCATCTTTAAGTTACTGTAGTAAGAAATACTATAAATTTCAACCAATATATTCTTTTCTGCTTTTAGGCTTGTGATAAACTTAAAATTTTATAAATATACACAAAGAAGTATATCATAGTAACAAATTGAAAAAAGCACCAACAAATCTGAAGACATAACTCCTGATTCTGTTTTCATGTGCATTTTAAGACAGGTTTCAGGATTAATAAACTTCACCAATTTCTCACTGCATGTCCTGAAACCCATTAATCACTGGTAACTCACCCTTTTCTGCTCTTTAATATATTCCATCAGTTCCTCTCTTGTCCTTTTCACTGCTTCTTCAATTGCCTTTTCATTTCGTTTTTGCTCCTCCATTAATGCTTCCTTGACAATTTCCTTTTAAAAAAAGGAAAACATGTAAGTTGTTAAAAGTAGTTCGCAAATATAATCCAGGTCATCCCTTTCTTTCCTAATAAAATTTTATCATGACCACGCTCCTTTCTCAATTATAGTTATCCAAAATGTATGCAATACCTTTACAAAAATTTATAAATTCAGTACTTTAATCACTAAAGGGTCTAAAGAAGAGTGAAATAATCACCTTAAATCTGTATTAATAGATACAAAATGTTCCCTGAGAGCAGAAGAAAAGGAAGAAAAAGAGGTATTACATTCCAACAGAAGCAGAGATGTACTAGTTGCTATGAATAGGACAGGATAGGATAGGACAGAATAGGATAGAATAGTTCCAGTTGGAAGGGACCTACAACAATCACATGGTCCAACTGCCTGAGCAGTTGGGCTCACCAAAAGTTAAAGCATATTATTAAGGGTGTTGTCCAAATGCCTCTTAAAGACTGACAGGCTTGGGGCATCGACCACCTCTCTAGGAAGCCTGTTGCAGTGTTTGACCATCCTCTTGGTAAAGAAATGCTGCCTAATGTCCAGTCTGAACCTCCCCTGAAGCAGCTTTGAACCATTCCCGTGCATCCTGTCACTGGATTCCAGGGAGAAGAGATCAGCACCTCTGTCTCCACTTCCCCTCCTCAGGAAGCCATAGAGAGCAATGAGGTCACCCCTCAGCCTCCTCTTCTTCATATTGCATGGATGTTCAGAACTTACATGAGGACTTTTCCAACATCACAATAACCAGAGTCCTTATGACAATAAATTTGTTTCCAAACCTTGGGAAATGCCAGGGTAATTCTGTACACAGCAGTAAAAAGCAACAATGGACACTCACCCACTGCCCAAATTAGAATTGCCCTATATCAAATCTGATTCAGTACTAGAAATGCATCACAGTAGAGAAAGCAAGCTAGAAACCACTTCCCAAAATACCTCTATCACCGCCAATACAACTTATCTGTGTAAGTTATCCGCTCAGGAAATAACTTCCTGTACCAAAGTTAATGTCATAGAATCACAGAATGGTTTGGGTTGGAAGGGACCTTAAAGATCATCTAGTTCCAACCCCCCTGCCATTGGCAGGGACACCTCCCACTCAACCAGGCTGCTCAAAGACCCATCCAGCCTGGCCTTGAACACTTCCAGGGATGGGGCATCCACAACTTCTCTGTGTTCCAGTGTCTCACCACCCTCACAGTAAAGGATTTCTTCCTAATATCTAATCTAAATCTCCCCTCTTTCAGTTCGAAACCATTACCCCTTGTCCTATCGCTCCACTGCCTGATAAAGAGTCCCTCCACATCTTTCCTGTAGGCCCCCTTTAGGTACTGGAAGGCTGCTATAAGGTCTCCTCGGAGCCTTCTCTTCTCCACACTGAACAACCCCAACTCTCTCAGCCTGTCCTCATAGGAGAGGTGCTCCAGCCCTCTGATCATCTTCGTGGCCCTCCACTGGACCCATTCCAACAGGTACATGTCCTTCTTATGTTGGGGACTCCAGAGCTGGATGCAGTACTCCAGGTGGGGTCTCACCAGAGCGGAGTAGAGAGGCAGAATCATCTCGTTTAACCTGCTGCACACACTTCTTTTGATGCAGCCCAGGATGCGGCTGGCTTTCCACACTGCGAGTGCACGTTGCTGACTCATGTTGAGCTTCTCATCCACCAACACCCCCAAGTCCTTCTCCTCCGGGCTGCTCTCAAGCCATTCTCCGCCCAACCTGTATTTGTGCTTGGGATTGCTGTGACCCAGGTGTAGGACCTTGCACTTGGCCTTGTTGAACTTCATGAGGTTTGCATGGGCCCACCTCTCAAGCCTGTCCAGGTCCCTCTGGATGGCATCCCTTCCCTCCAGCATGTCAACCATGCCACACAGCTTGGTGTTGTCAGCAAACTTGCTGAGGGTGCACTCGATCCCACTGTCCATGTCGCCAACAAAGATGTTAAACAGCACTGGTGCCAGTACTGACCCCTAAAACTTAACTGCCAGCATCTCCTAAAACTTAAGTCCCAGCATCCCAAAGCGACTCATGCAATAACATTATTTAGCCAAGTGGTTTGTTTCCAAATTCAGGAAAATGAAGTCACAAACCTAAGATTCCTGAGAACAAACCATAGAACAATGTAACATTTTCAGAAAACTACAAAACATCCAGTAAAAATAATCACACAATGTTAAATGATTTGGAGGGATGAGTGAGAGGGAGACAGAGAGTATCTCAGAAATCAGGTAGTGGCCTTTGCGATTCCTATGCTTTTGTGCTAGACATTCAGAAGTGGAAGTAGCAGATACACCAGCGGTGTGCCTGCAGAATGAAGCAGGGATTTGTGACATACACATCTATTAACAGTATCACCAAGCATACTTAGTGCATTCACACTCAGCATAAACTGTAAACTGTAATCAGAACTTCAAAGGATGAAATCTATTTTTCTTCATAAAGAATTAAAATATAGCATATCTCTATTCTTTATAGCTTTAGAAATATTACTTCTTCAGAAAAAAAAAAAAGAGTTGAGGGGTTTTTTTTGGCAAAAAGCTCCACAGTCCTTCAAAAATACATGTGTGAAAATTGGAGAAAAAAACCCTGATAACCATTGCAATACTCAGAAATTGTAAATAATGTTGTTACAATATTTTTGCTGGGGGCCAAAACTCACCTCCCCTGTTACGGCACCACAGCCATGCACCACAGAGACAGCTGAACTGAAGCTCCAGTGCATAGTAAAATAAACAGGTAAGTAAAACAGACAGCCATTGAGGTCATGTTGCAGGTGTTCTGAGGAAGGGTTTGGAAAAGAAGAGTCTCAGTTTCCCTCTAAGCGCAGGCTTTTACCAGGGTTGATATGCTTGAGGGTAGAAAGGCTCTACAGAGGGATCTGGACAGGCTGGATCAATGGGCTGAGGCCAATGGTATGAGGTTTAACAAGGCCAAGTGCCGGGTCCTGCACTTGGGTCACAACAACCCCATGTAGCGTTACAAGCTTGGAGAAGAGCGGCTGGAGAGCTGCCTGGCAGAAAAGGACCTGGGGATGTTGGTTGACAGCCAGCTGAATTATGAGCTGGCAGTGTGCCCAGGTCGCCAAGAAGGCCAACAGCATCCTGGCTTGTATGAGGAATAGTGTGATGAGTAGGACCAGGGAAGTCCCCCAAGCACTGGTGAGGCCCCACCTCAAGTACTGCGTTCAGTTTTGGGCCCCTCACTACAAGAAAGACAGTGAGGTGCTGGAGTGTGTCCAAAGAAGAGCAACAAAGCTGGTGACGGGTCTAGAGCACAAGTCTTGTGAGGAGCGGCTGAGGGAACTGGGTTTGTTTAGCCTGGAGAAAAGGAGGCTGAGGGGAGACCTTATCGATCTCTACAGCTACCTGAAAGGAAGTTGTAGCAAGGTGGGGGTCAGTCTCTTTTCCAAGTAAGAAGTGACAAGATGAGACGAAATGTCCTCAAGTTGCATCAAAGGAGCTTTAGATTGGATATTAGGAAAAATTTCTTTACCAAAAAGGTTATCAAGCATTGCAACAGTCTACCCAGGGAAGTGGCTGAGTCACCATCCCTGGAAGTATTTAAAAGATGTGTAGATGTGGCACTTAAGGACATGGTTTAGTAATGGACTTGGCAGTGCTAAATTAACAGTTGGACTCTGTGATCTTAAAAGACTTTTCAAACCTAAGCAATTTCATGATTCATCTACCATGTTCTAGTTAACCAAAAGAAGTCCTGATATACCTTCCAAATAAATAAACATTTATTACTTCATAATACAAAATTAATATAGGGTACATAATGAAACCAAAATGGAAATCTCACTCTTCCAGTTACATATTGACTACACTTACAATCTGAAAATGACCTCAACAGTCACAGTCTGCCATGACAACGGTAATTCAACAGACAGATCATGTAGCCATCAGACTGGACAATCTCATATGATTGTAGACGTGTACTTTAGTGGTCTTAATCCCAACATTTGTATTTACCAGACTCCTAGTAATAGTCCAGAACACTTCTTATTTTTGGTGATTAAACTTCACCAACCATACTCTAAGAGGAATTATATGGTTCTATTTGTCTGTGATTTGAATGTCTGTTTCTCAACTGAGTTTAAACATTATCCTGCTTGCTAAATTCAGGAGATGTGAAACAGTACAAGAAAACACACAGCGTTCTTCCCAGGCTTACGTCTTAAAAAACAGACACTACAACCACTAACAATATTACTGAATTGGCTGATTTCGTTTGCACTGTCCCTCACTTGTAGCTCACAATGCGCAAACATAGAATTCCGTGTAACAATGACAGACCACTCAAGACTATCAAAAGACAGCTTTGCTGTGGTATTATCAATGAACTGGGAAGAAAACTACTCTATTCATCCAGTTTTCAGAAGGTTTCAAAGAGCAAACATCATATGACACTCAGTCCCCTAGCCAACTCAGTCATGTATTTTTCCCCTGTCCTTCACATTAATCAGTGATATCAGTTTTTCCTTCTGTGAAAGAATCTTCCCTCCTCCTTCTATATGACCTTTCACAAAGTGCTATCCTCTAAGTTCTCAAAGTCACTGGCTGTCTTCACTCTATTTTTGTCAGTCATTACAGGAAACTACCAACTGATACGAAGATTATTTAAATTCTGATATTACCTATTACTACTATTTAACAAAGTCTTCACTGCATGTGCATCATGTACTTTTCCTTCATCTCCTTCTTTTCTCTTTCCCGCTATGCTATATCTACCTTTAGATTTTATCCTAATTTAAATTTTGGTTGCAAAGGCAAAAATGGGCCCTTATTTCATCTTTAGCTAAAAAGGGTACAGCACTATTTGAAGCTTTAGTGTTATTGTAATAGATTCAAGAAAATGGGAAAACCCAGGTTCCCATAAGAAGCTGACGAAGAGCACCCCACAAATTGCTCTTGAGGTGCAACTCTTCCCCCCCTTCTCCCTCTTTGATCAGAGGCTGGAGCACTACATTATAGTCACAGAGTTAGCTTCTTTTACAGGACTTTAAATATGCGTGCTTGACACCAGTTATAAGATTCGAATACTAAATAAAAAAAATAAAATGAAGTCATTAAAGTACTCAATTGACAAATCATATTCAACCATATATTAGGAATCACAATCACATAATCATAATATATCTATCTGCTGGAAGACAGAAAGAAAAAACAGTGTACTGTATATACCAGAGAACTCCAGCTAGTATTTAAAAAAAACCCACACAAAACACAGCCATATGATGGTTTGCAATTTTATAGGAAAATTCTTTTGTTTCCACACAAGGATCAGGTGGCAGTATTAAATTTTATCTAGGAAATGCAACCACAGACTGCAACGTTAGTGGTTTCTCAGAAAATAGTAACCCTCAAATTATAACGTCTGTGGTTATAAACTACTACAAACTACTTCTGAAGTCAGACATGGTTAAAGTCTGCATGTAGTGGCCTACTCGCCTTCCAGGCTTTGCAAGCATAATAAAAATAAACTGATCTAATGGCAGGAATCTCTTTCCACACAGTGCTATTAAGTTATGTACTTCCTCACACAATCAAGATTATACAGCCTTTTTTTTCCCCCATGAAAAATGCTTTTCTGTATCCTTTTGGAATCACCATGGTCTCCATAAACACTGGACATACTAATATTTCTGCAAGAAGGTGGAAAAGCAAGAAGAAAGTGAAACTGAAAATATTGGTTGGATATCTTCTTGAGAGAAATGTAAGCAAACACTCCCACTGAAAGTTGAACAATACAGTAAAGACAACAGAAATTGGAGACATCCTTTGAAGAGCGAGTTCTTCTCCAGGACATCACATGATACTATATTATCAATAGCCTGTTTGGGTAGGAATCATGACACTGCGGAAAAAAAACCCCAACAACTTCTTGTATGAATCCACAAGATATTGAACATGAACAACAATGTTGTAAGAGTCCAAGCCTGTTGCTGAAAAAACATCTTTTTTTCTTCCAAAGATTAACACTCTCTCACCCAATCAAAATCCTACAAAGTGTAACAAAATTTTTCCTGGAATTGCAATACCAAATATGCCATTTTGCTGGGAACTTCAGAAACCCAGAATATATGGAGTATTTCAAACCCTGCCTTCCAATAGTTCTTTTAATAAATTAAAGGCTGGGGTTTTTTCTTATTATTTGCAGCCTTCAGAACATTGGAGTCTCTAACATATCTGCTGTGTGGATAATGGCAATGATGAACTCAGGCTCTTTTTCCTTTGAGAATTCGTGTAAACTACACTAGATTATACACAGTATTTTAAATTTAAGCCTCCAGGAAATGACAAAGGTTATTCTTTACTTTGAGTGCTTTAGAAGAGTTATTAATTTCAAGCTATGACTTGCACCTAAATTTTCCAGGGTTCACCCTGCAGC
This sequence comes from Stercorarius parasiticus, assembly GCA_013396915.1. Taxonomy (NCBI): domain Eukaryota; kingdom Metazoa; phylum Chordata; class Aves; order Charadriiformes; family Stercorariidae; genus Stercorarius; species Stercorarius parasiticus. The sequence continues at coordinate 116,834 of VWZL01002676.1, forward strand.
TGATAGCTTTCATTTTACTTTTAATGAATTTTCTTTAAAACAAAAATTGTGGTGCATAAAGTCTCTTTAGCTTCTTTTGCTACTTTTCTTCTCTTCCTACCCTCCTAACCCCTCCCCTACCCCCACCCGCAATGTGATTTCACCTCATTTATGTAATTGAGTATTTAGCTTTGTCAATTGATAACAATTACCATGCAGAGACCTCTGTGCACAATAGCATTATAGCTATGGTAGCTACTGCTCTAGCTACTCTGCATTGCCCACTATTTATAAATACAATATATCATTCTTCTACTTTACCCAAAATTGTATGGGGTCTCATCATCCTATATCCTCAAAGAATTTTTGGATCTTATTTTTTTTCAAAGAGTAAAAATAGGCAGAAAGAAAATGACAAAGGAGAGCACTGTCCACTGTTTTTTCACTGAAGTTTATAGTTGTACCCCAGGAGCTTCATTGCAATTTTGAACTCTGGGGAAAAGGCTTCTGCTTCAGTCAAATTACCTGTTATCTTTCTCCTTATCTAGAAGGCAACCACTTTGTTATTTAAATAGGCATTCTAGAAAAAACATTCTATTGGAAGAATTTCACCAAGCATTCCTCTTAACACTGACAACTACCAGTCATATTAAGCTCTACTTGCAGGGAAGTTGCCCCTGTAAAAAATGCCATACAATGTATCAAAAAGAGAAAAAAAAAAATACTGGAGACATGCCAAGCTACATCTAGCCTGCTCAATACACGAGTTCCTCATCTAGAATGACTTTTCCATGTGTTGTAAAAGGATCATGAGGTTACCGTGCAAATGAACATTATCTTTAATCAAAAGACTACTCACTCCTTTCAAGAAGAGCTTATTCTCCCCTATTTAAAATGCAAGCCCACCCTCCCCAAAACTAAAAATCCTCTTCTGAATAAAAAAAAAAAAATATCTCTTTCATAAAAGCACTAAGCACCTGGATAACACATGTATAAAACCTGAAGACGCTGCCAGTCTCAACCAAAAGAAAAGGCTTTTAGACTTCTAATACCTTACAGCCCCTTGAGACAGTGCTCTAGAACATCTCATTTACCCCTTCAGTGTTATAAGGCTTCAAAGAATAATATATTCAACTTAATTAAAAATTCCATGTTGCTAAGTAAAGACCCCAAGTCATTGGAACAGCTAAAGCTTTCATGAAAACAAATGCAATACTCATGTTACTTTAATCCTTTAATTTCTTTTAAAAGAAGGAGAAGATGGTACGCCAAGGTTGCTCCATCAAGTCAAAACATTAATTCAGTATGTCTTAGTTCATACTTTCACTGTAAGTTCTTTACTCTGCTGTTTCATATTTGGTAACAAAATATTTGATATTAATCATGAGGTATTTATTAAACTGTCCCCAAGCCCCCAGATTTTTCTCTGGCAATGTTAAATTAATAAAATAAATCTTATATGGAAGTAGCATCTCCTTATCTGCAAGCTCAACATCTATCTGACTGAGCACAAACAATTTTTTAGGAAAAAGTTTTGTCAAGCACGAATATCTAACAAGTAGAAGCAATCTGCGTAAAGCTTCCAGATTTGCATGCACTATGGCTCTCCTTCCTGGCCACTCTGCAACAACAATGACAAAAGTCTAAAAAAACCCACCTGTATCATCCCTGCACAGTAAACATTCATCCTTTCTTCTTTTAAACAAATTATTTAGAAGATGAAGGGAAGTCTCACCACCTGATCCAGCAGAACTGTGATCTTCAAAGCTTTACTGCTCTTACGTGAAAATTGTCTGACCAAAGAAACATTAACTAGCATACTTCAAGGTTTTTTACAATTGCTTTCTCTTATATAACTAAGTTCTACAAGATTCTTCTAGCACATTGTTTGAAAAACTGGTGAAAAACGTAACATCTTTTATTTTATAAACAAAATTAGTAGACAGTAAATCCCTCCTTTAAAACAAAGAATCAAAACTCCTAAAATATTTTCTGGTCTAGAAGGCAAAGGAGAAGCCAACAAAATCGTACCATTATGACACAGAAATTTATTTTTCCTCATTTTTGTCATTGAAACATTTTACAGATACACAATGGTGCTGCAGTTTTTAAAATATGTCTTTCCTATTTAGTTTATCAACTTTTGTCCTTTTCCCTAATGGCTTGTCTTAGTTTTACTTTCCAATTTTTTACACTGATGTGCATCTTCTCTATTCTTAACTTACAGCCATTTAGCAGAAATTCTTTTGAGGATGGATATTAGGAGAAGTTTCTTCACAGAAACGGTTATCAAGCATTGGAACAGGCTGCCCAGAGAAGTGGTTGGGTCACCATCTCTGGTGGTATTTAAAAGATGGGTAGACGTGGTGGTGCTCAGGGACACGGTTTAGTGGTGGACTTGGCAGTTTTAGGTTAATGGTTGGACTCGATGATCTTAAAGGTCCTATTCAACCTAGACGATTCTAGGATTCTACGAAATTATTCTCAGCTTGAATGTAGCTTTGAAGTCAGCTATTTATCTTTTTATTGTAAAGAAGAGCTTGAATGCCCGAAGCTTTATTGGTATAGTAAAATTGAAAACCGACATCTTACCACTTGATACCTTTACATTCAAAAGAAGTAGACAACCTATATACAAAGTAAAATCATTCTATTTACACTAGAAATGTAGCAACACAGTGAATAATAATGGCTTAGCATCAAAAAAACAACTTTCTGTGTAATTGATTGTGAGGTTAATAATTCTGTTTAAGGCTGGAAAGGGAAATGGGGCTTGTTTCCAAAGAATTGATTTCTAAACTTCTGTGATATGTAATTTTACTTCAAATTATAAAGGGTTTGGTTTTTTTTTTGCTACTCAGGACATAAAAAAATTTGGTAATACCAAATGCCAACACCTGAATGAAATATGTCTTGTTTAAAATTCTTCAGACTATAACATTCAAGTATGCCACCAAGAAATCAGTGAACTTACAAAGTTCCCAAAAAATACTTCCAGCACCAGAGACTACAAAATTCAACTTTTGGAAGAGTAATTTAACTGGTATTATAACATATTTAATTTGTAATCCCTATAATTGTTAAAAGCAATGTTGGGAATGACCCTCTCAACTTGTCTTAAGAGACGTACAATTATCCTTACAGAAGCACCTCTCTAAAAAGTAACTCTGGTTCATTACAGGTTTAGGTTTCCAATTTTCATAACCCTCTATTTTTTACCAATTCTATTTTTTGTCTTAGAAAAATATCTTTTTATTAAGAGAGACAATGGAATTCCAGCATAATAAGGAACACCTTAAAATAAACTTGACTAAATATGTAACACCTTTTGTCTTCCATTGGTATAAAAAAAAGTTACCTACACTGTCTACAACATAAATGCCAGTATCTGAGCTAGTCATCTTGGACTCCTTTTGAAGTCAGTAGACAAAAACAGGCACTGAAAGGGCATGATTCATCTCATTTCAATATACGTACCTGAAAAGGTCACAGGAATTTTGTTCTGAATATGCCAACTTCTCTCCATACACATAATCTAGATGAAGATAAACTAACAAGATGGCTGTGCTTGCAAGTATCCATTAGGCACAGTGATGAATGATAGATGTCGCAAGAAAATCTACTACAACATTAGGAAGATATTCAGAAGAAAAAAATAAAATACACAAAGCAGGTCCATAGAAGGGTAAAATATACTCACTTGATTATGCTTTCTTTGATCTTCCATGGCTTCCCAAATAGCCTGGGCAATCTTCTCTTTATGACTGTCACATTCTGCTTCCCACATTTTTCTTTCTTCTGCATGAATCTTCTCCATATTTCTCCTCTCCTCCTCTACTGCTTTCAGTACAGCCTCCCGCACTACTTCTCTTTCAACCTTTGAAACAAATCAAGCACAAATAAATGACCAAAATACCCAATATGGGTGCCTAACTCATACATATTGCTTCTTCTAATGTGATCTAAGAGCTGACTAAATATGGGATATGAATATTTTCACTTCCGAACTCTGAGCTTAAATTTATTTTTTGGTGCAACTAAGTAGGTATTACCACTGAACAATGACTTTGTAGTTACAGAAAGAAAAAGGAAGTTACAAGCAAGGATCATATATTCTGTTTTAAGTAGGTGGGAATTTATCATAACTAGTTTGCTTAATGCCAACACAACAAACATGCAGCAGGAGCCATGTAAGACTAGGTAGATCATGGGCCTCCCTACACTGATTGATATTCCCATATATGAGATATTCCTGCTCTTATCTACAGATATCTGAAGTCCAAACCCAGTCCGAGCACTTGCTGTGGAAAAGTAGCCAACACATACTTAAAATAAATGTGTCTTCCCTCCCAAAGCTCCTTAGCTATGCATTCTACAAGAAGTTCTATTTAATCTTTTTTCCCCCCCAATGTCTATATTCAACCATTACATGAAATCATCAGAAGACACACACTAAATTTGAAGTAACAAGGACTGCTTTACGCATGCTGAGCCACATAAATATATTTAGCAGCAAGACAATCATTGCATAATATCTACGAATAAACAATGGCAGGCTGAAATTCAAAATAAACAAACATGGCCTGACAACCTGCCCCAGCCTACCCCCCGAGTTTCAACAAGCTTACCAGTCATCCCAATGCCCTTTGGCAGTGATTATGGAACTGGTCAACTGAAGTTACAAATGGCAAAAAATACTGGCTTCCTCAAATACCTACACTTATAAATAAAGCTGTTTCTTGCAATTCACTGGGACTTGGTTTTTTTATTTAGACATTTATAACATATAATAAAAATATAAGTTAAAAAGTGCCCTATTGAACTATTTTATTATATACACATTTTCCCCTAGATATCAACCACATAACCAATGTTTCTTGTGTAACTGAACAATATTCAGAGATGTGCTCAGCTAGTGTGCATATACTACATATGAAGATATACAGGAAATGATAATATAGCCTAACCAACTGTGTGAAGTGACATACATCACTGGTTTTCCCAGATCATCACATGCAACTGAAATCTTCTACTGGATTCTACATCAGTATTAGAAATGAAAGATAGCTTATCATTTACAAAATTACTGTTCTAACCCCAATGCACTAAATAATGAAACAGACTGAAGAAATCATCTTTAAAAAAGTAAATACTCCCTTTTAGTCAAATATCAGCTTATATGAAATAATTGAAAACCTGTTAAAACACCCAAATTTTTATATGATTTATAAAATAGTTCTGTCCTCCTTGAAAATAACCATATTTAACAAAAGTCAATTACGACACAATGCTGTCTTATTAAGATCATTAGTTGTCCCTGCTACCTATCTCTTCAAATCAAGATGTATTGATGTTGTTAACTGAAAAACCACAAAACCAGATATTTAGGCAACACAAACAACTGAACTGCAATATTGTTTTTATAAACTAATTCAGAAGTTATCTTAGATAGAAATAGGTTACATACACTATCTGTATCAAGGCATAGGATACAGCAGATATGTTCATGAACTAGCTGCTTTTAAACACAGATGAGAACACAGATTGACCAATTTAGTTATGAAATACGAATGAGCTGGTGACCTTGGCATTTGTAATAACATACACAGCATCTACATTGCATGTCTACTACTTAACAAGAGATACCTTTGCAGCAGCTGCCACAGCCTCCTTACTTCTTTGTCTTTCTTCATCCAAACATTTGTCAAGCAATTCCTGTAAATGAAAAATGAAATCGCAATACAGGATCAAGGAGTGGCTAAAAATCATTTCAAACAGTCAAAGTGCTTGAGAAAGCTTCCCCTTCCTGTCAGTGATTGACAGGATCATTCCCAATGAACTCCATAGTGAAGATCAGACCCCCCCCCCCTTTTTTTTTTCTTTTTAATAAATAAAAACAATACCTTGTGTTTTTTTGACTGTTGCATCAAAGCTTCTTCTATTTTTTCTGATAACACGTCCTTCTCTGCTTCCAAAATGTTGAGAAATCGCTGATGCTATTGAGAGAAAACATCCGTATTATTGTAAACCCTGTCTGCTAATAAAACAGACAAAAAGAACTTATCCAGGACACTTTTTGTCAGTTGCTTACAAAAGGACTTAAAATGTAGATTCAGTTAAATGACATCTAAAGGATTGCTTTAATTGATTTCATGACATGAAAAAAAATTTACAGTAATAAGAAATGTTTAGCTTCCTGACTATCTAATATTTCCCCTGATTCTGAAGAGTATTAGGAAAGAAGTTAAAAAAAAGAAATCACCGTACACAAGCAACACTTATAAAATTTATAAAGACAGTCTAAGGAACACCACACTTTAAACACTTCATTTAAACAGCTGCAGAATTTAAATTATACTACTTCTGAGTTATATGTATAGAGGGCAGAAGGCGAATGTATTTTTTTCAACCATTTGTGACACTATGAACTTTGAAAGCCAGGAACTGACAACAAAAGAGAATCCTGCTTTCTTCTAATTTTCCTGTATTCCAAAACATTTTTTCAGGGAGAAAATGAACACTGAAATAAAGAGACCAATAGTCTATATGTAGATGCACAATCCACCACTGTTCTTAATCATAACCCATTTATCTGGCTTTCACTAAACCAAGTAAAGCATTTGAAAGATGCGGGTTTTATCTGCAAGAGCTAAGCTGTTTTCCAAAACTAAAAAATGTTACTGGAAATTATTGATGTCGGGTATTTGTCATGAGATAATTGCTAGCATATCAGTACACTTTTTAACATGTTATTTAAGAGATGATATATTGTAACCTTATAGTATCAGTACCTAATAATATTCTACAAGATCACCAAAAGTGTAACAGTAGAGTTTTATATCAATAAAAGTGTTTATAATGAATATAAACTTTTTACACAAACGTGTATGCAAGCAAATACTCCTTTCACCAGCATTTCTAAGAAACAGTCATCTGTTACATGAATTTTATTATGTTTTAAATATAAATGTCTCTAATGGCAGCTAGAAATACATTACCAAATTGCAATACTATGTTCTGAAAAATATTTTTTCATTTGAAGAATAGAATAGAAAACTTCTAGACTGCTTTATAAAATAAAACACCTATCTGCCTTTCCAGGATAAACATGTAAAGAGGCATTTCCTTGTGAATTTACTTAAAATAGGTCTGAATGGAGCAGACATATTCTAATGGAAAACACCTGTGGAAGGAGTGGTGAAATTCACATCATGGTTATACTTAATGATGTGTAACTAACTTTTCTTGTGGACTCGGTATTTTCAGACATTAGCTTTAACTATCAGGGCACTTACAGAAATTATTTTTTCCCAGTAACTCAAGGGTGAAACAATAAATGGATTTTATTAGTTAAATGATCTGCATGACTCTTCACTTGACTGACTGCACAGACTACAAATCTGTTATTTCACTTTCATTTGAAAGAATGACACAACAGAAGACAAACACATGCAAATATTTTATCAGACATATGCCACAAATCAAAGCTTAGTAATGTCAATTAAAAGACTGAAACTTTATTTGCTTCAGTCAAGAATCAGCGAGGGGCTTTCTAAAGAGAGCTCGTTAGAGAAAATCACCTCTATTTTTAAAACACCTACAATAGAATGGCAGTCAACTTGTTCAGCAAGATTAGAATACCTAATTTAAGCCTTGCAGACATTTAATTCTAGTTTGACTCTGACAATCAGATTTCTAGGTTAGGCATGAAGACTGTGTACAGATATTTCAAGTTGCCTTAATGGGCCAGCTACCAGATGTATTTCACAACATTCTCCATGGGACTACTATTTTCAGCCTTTAAACTTCAGGGCAGTTTTAGAAATTTGATTTTACATATACATATATGACGACATTCAAGCCCATCCGGGAAGTCTTGAAACAATGCAGGCACTTGCATTAGTACAATATAGAATGTGGATGTATGGCCAATGGAGACAAGTAATATCTGTTCTCGCTGCAGACAAAATACTTTCACGACTATAGCCTTCTGCATGACCCCAACCACACAACACAGCAGTTTACTTTTCAAAAATCTGCGGTTGACTTAGAATCCTGAAAAATACAGGTATTGGGACCAAAGCTTTTTTATCATATGGAAACCTGAAAAGTTCTGATCTTTAATACAGTTCTGAAGCAAAATATATATCTCCTTCATACAAAGAAGAGTGCACAACTAAAACCAGAGAGCAACTCTTTGTACAAAACAACACCTGAATGTATCAGTTCCATGGAAATAAAGCATACCAAACAAATGGAAATATAGACAGCAGTATAAAATAAATTAGTTTACTACTTCTGGATGCAGAAAGGGAAATCTTTAAAATACAATATACTGCTTTTGCTTGCCACTTTAACTACAAAAAAAGTTGCCTAATAAGTAAACAATTACCACAAAAGCGAAGGCTGCTGTGACTGCCATTTCCAGTATGATTACTTTAATTGAGCTTAGGATCTCCTGTTTCCTCGGTAGATTAGAAAATCTATATGATATTACACATCAAGTTTTATGGAATTCAAAGAAATTCAGTAAGAACTGTATTGAGAATTGTATCCGTGTATAAAAACACACTAGTTCCTGTTTTTCAAGACACTAGAGGTAACTATTTGTGAGCACATTTAGAATGCTTTCAGAATAAAAGCTAATGACCTCTGACATATTTCAATGCAACTTCTTTTGCATTACACAGCATCTCTATTTCTCATGGAAATGCAAAATTTATGATTTCAAGACTGTAAAGCCTCTTGTGAATAGATTGGCATGTCCTTTACTATTATAATGTAAATGTTTATTCATGTGGAATAATCCTCCCATAAATGGTTACTTTCATATCTGAACTTCCAAAAGTTCATACATCATCACAAATGTTGCAACAGCTGTCCATACAACCCAGTAAAGCAAATTCTCTTGTACTAGTCCTAGAGAAATAACTTGAAGAACTGTTTATTTGGCTTCAGAATTTATATTTGGCAAAATAGTTTTCTTTTTCAGAGAGAAACATACCTTAAGCTATCAAATTACCTAAATTGTATGGAAAGAAATAAGTAACTGGAAATAGACAAAGCAGAATAAGATATTACGTGAACTGCTACTCCCTGAAACAGGTCTTGAGTCCAGAAAGCCCATATTGCATTAGCATAGATACAGCAAAAAAGGATGAAAGTTTCCATTCTGCACGTAATTAATAAGCAATTTAATTACTCATCAAGAACTTGTATTTTTTCCAAGGTGATGTGCCCCAGAGTAGTAGTAGCCCTCATATGGATCCATGGAATCTCCTTGAAAGCTGTGCTTATTAAAATGATGTAAAGAGAGCTCAGTGGTATTATTAATCTATTTTATAGAAAAGAATGCACCACCTTGTCATCTGAATTCCTTTTTACAGAAGCACAGACCTTTCAAAGGCATACTCGGGTATCTCGGTAATGCATAACACACGAGCAGAAAATGTGAGAAGTTATGGATAGTAAACGTTTCAGTTCATTCCCTCTTCTGACAATGATGGAGGAAACGTTAGCTATTTCTGTTTTATGACAGCATTCTGACAGATTTTTTAAAAAAAAATAAGCAGTAATGCAAATGAAAGGATTTATGAATGTATGAATAGATTTCCAAGCTGTTAGTTTAAATGACAGCAAGGTATTGTAACCCCTCTGGAACTAGTCTTCAATTAGGGCAACTAGCTTTGTACTTCAGATTTAAAAATAATCCATATACCTTCTAAGTAGAAGTTATTATATAGAAGAATTAGGTACATTAATTTTCTAGACATATATAGGATGACTTCGGACTCTGTTACTAAATGGCCATGATGAACTTTTATATGCGGTCAGTGCTTCCTCGGTTGGTCTTTTAAATGAAGTTGTTAAAGGGAGTTGAAGGTTAAAACATAAAAACATATAAAAGGTGACAGTTTCACTTCAGCACTTACAGATTTGAGAGCTTTCAAGTGCTCTTGTATTTTCAGCAAACAGGAAATAACAGCATGTTTTAGGTTCATTTACTTGGTCTGTAGATTTTTGTTCAACTGTAGTAAAGGTCTCTTATAAATACAGACCATTGCTGAATTAAAGATCACATATGCCGAGAAAAATGCCTACAGCTAAGTAAAATGATTTCATAAGCCCCTCCCCTTCTCAGCAGGAATAAAAGCTATAGTAAGGATGCGAGCCGAATGAATCTTATTCAGCATTTCCAGTCTCCACAGGTAAGAATTCTGAACTTGTTCCTCTCTCTGTTAGACAGTATTAAAGGAATAAAGGAAGAGCGTTGAGACTTAAGGCACCATTCTGAGCTATCTATACAATGAATGTTGATTCCCAAACATTGTAGAGACCACTTTCTCTTAGGTTTATGTGGACGTCAAAGTTGGAGGCCTCCTGGCAATATCCAGTCAAAAGGATATTGCCCACTCTTCAACAAGGAAACCTAAAAAAGCCTTCAAGTAAGAGTGATCAGCCTCCTGTAAGCAGGCTAATAAGTTCATCAGACCAAATAGTCCTATGAAAAATAATCAAGTCTATTCCACTTTTCCTGTAAAAGTTATGATGGAGACCTACTTATGGAGCGTCACATTTGGAAAAAAGCACCTAACCTGTGTAGACTATAAGACATTGTCCATGAAGTTCTTAAATGGAAGTTGAAGTGAAGATTTCCTTTAATAATCAACAATCCAAGAACCAGACAACAGGTAAGAAAATTCTAAACGTGTTGGAGCTTTGAATCTGTTATTACACAATATACCTTACTAACTCTCTGGACTAAAGTGCAAAAATGGAAACTGATGAAAAGTTATGACTATAGATAATCTTAAAAAAAAAAAAAAACAACAAAAATTTTCCTGAATTGGAAATATGGTGGATGAATCAGTGTGAGGCCAAAATAAATCTCAGTGAAAACTCCACTTCAGTGCAACAAAAATTATTTCAGCCAGTGTAAGTTTGGCTGCACATTCACATTGCGCATGTTATCTATAAGGCACAGTAGACAGTAGAACGCTACGGAGAGATACTCAGACAGATCTAAAAACCTTAAGATTACGTACAACAAATAGTATAGCTCTTTAATGCATCACTTTGCCTGAACTGATTTCCACAGCCCAGCACCCCCGCCTAACCCTCTTTCTGACAAATCCATGATTTGCTTCCTTTTATTCCTTAGACAGGGTAAGAGTGCAAAATTCTGATGTGTAAAAATTCTGAAGAGCGAACCGTAATGGGATGTGATGGCCCAATGTGAACACAACAAAGTGTCTTCCAATAAATGAAAAAAACCAAAACTTTTTAGAAAAGTGGTATCCTAAAGTGGAGAGAAATACCAGTATTTCTACCCTACTCTCTGGAAAGTAGCAAGAGAGGGTCAATTAGAGTCTTCTGAAAATCAACTTAAAACAAAAGGCATTCAAAAATAGGTTATAATGTTTTCCTCCCTGCAAGTTCTCTAGGCAATGGTTCCAAATGAAAATCGTTTGATGTAGATTCAAATATAAATACAGAGGTTCTGTGGTTTTTCTTGATTCCTGTAAAAAAGAAATCAAAAAAATCTTTCTTTTTTTCCTGGAATGTGAGTCACAGAAGAGATTGTAAACAGATTTAATCACAATAGCAACTAGTCAGTCTTTTTTGTTATTTTTATATATTAAATTTATTTCTGAGGAATCATGACATTTTTCTTTAGGTAAGCATCTTTTGAAGGATTACCTAGTATGTATTATAATAATACATAGAGTGAATGAAATAATGCAGGATATGAGCTATTTTACAGCAAAAACACTGTATTAACAGCTATTAATAAATAATTCTAATTCAGTAGTTGTAATTCCTTGCATGTTCCTATCAATCCTAATCTGCAAATTCAAAGAAAAAAAAAACAAAACAGAAAATAGGGTGTCTTACATGAACTGAAATGCTTTTTAAAAATACATAGTTTCTTCCTGGGCCCTGTACTGTTTCATTTAAAAGGACAGAAGTACAGGATTTCATCCACAACTGAGGATACGATTCTTTTGCTATAACTAATAGGCATGCATTTTATGTTTCTGCCGATTGGTTCCTTGACAATACTGAGTAAATCATCATGTATGGATGACCAAATTCAGTATGGATAAATTAATTTTGTTAGCTGCTATTCATAGCTTATGTAAAAGTAGTCAGTCAGATAATCATTCAGAAACAAAACACCAAACATTACAGAACAATCAAAATTAATGTGAATATCTTAATACTAAACAGAAAAAAAAAAAGGTTGCATTATTTGTAGTATCACTGCAACAAAATAATGATATTTCAAACTTTCACAAGTATTTCATCTGAGCAAAGAATTTTCACACACTAATGAAGTTACACTTGGAACATTCTTTTAATGGCACCATTCTGAAAACCAGTATGTTAAGACATACGTATGTCTAATTTGCCTTCAGTGAATGACCAATTTATCTTGTAACAAAAAACTACTGAATTTTTTAATCTTATGAAACTGCATTGTAGGTAGTAGTTTAACAGAAAAAAACCTGTCATAATAAGACTTCCTCTCTCGTCTCCAATGTTTTTGTACATGGTTTTTGTACCTTCATTACATATGGACATGGAACAACCCCTATCCCTTGAGATTTGGAAAAAAATTACCTTCATAAACCTTTAGCAAATGTTTCAGTACCACATTCATCAGCAGGAATAATAAAACACTGGATTGGGCTTGTTAAGAATCCACCAATTCAAATTTATTCACCCATTTTAACAAGAAACATTCTTAACCCACGAAGGTCTACTTTTATTTCTGTCTCTCATGAAGGAATCTACCAGTAGGAAGAAATAACACAGGTCATGGGAAATGTTATCTCTATGATGGAGATGACATAGCAAAGATAAACAGTTACGGCATCATGATTTTGTACTGTTATCAAAATACGCCCATTTCTACGTGCTATTCTAAATAATATCCTGAGGAAAAAGGCAACCTTATTAAAACACTAATAATAGTTTTCTGCTCCTGTAGAAAGGCTAGCTATATTTAACAGCATATTCTTTCATACTGCACCTTTTCTTCATCACCGCTAAACTACGCTCAAGTCAAATGACAAGATCTGGTAGTCATAACTGGTTTCCTACACTGTCCTCACTATCTGTGGCATCTGACTGTTTGGCAGCGCAAGGTGGAAAATCTGTCTGAAGAATTCCAACATCTGTTACATATTTCCACTTCCTCAAATTATAACTTATTACTGCATGGCTGAACTGTATCTTTTTGCCAGTTTGAGGTCCAAGTGGCTAACAAAGCAGGAAAACTTTTCTAAGAGAAAGCTCAGGAATCAGCAGAACATTACTGAACCAGAAAAGTTAAAACGATGAAAATGTAAAGAAAAATTATAATAGCAGTGATAAAATAACTAAGCCTAAACTTCTCCTCAGGGTTCCACTCAGCAGTATACAGACAGTATGTAAACTGTATACTATGAGGCACATCGGAGGCTGAAATTAAGCTTAAAACATTCTGCTGTATATGTGCTTTATTGTTTATAAATAAAGTAAGAAGCCAAAGTCATCTAATAATGAAAATATTTTTCTCAGAAAGCATACATAGTAGTAGAGTCTATTAAAAGACCCCACAAACTTTGAGGTCTTAAGGATACAGAGATAAGGAACTTCAGTAAAAATATGAAGAAAAAAAAAAGAAGTATTGATTATCCCTTCTGTTTTTGTGATCTAATTTATTTCACAGTCTGTATGAGTTCTCACAGAATTGCTTCATCTATCAAGAAAAATTAAAGGAAATGAACTCCTAAAATATGAGCAATATAAAGAGCAAAATGTGCATTAGCAGAAGATAGCAAAACAGAGGAAAAAAAAAAATTTCTGTTGAAAAGCTAACAGAAAAATAATTGAGGAGAAAAATCGTAGTATATTACTTAGTTGTTCAGTATTGACAAGAGTTGATGATATACATTCATAACAAGTAATTAAGATTTTAAGGAAACTTAATATATAAGCAAAAGGCAGAAAGAAAAAAAATCACACTAAAAAACTACTTTAAAGTGGAACTTGACAAATTGAAGGAAGCAAAATCAATTTCCAAATAAGATTTTTGGTTGATACTCTGAAAGTATCCTGGCTGAATTAACAGCACAAAGGGACTGCAAAATCATCCTCTAACTACCTTGTGACAGTATGCAGATTCAAATGAAGTTAAAAGACTCTGGTAAGGATTTACATTTTTTCAAAAAAATAGATACGCCTTTTTGGATCTTAGCAATGTAACTTTTACTTTGTGAGGTAAATACTAAGCAATACTGGATACAAATTCAACACACACAAAACCAAAATGCAGAGCGAGGATAAATCACACTTTTTCAGGATTTAAGAAAACAAAAAAACAACAACACCCCAACCAACAAAAAAAAGCAATCCTTCCCAGCACAGGAATAGCTGATTCTTGATCTTTTCACTCTAATTGTCTCTACATGTGCAGAAATCATGGAAATATTACGAGTTTATTAATAAATGGCTCAGATTGGCAATTCTAATATATACTTTTTTTCCCCTTTACATAATCAGGAACTACCAGAGAATAAAGAAGTTTTGAGAACGTCTAACTTCGCTTTTGGCAGAAGAGCAGCAGACCTGAAATGCCACATTTAGATGAACTATGTTTAAGGATTACAGGTTAGGTGCAAAGTGAATTAGATGAAAATGTAATGGGAATGACTGACAGGAAGTACTTAGTTTTGGAGGGAATGAACACACAATTATTCCCACAGCAGTAAAATCCAAGATTTCTGAGAACTGAGAGGAAATGCCAAAAAAGGGGACATAACAGAATTTCCAAACCTATCATAATTGGAATTAATAAATCAGAAAGGTTATGTCCACTGCATTCTTCATTTTTTCAGTCCGCAAATCTTCAGGATTATTGAATTAATTCAACTACCTACTACTCTCACTGCAAAAATTGGCTAATGTCTCCTAAAATGCAAATATTTAAAATTCTCTTAAGAAACTGGTTTGCATATGCTCCCTTCTAGAGCAGGCATTAAACAGATTTCACAATTACTATCATTAGATGGGAAAAACATAGAATCTCTTGTTTACAAGAGGGGACAAATTAAAAAAACTCAAAGTTAATAAAATAAGCATTATTATATAAACATGCTGCAAATTATGAGTAGATGTAAAAACAAGATTTAGAATAATAGAAGATCGTACCTCCTGACTGTGGAACTAAGTTGCTGAATGAAATAAACATTTTCTCTAGCAAACAAACAATCACTTACTATACAAGACATGTACTTTGTACATTTGACGTTTTGGGAATTGTTGGGGAATTTACTAGTACTCTTCACAGAAGGCTACGCAAAAGACATTAAAACGCATCATCCAAATACTGGAGAAGGTATCTATCACATTCCAGCAGCCCATTACTATTGTCACACCAGTTTCCTGCTTGTCCACAAGCTGTTCTTGGAAGCATCATATACGCCAAAAAAACTGAGTTCTAGCAAATGGAACTCCTATTCTGACTGACCTTTAAGCAAATTGTTTTCAAATTGAAGCTAAGCCAGTACTTTTTTGAGCATGTCTCAAAAAAAGCCACAAGATTTCATGCACCATCCAGCAGATTTTGAACTACTATTTATCATACAAATGACAACTAAGATCATGATAAAGCAGAGTGGAAAAAATACTAAGGACATTGGGCTAACTCTGCTTATCTTAAATGTTGTTCCATCTACAAATGCAAGATTTGTTTCATAGCTTCACATAAAATCATCACGAAAAATAATAATATGCCAAAGTGCAGGGGAAGCATTTAACGGAGTTCTTTCCTTTTTGTGTGACACTTTTGTGTACTGTTCTCTCTCAGCAATTATACTAGCAGCTCCTTTGGCTTCTTAAAACTATGGAAAAAATACAGCGTAATATTCTCTATACAAAGGAAAACTGCAGGCTACACATCCTTATGGCACATCCTCAAGGGTTCACTGAGTAGAAGAAAAGAAGTCCAGCCCAGGAAAGGAATATGCATGCAACTGAACTACAGAATTAAAGACTTCTATTCCTTGTCTTTCTTTATTCTTCTTTTACATGAATCAAAATGGAAAATATGCAGACTAACATAATTAAGGACCACAGTAAAACATACCCCCTTTAACTACAACCAAGCATGAAAACAGTACACAAAATTTCCAGTTGTATCTCTTTGATTGGTAGTGTTTCCTCAGGAAGACATAGAGAAAAAGAGGAATAATGTCAAGTCATAATTTAGAGAGGGAAACGTCTGATCTGAGCCTCGCTTCACATATATTTTAATCCCTCCCTATCCAAGAATGCATGTTTCACACTGTTTAGAAGACAGCAAGGAAGGAGACCCTCAAGATAAGGAAAAAAAAGTGCAATATAAATAGAGGGGAAATGATTTCTCATAAGTGAGAAGTGATTTGCTGCAGGTATTTAAGATTTTATTTTAATACACAGACCATTGACTGTTTCGAAAAGAATATAAAAATCAACCCCAATATAGTCTACCTTTTTAACATCATCTATTTTGATTGAATAGTGAGGGAAATTTCTGATACATCATAATTTCTAGGGCTTCCAGTGAAAACAGGTAATTCCTTTTACATTATCATATCAGGGTCGTGATGTAGCAACCTTAATGAGAAAATTCCTTAGAATATCCTAGTCCTACATAGTAAATACTTTTAAATAATAGATGCTTGCTTACTCCATCTTTTTATGGTCCCTTTTATGATCCGTGCTTTTTAAAGTTACTCAGTCTCTATGTCTTCTCTGTGTTCAGAAGAAAAACCTACTTCGATGTTTGAACAGACTACTTCTAACACTGGAAAACAGAGAAAGCTGAAAGACACTCTATTCCACGTACTGAAGTATGGAACAGCAGAATATTGCCAGTGATACCTGCCTCTGTTAGCTGCATCCAGCATCCATTCCGGGCAACTGCTTAGTTAAGAAGTCTCAGCAATGAAACCATGTTTTTCCATAAGTATGACATATACTAAATGAATTTAAATTTTACATATATATATTGCTGCTCTTTCCCGCTAAAAATTGAAGTATGCATAGCATGTAGACTTTTTCCATGCCTCATTTGTCATAAAAGATTGTTAGCACTTACTAGAGAAGGTAGAACTATGATCAATATTTGTCAGTTATCTCACTGAGAGATAAATTTTACTGTCAGATGTCTGGTTTGGTTTGGGGTTTTGTTTGAATTTGGTTTTGGTTTTTAATATTAATAATAATAATTAAGATACGTATTGTTCTACCCCATGAGGCATCTCACTTCTAGCACTGACCAATACCTGACTATACTGAAGAACTTTTATTAACCTGCTGTTATATGTGCCTTCATTTTCTGAGTATTAAAAATTTCTATTTGAAAATTTGTTAATCATGTTTTTCAATATGTATTTTCATATAGCACATGAATAAAACCACAAGATCTCAAAGTTGATGTTCATTTTCAGAAGGCAATATCAAATATTTGTGTCTTGGGAAAAGATAAGGATGAAATTTGTGATTTTCCAACTTGTAATAAACTGATGTGTTTTCCAATGACATTTTCTCTGATATTCTCAAACGCTAGAAACATACAACTAACATGCATTGCTTTCCTAAATATTCACTATATGACGTGACTGATTCCTGGCATAGAGAAGAGTTCTCATTGTCCCATTGATGAAGGACACCATGACTCCGGTGCCCCTGAATATGCCACAAGAATGCCTGGTTTGCTTTTTGAAATGTTGGTATGAGAGTGTACTTCCTTAAAAAAACAAAACAAAACAAACAAACCAGCAGCCCTAGAGATTGTTCCCCAGGAAGCATCCATTACAGTGGTCACAAATTTCTTTGAGGGAACTGGTCCTTTCAACACACTCCAGGAAAAGGGGAAGGTGACCCATAAGCTCCAGAGCTCAGGGACATTTGAGATTGGATATTCAAAACAAGTGACATTAATGGACTAAGAAAAGGGTAGATACAGAAATACCTAGCATCTGTGGGCAGTAACTGAATAGTAAACTGATATCACCAGCTCATCTCTCAGGTGTTTGTTTCAAAGGAAATGGATAGTAATAATGATTAATACAGAGGAACTCTTCACTGAGAGGCAGTTCAGTGGGAGTATGACAGAGAGTATACTGAACTTCAAGCAAATGAAACTAAATTAGAAAATAAGACCAGAACTTTCTTACTTTAGGAAAGGTGGGGAAGACATCTGTCAGAAGGGCCAGGCTAAAAAATGTCTCAGAATTTTACTTTGGAGAAGTTTCTGCAATTTTAGCAATGTCCTAAACTGCAGACCTATGGAGTTAGATCTAGAAGAGTACAGTGAGAAGGTAGGTGACAGACCTGAAACAAGATACAGAACTGAAGACAATTTGTGTTGATGGGCTGATTGTTCCCTCCTCTGGATGATGATGATGTTACCTATAGTTAGCCGACATGCTGCAAAACCTCACATGTAATAATCAAAGATGAACTGCAGAAATTTGTCCAGCAGGAAACTGAGATACAACCATAAAACTATGCCTTTCACATCATCCCCTACCCTGGAAGATACAGCCTTGCACACTGACCGTATCAGCAGTATGGTACCTCTCTAGACAGAATTTTAACATGAATCTCCATCACAGGCACAACACCTTGACAAAATACAGTTTCAAAATCAGAAACTTAAATAAACTCTAATGATAGGTTAAAAACAGAGAAAAACAGCCTTTCCTTCTTTTTAAAGAGACATTTTTGAGAGGGAGGGGTACGGGAATTTAGAGGGAAAATGGGATTAAGATAAAGCATGAGGAAGGAGTTATTACATGAGATAATCTTGATTTTGTAGAACCGGAAATAAAACAGCAGAAAATTTAGAAGGAATAGCAAATAAGGACATAAAATTATCTGGGCTGACAAAGTTTTATGTGGGCTTAGAAGTTTGAAGGCAAAATACTGCTTGTAAGGCAAGAATATCAGAAAGGAACAAAAAAAAAAAGCAGCTGTATTTGTATACAGAACACACTTACACTGTGTGATTACTAATGCGCCAAAAAAATTCTTCACAGTGATATAGATACTCACAACTCTCCATGTAAAGGTGGATATGCATATACAATCCCATAACATAGAATATTAATCAACTTGGTATATAATCATGAGTAATCATTTCAGCAATCTTAACAGCACAGAACAAAATCATTTGAATAAAAACAAATGTTAAAACAAACACCAAAGCATACATTTAAGAACAGCTGTATTCAAAAAGAATAAAAACATACTACATATTTCTCAGACCTCTTCCAACAAAGATTTATGAGCAAACAAGATTTGCCAATATAAATCTTATTTTATTAAACCTGGTAGTCCTACCATAAGCACTCACACTTGGCTACTTGATTAGGCTTCAAAATCCCAGTTTTATATTACAATTAAAGGTGGTAAACATTGGTTGAGTTGAATGAGAAATGACTTGGAAGTTTGCAAACAAAAGGTAAAACTTCTCTGGGATTCAAAGGGGGTGTTAAATGTAGATACGATGTGAACTGGGCACTGTTATGTCATAAGTACTCTCCTGTCCTATTGACCAAGAATAGGTCCCTTACATTGTTGGGTTCTCCCCAGGTAACTGAACCTCTTGAACATGTTTTCACATTTCTGTCCCCACCTTTTGGTTTGTGATGCAAGTCTAACTGATCACGGGAGCAATGTTTTTGTAATATTTTCTGTAAGCACACCCTCAAAAAAATCTTCCTGTAATGCTTCCAGATTTTATGAGATTCACTCCTTTTTAACATTCAGAAAATTATATCAAGTCAGTAAACAATATGTTCATTTCAGAAACAAAAATATTTTCTTAAAATTTCATTTTTACTTGCTTTTTAGAGCTTTATGGTAAACATTAAATAACTGTAGTTCAGTGCAATAAACTCCTCATTCATGATGGAACAGATTTCTCAAGAGTATTACATCTTTCCTTCATACTGTTTATACAGATGCTTATATATTTAATACATATTTGCGCTAAGTGTTAATTGATACAGTCAGAACAGTCAAATGGTCATAAAACACTGTTGGAAATGGTGGAATACTTCAAGTGGACTTTTGATGTATTTAGATCTAGTATACCTCAAGAAAATTAAATGAACAAACTATTGTCCTTTGTATTCTTAGTAAACTGTTGCTAACAGTACTTAAAAGGTAACTGCTAATACTGTTAACTGCAATGTAAACAACTGCATGATGCTATTAGCAAATGAGCTTTTTTTCTTTGTAAACTTGTATACTAATGTTCATTATTATTTTGATTCAAGAGCTGTACTTAAGTCAAACCAAGATATTTTCAATAATAAACCAGGTTTACACTGTTCAGCTACTCATCAACAACTGATGTGATTCCAAATACTTGCTATGCAGTGTGCTTTCACCGTCACATTAAATGAGCCAATATAGGCCTATTTATGTATATATATTTCTGAGTATTATGTAATTCCTCATAGGTAGCTTTGGAGTTTTTTTTATGTAAGATTTCTATGAAATAAAAATAGTTTTGGACAACAGATGTTTGTGTCTACCATCTAAAAAGCATCAAAAAATTTGGGCCAAAAGCTTGGGCATATCCCATACAATGAAATCCTGCATTTAACTACATAAATTAAAAATAATTGCATGTTTTCTCCAAGACTACAGAAAATGGCAGCTGTTAAAGGAGTAAGTATTAAGTTGCTCTGAGACTTTTTCTCAGTACTACACTCTTCTTGACCTTGTTCTAAGCGGGTTTAAATGTTATAAAACACCTTTGATCCCAACAAATGAAGAGTCATTATTTATTTTGCATTTTTAAATACTTGTGTTTACTGTTATGCTGAGAATATGAGGTGAAAGATTGATTATTTTCTTTGGTGATCATATATGTTAGTATTTTTTCAAATAGGAGAGAGCAGAAACTAAAAGAAAATCATAAAGATTTTTGTATCTGCACATCCATACCTGAGCGTTAAGAAGTTCTTCACATTTGTGAGAATGTTTTTCAATTGTTAGTATATACTGTTTTTCAATAGCTGCTTCTTGCTGTTGAACTGTAGACTGCAGCAGTGCCTGCAAAAAGAAAGCATAGAACATTCAAGAAAGATATAACTGGGATGTTTATTGGTAACTGCAGATCTACTAATACTTGTGTATTACCAGAATGTGGAATGCTGTTATAAATTTGGAATGTGCAACTATTAAAGTACCTTTCTATGTAACACTACCTTGTTTTCAGTCAGGACTGAAATTTTTTGGATCTCGCATTACTTATACATAGTCTGCTTAAAAGAGAGCAGCACACAGAAGATAGATAGAGAGAGAATTTCTGTTAAATATACTCAGTTTAGTGGGACCACACAAGAAGAGAAGCATATGAAAGCTGCTGAAGAAGAAAAAAAAAAAAAAAAAGCCAGACATATTTCCCTGGCTGACAAAACTCCACATCCTCTCGGCACAGTGTAAGATCCCATGGGCCAAGCATGATCTTCACAACCACAAGTCAAGTAAAAGCAGATGGAAATTCTGAGTAATTTAAAACATAAAAGAACGCCCCCCCCAGGAAGTTCACACTCAAATGTGAAGCAGTGGATGTCAAAGTACCAAGACGGTAACAAAAAGATGATAAAATTAGGAACTCTCTGTGTGTGAGCACATATGCATGCACACGTCTATATTCACATGCACTTGACTGAACTCGGCAGAATTTCCAGCATCTGAATGCAGAAAGAGAAATAAAAAAAAATCAAGATACATGAAAAACCAAATTACCGTTTGAGGAATTCCACTCAGGGCTTCCTTAAACAATGATGGTATTTTAACGCAGGATTTACTTAACTCATGCTATGCAAGCCTTTTTCCCTAATATTATAAAATATTTATGTCACTTTCCAAATATTCTTTGTGCTATTTATGCACAATGCAGCAAACTATTTTTAACTAGAAATCAATATAGTGAAGTAGCTGAAATTACTATGTAAGTTAAAACAGGCATAAGTTTTATAGAAAACAGACCTTTGGCCCAAATAAAGACAAAGCAAAAAAAACCACCATCTTTCAAATAATTTTTATTTTAAAGATATATTTACTTCGTGGAACATAACATACACATTAAACACAATTTGGAACACTTTTTTTTTAAAAAGTATAGAAAAAACCCCACCTGACAATTTTTGAACTACCTTTCCAAATATTACACTAATTAATCTCCTATGCCAAAATCAGTGTTCTTCAGTAATGCTATAGTATCGCAGTAGTTTTCAGCACAGGTTCAGAAAGATTTAAAAGGTAAAAAATGGTGCTTAACATATATTTTAATCAAAGTGTAAGAATACGCTTGCTGGTGTTTGCAGAGGATTTAGCTAGCTATAAGTTTACTTTCATAAAAGTCAATTTATTTCTAACTAAATTTAGTTCTTTTATTGATATAAATTCAGGCAATCACAAAAACTTAACTCTCAAAGAAGTATAACTTCTGTATGTGAAACTTTATATGCTAAATCCTACTGTGTATAAACTAGAATTGCCACATATCGCCGGCAAAAATTAAGTCCGTACTTTGGGGTATGGAGTCTTTTGCCTATTGTGACCAAGAATTGTTTCATACAACTGGCACAAAAGAAAAAAAATTCAAATTCTGATCTTAGGGAAAATAGTAAACAGAATGGTCATTAAGTTGAAAAGCTGTTTCTCGGATAGATTCTTGCTCATGCCAAGGTTTGAGTCACTTTATGCACTACGGAAACTTAACTTGTGACTGTTAAATTCCTATTAAATACTATAAAGAACTTTCAGTATTCAAGGAAATAATTATTATTCTTTGGATGGCACGTACAGGTTGTTAAATTTTCAATTTCATTTTCTTCTTATTATTTTCTTTAGAAAATACATGAAATTCCACATTCAGAAACAAAAGCCTTCCTTTTCTATCATACACACTACTAATATAGTTTAAGTAGTACCACAGAATTGATTCTGTATTTGACTATTCCACTAGGTGGCCAAGTAAGGAGACAGAGAGAAAAATTCCCCTATGTGGCACAGTACTTCAGCAACAGATTCCATGTTGTGCCATAAAAAATTCTTTATTTTCTACGGAGAGATACAGCAGATCAGCCAGTCAAACAGGCCTTTAAAATACAGTATAATTTATTTATGCCAAGGCCTAAATCTTTTCAAGTAATTTAAAAGAAGATGAGGTGTGTCACACAATACCCTGAAATATCAATTACTCCTTAATATAAATATAAGATTTTTCATTTTCAAGAGGAATCTGAAGATTCTCAGAACCTTATGGTTTTAAGATATGCTTACAATCAAAATAGAATGATGAGCTTCTATTTATTTTGAAGTGTAGAATGCTCTTATTCTTCTGAGAAATTTTTATGCTCAGGACTTAATTGTCAATACTGTCAGATAAGGCACTTCTATAAAACAGAAAGTATACTCTTCTGAAGTATGAACAGAAAAGTGTCATAGATAATTGGCATGACTAGACAAATATATCTTGCCCTTTAAATTAAGACTTTCATTATTCTTAATTTATCATTGAAATCATGCCCCGTATTTAATAAATTATCAGAAGCAGGACGATTTTAAAACTAAAATAAAAGACAAACTTGACAATTTCCTTTAATTCTAATCTAACATGCAGTTGTTGCCTAGGACACTACTTTGTTCTCTGTGTATATCCTACAACTGTCTGGCTCCAGCTCACTATAAAAAGTAAATACGAACATAAAGATGTCATAAAACAATGTCTTTCCAAGATTTTAAAAAAAACACACACACAAAGAAAACAGAAAACATGGAGTTAAAAAATGTCATTTTCTTCGTCCGATCACAACCACCATTTAAGTTTTCTTGATAAGATAAATACAGCAGAGATGCATGATATCCATACAAATTTCAAGATAATCAACTAATTTACTAAAATAAAACATACATTTAGCTATCTGACGATATGCATCTCTAACTTATAGTTACCTATTTCCTTCAGTACAATGACCCTAAAAGTCTTTTGACTAATTGCTATTCTGGGCAACTACTTATTGCTGCTGAAACATCACTTTCTTCCTTAATTAATTACACAATTATCCTGGTGGACTGATGTTCCATAAATGTGTGTCCACTAACCTAATATCAAGCTGTCAGTCTTGAAGCAGTCTCCTCTAAAGAGCTCACTGAATCATTTCAAAGAAGGTTACAGTAGAATGTACCCTATAGCATCTGTTGTGTGAAGTCAAAGGGTAGGATTTCAATATGGGCGCTCTTGGTAATTCATTTCTCCTTCTGTATATTGTGCAATGAACTTCCATGACACAACGTGGCCAGGATCATCCTGTACTAATAGCCAGTTTCAGAACTGTGACAGCAAGAGGAATCAGTCTTGTTGTGGATCTCTTTCTACACTCCTATCACGTTGTTGCCTCAGTCCACATTTGTTATAGTCATAGTCATATTTTCAAGATTTCTTTACATTTATCAACTAGTCCTTACTGCTTCTTGGCTTTTTTTTTTTTTCTCCTTCCTTCTTCAGCCTAACAGACTTCACAAGCCCTAACTATATCTGCCTTTAACCAGAAGTGAGGTCACATTTTAGGTCTTTGCTAGAGCAAAGTAAAGTCATTCCTTTCCCATTTGCAATTTCCTGGGCTTTCAAAAATCCTCTGCCTCCCAACCCCTTATGTAAATCATTGTATCAGGGAATGGTTTAAAGGACTGTGGTACCTTAGATAAACTATTACTTAAAGCGGTTTGCTTAAAATTCAAAGAAAGCCATGCATGAATATAAGAATGAACTGCAGACACTATAGTAGCTGCATAACCATAGTTATCAAAAGCACATCATCATTTGAACTGATGCCTTTCCACTAATCAAAAAAAGACACAATTTACAAGGCTTATGTATTAAATAATCAAAGTAAATTTAGGTACAATAAAATAAGAATAGTAACATCTTTCCTCTGAATTCTGAAGAGAAAGCAAACAATATCACCACAGCTCCAGAATCAGAAAAACATTTATACATTGCCTTTTAATATTTCCTGTATCTCATATTACACTTTTACCATTACTAAACTGGACAAAAAATACATTAACTGAGTAAACCAAGAATTAATGTCTACCCTGACATTGTTTTACTAGGTTTGGTTCAGTTATAATTCTTTTTCAACTTGGCATAATCTTCTTAGCTAACCAAAGCTAAAATTCAGTCAAGTTTTAAGCCTCAAACTTTATAGCCAGAATCACAGAAACAATTATTTTCTCAAATCATTATCAAAACCTTCATACATTTAAATGACAGTACAAAACGTTTTTAAATTAGTTTGCAGCAAGATTAAAAGTTAATTCATCTTAATTTTATAAACTGGAATTTTACCAAAACAAAATAAAACTTTAAGTAAATTAGTCCAAACTCCTGTTTGAGCTCAGATAAACAGCTAATCTTAGCTTTAAATTTCATACATTAAAGTAATTTTGGAAGACCCCAAGTTAAAACTAGATCCAAACATCATAATAAGAACTTTATCCATAATGACCTTGGGGTGTCCATAAGGGAACACACATCTTTATTATATGCTTTAGCAATGGTCAGAGAATTAAGTAGTCCTGGAATGTAATTGACAACGCACTACATGTATGGGGGGAACACTAGGGAACTGCATCACTGCATACAGACCAGAGACTGAAAAACTGTACTGTACCCAATCTGAGAAGAAAAGTTTAAAGATCAGAAAAATACAAGTGATCACAAAATTTTATCCTGTATTTATACAGGTTGTGTTATGTATAGAGTACTAGATGCTTTCTAAAATTTGTCCTCACCCTTGGAAAGGCAAAAGTGCGATCATTAAGATTTTGCCAAAACCATAGCACAGACACTGCAGCCCATTTTTAATACAAACCTATTTGCCCAGCCCTAGTGTACACTTTCTTAATTCTACTGGCAATAGAAACCACAGCTGCTTGTCCAGAACAGGATTTATTGTATGGCCAAAAGCTAGAATTTATGAGAATCTTTCTCAAATCATATAGACAAAATATAGGTTGTTACCCCCAAATTCATCCCAAATTCCCTAAGAGTAACACATTGCCAAATATCTGTGAACACCCTCTTTTTATAGGAGGAAAAAACTGGTCAGAAAAAAAAAAAAGAAAAAAGGCAGGAGGAAAAAAAGCAGACTTTATTATCCCCTCTCATCTCTTCTGAAAAACAGTACAAAAGCAACTCCAATCCGTGCAAAAAACAGACTTCTCAGATGTGAGAAGTGTTTGAAAACATTAAACTCGCATAAACATCAGTATGCAACGTGCATCATGATATACAGGCTGCTGCATTATGTTCCACAATGTTACTTAAAAGCACTGCACCAAAACCCTTAGTCAATTAAAAAAAAAAAAAAAATCCTGTTTCTTTTCCCTGCTCAAGCATCATTAACTAACTACAAGTCAGTCCATCAAATACCTTCTGTACTTCAAAATTTCTGAGTCAGGATGTCCAAAACAAGTAATCTTTAAAAATAAAGTTACGTAGTGAAAAGTAAAGTTACCATTCTACCTTAAACATACGAACTATATTAAATACCAGCATTAATTTCAGCAATAGTACATAAGAATTGCTATGCTTCAGAGCATTAGACAATGATTCATCCAATTCAACATCCTATCTCCACCACTAATTAATTTCTAACACCGTATTTAAGAGCAAAATACAACTAACCAATTGCTGCATGATAAAACAGAGAAGAGGACAGAACCAAACATCTTTTCTGATCCTTGGAGAAGACACATTAACTCAATAAAATGTACTGTTTGTGTTATAACCCAAGTTATTAGCTAGTAAACATACTATATAAATACAACTATTTAAAAGATTTTTGAAAATGTCTTTTTCAACAGAATCCAACTTATCCACTTCAAGACCAAGATACCACATATTTTTATGATCTGGCTATTTTCAGGTGAGCCTCCCTTTAAGTGAATAGGAAACATGTACATTCAGGTGCTATGGAATACAGAGGTTTTTTGTACAAGTGAATATTAACTAAATGAAAGTAATTAAACTCCTGCTTAGGTCAGAGTCAACTTGTAGTTTACAATGAAGTAGGTTCTAAGTGAAATAAAACTAAACGTTGAGTTCAGTTTCCTGAATTGTTTCCACTCATAGTCATAGTGTGCTACCAAAGCTTTAAACAGAGCTCGTACTGTGAAATTTCACATATCAAGTCACAAAGTATTTCCTGTGGAAAATTCTTCTCACAAGTTATTCTTTACAAAAGGTCAACACATTTTGATGTGCATCAGGGTATGAGGAAGAGTCATGGTTTCTCCAGCCACTATCCTGTTTGCAGCGTGAACTGGAGTTTAGTCAGGTGTTTCAAAGACATAACATAAGAGACATTTGAATCAAATACAATAATAGGGCAACACGGTTTTTGTAAAGTGGTATAACAAGTTCAGTTTCATTTTCAGATGCTTTTGATATACCAGTAAGGATCAACAATTTACAGTTTGCATACTATGCTCGGTTTACCTAGATATGTCAGTTTTACTCGCATGTGAGTTTAAATGATTTATTTTCCACAAAACAGTGTTCCCCCAGACTCCTCCCAGAAAGAAACTGCAAACTCACTCTTGATCAAACTTTTCAATTATTATAATATTTAACAATGTATTTTTTGTTTTACAGTCAGAACCACATATAAAAAGTCATTCTTACTAAAAAGGGAGGGAGAGATATCTTGTAATTTTTACAATTACTTTTAAAATACCAAGATGCTTTAATCAATAATAAAATATTTTTGATAGCCAGATCTTCAGAAGATTGAGACTTGACTGTACCTTGCTTTTATGAGAATTCTGTAGAAAGACTTTTTACAGTAGCATCACTGTTGTACATGAGTACTCCTATACAGTAAAAATGACAAGGAATCTCTCCTTTTCTAGCCATCAGCTTTTCATGACAAAAACCAATATTGTATTATATTCAAGGCCCACTTGAATTCTAGTGCAACTTAGGTATAGACAAGGATAGAGGTTGGAAGTGAAATGCAAGCCCTTGCAACAACTTTTGAATTTATCATTTTATTTGTACATCAGGCTTTCCTGAGCCAGTATGTCATCTTGGGAACTTAATAAGCTAAGCTGGTATTCTAAAGAGCTGAGAACTGGCCACATTTCAAGAGTTTTCCCTCCTCGCTATGGATAAACTATGTCTAAAAAAAAAAAAAGATATAATGATTCTAGGTAATGAATGAAATATTTTAAATTTTTGCAATGAAATCTTTTAAATTTTCCTTTGTTTATTAGAGAGAAACCTTTCAGTTCAGAGGTCTGTTGTTAACACAAAAAGTTTTTACAGACAATCTGATGGCCCCCACATACCCCGTACTTTGCAAACCTGTCTGTTCTTACATTCTGGAACACTGAAAAAAATCCAACCACCTAAAACCAAAAACTTATAGACAAAAATCTCACTATAGAAAGGGATGGAAAGGACTTTGCATCTTGAAGTTAATTTCCATAAAATGAAACACACATATGATTCATGCAAGCCATTTTTTAGAAGACTAATAATTGCATGAAATTATCTAAGTATATAAATATCACCAAAAATACACCTGCCTGTAACCTCATATTCTGTAAAGCTTACATTAGAGGATATTTCATATGGTGAGAAATATAAACAAAACAGATTAAAATTCTTAACTTGTCTATTTACAGAACAATGACAATTTCAGAACAAAAGCTTGATTAAACAAGCAGAAGAAAAATCCCTATGTTGCTTGTGGTAAATATCTTAAAATGTGACACGATGGCACAAGCATCATTTCCAAGATCTACATTTACTTTTCTTTACTGTAGTTAATTACCAGGGATAAGAGTTTAAAAAAATAATGACATGAAAGACACAAATTAAACAAAATTAGGTAAACATGAGAAGGGGAAACTTGGCCTACACAGAACACTAAGTTCATTTTTAATTTGCTTTCCCATGTTTTTTAACACAAATTTCATGACTATGTTGTAGATGGTTTATTTGTTGAAAGGAAGATAAGAATGTGATATGCTTAACAATGGCCAAGGTTTTTGACGGTTTGTGCTACAAAGTGTCTAACGGTCTCTGTTAATGGATTTCCCAGCACGTTTGGCAAGCTAATATTCCAAAGACAACTGCAATAATTCTAAGGGCTTTGGTATATTCAGATCCTTGAAAATAAATCATTATTTGACTTCTTATATAAGCTCCATTTTCAACACTGTTTCCATATTAAAAAGGACCAGTCACAACAAGTGTAGGAATTGAAAAGGTCTTAAACTTGAGTGTCTGGTCTACCTAGGTATTAATGAAAGATCAACGTGGAGAAATATTGCCCATTTACAACAAATAATTCCCCGAAATACAGGCGAGTGATTATCAGAAAGCGCAACCCATTTTCAAGCATAGAAAGATAGAACAACAAGTCTGCTCCAGTAAGTCTGCAAAGAGTAATAATTAGCTCTAAATGTAAGAAAAATGTGAGCTTTTTGTTACTAACTTGGCAACCTTATAGACAGAAGCAAAAAAGTGGCAACTCTCTTTTCCTTTGTATGCCAAAAGAAAGGCACTTTCACAAATCTACTAGTAGGAAAGACTTATCTATGCCTGGAATGCAGAGAAGGCAAGTAGCCAACCCTTTTCCATTGTTGTTCAACTCAGAGTTTCAATATCTGAGTTAGAGGATACGGGTCTTGAGGAATCTGGGGGATTATTTTCTGGGGCTAATGATGAATGGTTCATATTTTTACACAGCTATCCTTAACAACCAATTACATTGCATCATGATACATTACATGCACCATGCTACAACTCTGCTTGGAGTGGCATTACAACATTGTAATTGGCTGGTATCGGAGACAATCAGTCATAATTCCAACACTCATGACTGCAACAGAACCTAATTTGGGCCGTAAACAAGCACTTGATTGGAATAATCTGCATCAGTTTGTTTTATTAATACCCAAGGAATGCAAAATAGGACAGTATTCATCACAAGAAAGATTCTTCCTTCCTACACCTTTTAAACAATTCAGTAGATTTGCTTAGGTGAATTTCCACACTCAAGGTAATTTGGGGATCAGCCAACATGTCTGATAAATATAATAAATTCCCGAAGATATCAGCAGTTACAAAGTCCCCAAAATGTTAAATATTACTTTTTTAATTACAAAACCACATTTGATTCATTTACTTAAGGAAAAAAAATAAATCTTAACCCTGTTCCATATTGAAATATTAACCATTAACTAACATTTTAAAAGAATCTAACAAAACTACAGAACAGTTTATGCCTTCACTGAATTCTCTGATGATTCACTGTTATTCCTTTTTTTTTTTTTTTAAAACCTAACAACTTGGTTGCAGTATTTTACTCGGAGGTTGGTTGCAGTATTTTACTCGGAACCTGGCATACCTGATGTTATTTCTCCTCAGAGTAGTGTGATCTCATTGACCAAAATATGGCAACTAACCACATGAGGCAACAGGAAGACTTGTATGAAGTACATTCACGCCATGGTTCCCTGGTATTAAAGAATGTCTTTATATAACTTGAATATAAATAGTCTATGAGAAATAATATGCTAAATATAAATATTGCTTAGAATCACAGTGTTCAATTAAATCCCTAATCTTTTGTGCCAAATCATAGAAACTGATAAACATAAAATCTTCTTTTCCAGAAGGCATATCAGATCTTCCCAGCTGCTGTTGATTGGTAAAATAGTTTTCAAAAATCAATACGGCACATGAGCATGTTCCTTTACCCAACTATACATGAAGAAATTATTCCTGAAAAGGGACAATATCATCCATGCAAAACTCTCCTTTAGCTCACACAAAGGCATTAAAATAGTGAAAAATTATAGCTAGAAAACATACAGAACTTTCATGCTATACTATAAAATTGTTGCATTTCACAAACTATTTATATTTTCAGAAATAAAAAGGAGGAAACATAAGTTCAGCAATTATGAATAGCTCACTGGGTTTTTCAAAATATAAGTTCAAACAGAAACAGCCAGATATTTTATACAAATCTAGCACAAAACAGAAATGAAAAATACTGATATGCAACATGTCCAGTGGCCCATCCAAAGTGGGACAGTGTGAAGAAAATTCCCATTTGAGAACTTCCACTGCAAAGTGGTCCCAAAAAAAGTACAGGAAAAGAAACGCAGTAATTCTCCTCCAGAAGTGAAATAAGGGAGGTATGGAGAAATGGGACATCACCAGTGGCCATACTTAACTTTTCTCAGGAATGGAAACTTTTGAAAATTTTTCCTGGATAGGTTCCCTGTAGGTGAAATTAGTATAAGTTGTATTGATGGAGACAGACATATTTCTATAGATAGTCCAATTTCAACATTAGCTAGAACACTAAGAGTTATTAGCAAAATTATTAAAAGGCTTATTATGAGTTGCTGCAAACGTGTATGATGACTAGAATTACTTTCTACTTTTCTGCAGTCTATGACATGGGCTGAATTCAAGCAGAGGGATCTAAAAGCATCATCAGGTCCCCTACAGAATGGTGCTCTCTCAGACTTGGAGCTTGGTAGGCCTACTTTACATGTGATTAACGGAGTCACACTCCTTGAGGCAAATTAAACATGTTCATGATTGTCCTGGTTTGAGGTAAAACAGAACCGATTTCCTGTTCTGTAATTCTACTTTTTAGCTGGGCCTCTTCTAACTGACTAAACTCTGAAATTAACAGCATATTGTTCAGAAACTGTTCACCTTCAGAGTGATAAGATCTGATTATACCAAGGAATGGTACGCAGAGAGGCTCTTGCTTATACTTATTGCTATAACAACCAAGGTCAGCTTCAAGTTATTTGCCCCGTTAGAGGGTCAGAAGCGGAAAAGCATAGAGGGGTCCCACCTGCAGGGAGGAGCAGACAGGACAGGTGACCCAAAATTGACCAACAGGGGTATTCCATCCCATCTGGCCCATGCTCAGTATAAAAGCTGAGGGATCAAAGGGTCAGTCTCTCTTTCTTCAATGGCTGACGTTTGAGGAGGACCCTNTTGTGAGGGGGCCGGCCATCCAAAATGTGGATATGTGATAAATAATCAAACCTGAAGTTTACCACAATTGACTGAACATTTTTGTTTTGTTCTGGTTTTAAGCTTCATTACTGAAAACGGCTAACCTACTTTATCTGAACTTTCCCAAAGTGCAGAGTGAGAAAACATGTCATGCAAAATTTTAGGCCAAAGAGGCCAAATTGGAAGCAACAGAAAAGACAGTGTTAAAACGAAAGAGGTTGAGCAACCAAAAAAAAAAATAGGACTAAAGAAGACTGCCTGTAGTGCATACTTATTATATACAGTTACAATAATATTATTTGGAAATTGTGTTATCTTGGCAACTCATTTACCTTGAATTCTTCAACGATAATACTCAAGGCTTCATGTCCAGTTTTTCTCATGTCTTCTAACTCCTGCTTATGCTTTTCCTATACAAAAACGTGGAAAGATTATACACAACATAGGCATCCAATGTAACAGTTTTAATTAGGAGAGTAAAGACCAATTATTTTCCCCATTTTGGTATCTTTCATGAAGAAATGCATACATCTTGTCTCTTACATATATGCTCACTTCAAGTTGGTCCTAATATTAAACTTATTTTCCTTTATTTCCTAATTTTATTTTATTAGTCCCCAGATAATTCTAAATGGTTCTCCAAATGTTTTTAATATTTTCTTTGTTACTCTGATTTTTCTGGTTTCTTGGCACCTGTGGATGGCATGACTTCCAAATCATTCTCTTAGTAAATGCTATTTACTGCCTATATTCATAAAAATGTTAAAATGGACTAGTATCAGATTCAGTTTCCTCAGAAGAGCACACCCTTCTCCTACTCAGTACACAGCCCCTTTTTAATCTTTTTTTATTCTTAATGTTCTCAGGAAAAGTGTTCTTGTATAAGACAACCTGAATATGCTTTTCAAATAAAGCTCTACTGTTTACTGTTTTTTTACTCACAGTATTATGTAAAAATAACACAGATAGCAAACCACAGGCAAGCATTTTTATGTAAAGGCAAAAATATTAGAATGTTCCTATCTGAGTCTGCAATGTGAACGCCTCATTAGATTCTCACCAGCATTTCATGCTTATCAATGAGCAGCACCACTTTTTCAAATCACGAATTATAAGATGATGAAAAACTTTCCCTCCTCCCACATTCGTTGCTTCAGGGATCTATTCTTAAATCCACTAGTACAGCAGGTCATAGGTGTTTTAATCACCTCGGCAAAATGATGTAGAAAGCAGAAAAACTTTCATCACAAACGTTAGCTTGCAGTGATTACATGGCAAAACCATACACAACTTACACTACGCATTTATTGCCTTTTGGATGGAATTCAAGTTGAAATTAATTAATACAATTCTATGTTTTTTAAGATCTGTATGTTTGAAGTAAGCAAAACCTAGTGTATAAACAAAGCATGTTCAATTTTATTATGAAAGGCTACATAACACCATGAAAAAGAAATTGATCAGTCTTGAACTCTATTTCTGCTGAGCTAGAAATATTTTTATAGTACAAAACTACAGAATCTGCATAAGGAGGAAAAATATGATCCAGTGCTTAACTCCAAAACTTCACAAATCATTAACAAATATGTCCCCTGTGAAAAGTGAACGTGGGGGGGGATGAGAGAAATGTAATTACTACAGTAGCATATCCTGGATTCACAAATATGAAAAAAAGAATTATATAGAAAGAGGAAGTTAATGGTCATTAATTATTCTAGCTGAAAAAAACCCCACCAAAACAACAAAACCAAAACTGAAGAGAAAGCATTCCATGTTGAGAAAAGCCTTTAAATGAGAAGAGTTAGACCAGTACGATTTTCATCTAAGATCTATGAGAATTACCTTGAATGCGACAATGAGACACAGCAGATCAAGTGTGTTGATCAAGGAAGTAAGGTACTTCATTCTGGTAAAAAGTAGTGTGCCTCTCACTAGCATTACCAGGCAAATCAAGCGACAAAGCAAAAAATGCCTCAAGTTTTTCTGAATTAGTGACTTGTTCAAAGTCATGTACTAAATGCAAACCAGTTAACACAAGTTGAAGCATCAACACCAAGGTATAACTACCAACATGAAGATTCCATCCAACACACTTTAGAGTACTTAATTTTCTTAAAATATTTCCTGAAGTAGAGGGAAAAAGTCATTAGTACAGAACCAATAGTAAGGCATCAGTTTGCTTGGGTCAGGTCTAGTTTCTATAACATGGGTAGAAGAGAGAATGAAAGGCCATTATTACAAGTATGCAGACAAAAACGCCCCCTCCAAGTAAGGTCTTCATCCAATCTGATGAACACTACACTGCCTTTTTTCTGTGTCTATTTGCAAGATTTTTCAGCTAAGATAGCAGGCCTGTAAGTTTATTTCTTTTAACTTGTAAAAAGGCATTTCAATTCTTTTGAGGATGTCTGGCCTTTTCTTCTGAAAGTCTGTAAAATACTGTTTCAAAATCTTACAGATACATGACTCAAAGGAATGTGTGCTTGCTTGGTCCTTGTAATACAACCCAATAAGGAGAAGAACCAAAGTCACTTTAAGTAACACATTTTGGAAGTGTGTACATTGATTTACTGTCTAACAGTGAAGATATATTAAAGTTCCCGGGTTTCGCGATTTGGCTATGAACACCACAGAAACATTCCAAGAACAGCAGCATACTCATTTGATGAACAATGGTCATGTCAGTTCTTCATAAATCCTCAATAAAATGTGTACTTTCCATAGGAAAATAATGAATTGACATAACTACTCTTAGAATTATTGCTCTGCTTGTAAGAAAGAAAAGGGAAGCTCTATGAAAATTTCTGAATGGTGTAGAATTCAAATTAAAATGTAATATTCAGATTTCCCACCAAAGAGCAAAGAATTTTGTGTCTTCTGTCTCTTGTAGACTTCTCCTGCATGGTTTGTGTGACTTTGCAGAGGTTTTTAAAGAACATTGTTTCCTTCTTTTATTTAATAAATGCTTTTCAGAAAGGAATCAAACATGAGCTGAGAAGTTTGAAAGTTAAGTAAAATCAGCTTCAGAGGACTTTTACCCCCTTCCCCTTGTACTTTGTGATGGACAGAATCTCACATCATAACGCTGACAGTAATTAAACATAATCTTGGAACACATTTTATTTTGTGATCAAAATCTTGACGATCACTCCGGAGAGCACGAGGCATTCTGTGTGGACACAGTATGAAAGTAACAGGTAGTTCATTGTTCAGTGGTTATCAATGCTTCAATTTTTTCCATTTTGTGACTCATATAAAGAAATATATCTTTGCAAACAATTTATTAATAAGAATACAGGCTTTAATGCTACGAAATGTACGTGCCTTCAGAAATTCAAACAAAACTTGAATGATAAGGATGAGAAAATGAGACTAAACTTTGAAAGTTTTCTTACAATCTAGAAGCCAAGTGATCCCAGACTCTCCTTTTTTGTGTGTGTGTTAGGCCTCTATGAATCAAAACACTATAGAGGCAAATGGATCCAAAAGCCTGGTGAGCTTCTGAGAGGCGTGGTTCCCAAGGACGCAGCTAGGCAGAGAAGTCTTCTGAAGTGGCTGTGACAGGAGGAATTGTTACTGACCACCCGCCATCCAGCTGCTTGACACTGCCTGCAGATCGCATTAGCACTTCTTTTAGATCTTTTAGCTGAATTGCTTCCTAAATCATTTCAGTCTAAGTGAACCATTGTTAGGATAAACAATTCAAGCAGGGTTCTTTGTTAACATCCAACATTTCAACAGAAATGCTGGGCATGTGTTTGAGTTACGCTTACACTTCCCAGTAAGCGCAGAGTACTGCGTAAGATACCCAATAAGAGGATTTGTGAGATCTGATGGGGTAAGAAGGGAAAGTAAAGACCTCAAGCTTATTTTATTTCATTATATTTACTTACCCTTAAGTTGATATATTTTTCTGCTAACTTTTTAAGAGGCAGACAGTCTTGAATTGTTGGGGAAAAGTTCGTGCCACCCATAGGCTCTGCACAGATGCCCTACTAACCTTCCACTCTGGCATGCCTGCACATCACACGTATTGTAACACCAATAAGTGATCAAAACGATGCTTAGTGGATACTTTGAAAAAATATTGTGTGTCAGTGCTCCTAGAACGTATCTAAAACGGCATCAAAAAAAGAGACTTGATACTGCAAATTAGGGCCATGAAACACAGCCACCTGAAAAGGAAGCAAATGGCTAAGTATCAAAGTATCTTTTGATAATAATCAGCACACATCAGTAAACACCATAATATTTTCACAATCCCATTTCTATAGCGGGCATAACTAACACCAAAAAAACCCCAAGTTTTTAAAATAACGGAATAAATTAATTTATATCATGCCTATTGAATTTATACATTTTCTCCACAGGTATTTTTTTCCCCATTGATTTTTCTGATCAGAGCAAAAGAAATTTAATTTAATTCTTCCTCTTTTTTTTTTATTAGGTTATCAATAATAACAATTTATAACATTATGAAAGATCAGAGCAGTAATACACAGATAAAGCAAAAGCCAGTACTGCAAAGAAGCACTATGAGATAATACACATATATGTGGGAAAAAGTGATAGAAGAAATAAAATCAATTCAGGAGGAGATTCCAAATTTTTGCCCACTTTCACAAATAATCAAATGTGATCCATAAAATAAAATCCTGTATTTTGGGGTCGAGTGATATTATGTGTTTTTTACATTTTATTACTTATTCATAAACCCTGTTTAAAAAAAAAATCAGGAAAAACATGCCAACAAAATAGTAAGTTAACACAAAGCACCCACATTTTAACTGTATAAATGTTTCTGTAACATCTGTTAAGAGTCTTATATTACGTGCAAGCCAGTGATATGAGTTGATGTTGACTGCCTATGTTCTGTAAGGCTGTGGTATCTTCATAATTAGCTGCAAGTCCGAGCCAACATATTAGAAAGTGATGTACTCTCTTCCCTCCTAATTTCTTTACTAATGCAAAAAGGCAAACTGTAGTTCACTGTAGGCAACTAAATTAAAAGCCAAATTTCAAATACATCTTAACGCAGTTTTCCTGTATGCAATTACATCATTAAGACTTTTTGTATTGGACTCAATTCCTCCTTTACATCAAGATTTTCCTCTCCACAAAAATTATCAGCTCTTTTCTTTCTTTCAAATCATCATTTTAAAAAATAAAAAATACCATCTAGTATCATAATGATTCTGTTAGGAAAGTCATAACTTCTCATTTGAAGATACGCATTTCCTCCAATTCACCCAAGTGTAGAGGAAAAAAAAAAAAATTATTTTACTGAATTTAACAGAACCAAATCACTGAAAAAGTGAGTTAAACATGGTAAGAATCAGTCCATAATGGCTAATTAATACACACACTAGAGTGTGCTATTGTATATAAAATACAGATTGGTCACTATTTCTGTTCATGTGAAATAATGTGAGCTCTCCAGAACCAAGACACAGGATTACCTCCAGGTCTATAACAAGGCAAGTATTTTCACTTTGGTCACATCATCAATATCTGAGTGAAAGATACAGCCGAGAACCTAAAGATAAGGACAAACGTTTTTATAGGGAGGAAATAAAGATTTCAGATTTCCCTATATAGCCAAAAGAATATACAGTATGCACAACCCTAAGTTCACCACAGGAACCAAGGAGATGCTATGATTTATTTTAAACAAGTAAATATCATTACTACCAGGAGTATACAACAACAGAAGACTTTGAAGTGAATAATGAAGTGAGGTAGCAAACAAACTTTCACGAGCAACTTCCTAATGTAGTGGTGAGGACGTTTCCTGCTGAGTTCGAACTGAGCTGAGCCAGAGCTGAGTGAGTGTGAATGGACCAGTCTGCCGGGAGATGTTATGACTGATTAAATGTGAAAAACTATGTACAGGAAATAATATGGAAGAGCCTGTACATGCCCAAAACTGAAACATAATTATAGTTCCCATACCGCATGTAACTAAACTCTTCAAGTATTTGCAGTGTATAACATGGATCTCTGCCCTGTCACATTAAGACACTAATATTGTGTGAAAAACAACTACAGTTTATATCTGCTCATTTCTTCTACAGGATGTAAATACAGAGACTCTCCAGTGAGGAGGACATCAAACAAGAAAAACAAGAGCTAACTCACATTCTGAACAATCTGTTAATTAATACTAAGTGTTCTCAGTATTAATAAACGTTTTCCTAGCAAAACAGTATGATATAGTAAATAGCACAGTACATTTGGCTCAGGAAGCCTTCTCCGACTGCCTTCAGGTTTCTAAAACATTATATAGATAGTTACTTCTTTGGGACAGAGCTACAATTCAGCCAGGGCATCTTATGCCACTGATACTTTCCTACTTCCCCACGTAATCTAAATGATGGGACACAGTAGCAAGAGAAACCAAAGAAGAAAGAGCAAACAGGAGAACAATCCCAGGGAAGCTGACAAAAGAGAATACTTCCATTAAACAACACAGTAAGCATGAAAGGAATTCTTATCTTCATTAGGACATTCTCATGTCTTTTATCTCAAGAGCATCAGTCTTCAGATTAAATTAAATTCCACCATTGTTCATAAAGAACAAAATATTAACTTGGAAAGGGTTGCCAGCTGTCGTCAATAGCTATTGTTACTGTAGGTATAATACCCAAAACAATTTTATATACTATGTATTTATAGATAGATTAGTATTTGTTTATTACTATAGGATAGTATATTACTATATATAAATATGTATGGAAAGTTTTCCTTTTTTCTCTAGATAGAAAACTGACCTGCAGACTGCAAAGGGACAAAAAAGACTGCAGAACATTAGGTTAACCCAATGAATCATAGAATCATAGAATTGCCTAGGTTGGAAGGGACCTTTCAGATCATCAAGTCCAACCATCAACCTAACACTGACAAAACACTTCAATAAACCATATCTCTGAGTACCACATCTACCCGTCTTTTAAATACCTCCAGGGATGACAATTTCACCACTTCCCTGGGCAGCCTGTTCCAATGCTTAATAACCTTTTCAGTGTAAAAATTTTTCCTGACATCTAATCTAAACCTCCCCTGGTGCAACTTGAGGCCATTTCCTCTTGTCCTACTGCCTGTTAATTGCGAGAAGAGACTGACCCCCACCTCTCCTCAACCTCCTTTCAGGTAGTTGTAGAGAGCAATAAGGTCTCCCATCAGCCTCCTTTTCTCCAAGCTAAACAATCCCAGTTCCCTCAGCCTCTCCTCATGAGACTTGTTCTCTAGATCCCTCATCAGCTTTGTTGCCCTTCTCTAGACATGCTCCAGCACCTCAATGTCTTTCTTGTACTGAGTGGCCCAAAATTGGACACAGTATTCAAGCTGGGGCCTCACCAGTGCCAAGTACATGGGGATGATCACTTCCCTAGTCCTACCCACCACACTGCTCCTGATACAGACCAGGATGCTGTTGGTCTTCTTGGCCACCTGGGCACATTGCTGGCTCATATTCAGCCGGCAGTCGAACAACACCCCCAGCACAGGAAGTCAAGCAAAACTAACAGGAGGCCTGTGTGGATGAACTAGGAGCTCCTGGCACAACTCAAAAACAAACATCAAACATACACAGGTTGGAAGCAAGGATGTGTAACCTGTAAGGAATACAGAGACATTGTCCGAGTATGCAGGGATGAGGTTAGGAAAGCCAAAGCCCAGCTGGAATTGAATTTCGCAAGGAATGTCAAAGACAACAAGAAGTGCTTCTGTAAGTAGAGATGACAAATGGAAGGCTAGGGAAAATGTGGTCCTGTGCTGAAGGAGATAGTGGACCTGGTCACAGAGGACACACAAAAGGCTGAGGTACTGAATGCCTTTACTAGGAAGACCAGCCTTCAGGAATGCCAGAGACCAGGTCTGGAACAAGGACAACTTACCCTTAGTGGAAGAGGATCAGGTCAGGAAATACTTAAGCAAACTGGACATAATTACGTCCATTAGGCCTGAGGGGATACACCCGCAAGTGCTGAGGGAGTTGGCTGATGCAAGGCCCCTTGCAATACTTTTACACGGATCACGGCAACTGGGAGAAGTGCCCAAGGACTGCAGGTAAGAAAATGTCACTTTTATCTTCAAAAAGGGCAGGAAGAAGAAACAAAAAACCAAGAAACTACAGGCTGGTCAGCCTCACCTCAACACCTGGGAAGGTGATGGAGCAGCCAATCCTGGAAACTATCTCCAGGCACAGGAAAGACAGGAAAGTCACCAAGAGTGACAGCATGGCTTTGCCAAGGGGAAGTCATGCAAATTTGCAGACAACACAAAACTGTGAGAAGTGGCAGATATGCCAGAGGGTGAAGCTGACATCCAGAGGAACTTGGCAGGCTGGAGAAACGGCCTAGCAGGAAC
Source organism: Stercorarius parasiticus (assembly GCA_013396915.1). NCBI lineage: Eukaryota > Metazoa > Chordata > Aves > Charadriiformes > Stercorariidae > Stercorarius > Stercorarius parasiticus. Next base: position 157,305 of record VWZL01002676.1, read on the forward strand.
CTTGGGAAATTCAGTAAGGGGAACTGCAGAGTCCTGCACCTGGTGAGGAACAACTCCATGCACCAGTATATGCTAGGGGCCACCCATTTGGAAAGCAGCTTTGCAGAAAAGGACCTGAGAGGTCTCAGTGGACAAGAAGCTGAACATGAGCCAGCAACGTGCCTTTGCTGCAAAGATGGCCAATGGTGTCCTGGGCTGCATTGCCCCCAGGCTGAGCAAGCTGAGGGAGGTGATACTTCCCCTTTACTCAGCACTGATGAGGCCACACCAGGAGTGCTGTCTCAAGCTCTGGGCTCCCCAGTACAAAAAACACATGGACATACTGGAGAGAGTCCAAAAAACCATCACAAGGATGATGATAGGACTGGAGTATCTTTCACATGAGGAGAGACTTAGAGAGCTGGGATTGTTTAGCCTGGAGAAGAGAAGGCTCAGGAGAAGTCTTATCAAGGTATATAAATAACTGAAGGCAGGGTGCAAAGAGCACAGAGCCAGGTTCTCTTCAGTGGTGCAAGTGTCAGGACAAGAGGCAATAGGCACAAACTGAAACACAGGAGGCTCCGTCTGAACATCACGAAACACTCNAGGAGTGCTGTCTCAAGCTCTGGGCTCCCCAGTACAAAAAACACATGGACATACTGGAGAGAGTCCAAAAAACCATCACAAGGATGATGATAGGACTGGAGTATCTTTCACATGAGGAGAGACTTAGAGAGCTGGGATTGTTTAGCCTGGAGAAGAGAAGGCTCAGGAGAAGTCTTATCAAGGTATATAAATAACTGAAGGCAGGGTGCAAAGAGCACAGAGCCAGGTTCTCTTCAGTGGTGCAAGTGTCAGGACAAGAGGCAATAGGCACAAACTGAAACACAGGAGGCTCCGTCTGAACATCACGAAACACTCTTTTACTACGAAGTTGATCAAGCACTGGCACAGGTTGCCCAGAGAGGTGGTGGAGTCTCCCTTTTTGGAGACATTCAAAAGCTATCTGGACACAGTCCTGGGCAACTGGTAGCCCTGCCTGAGCAGGGGGATTGGAGTAGATGACCTCCAGAGGTCCCTTCCAACCTCAACCATTCTGTGAGCCACAATCATATTTACCAAGCCCTAATCTACTAGGTATTAATCATGAGGCTACTTATTTTTTCCCCCTTGAAACTCTTCCACAGAAAGTATTAAAAAGAACTTGCTATTGTATTACAAAGCAAACAACAGTGGAGTGCCGCATATTTATGGACCTATCACAGGTGAACTCTTCTAAAAGACCCATTGGCTGCAGTTCATTACAGCATATATGCTGTTTTCCAATATTTATTCTGGATATAACCTTTTATTCCTAGTTTCAAAAATATGAAACTTCAAAACCACCATTTATATTGACAAAATTATAATTAAGCTAAAGGTATCTCCAGTGCGAAAAACTGGTAACATTTCCATTTAACCTTTCAGAAGTCATCAACATATATGTTTGGAAACATAACTATTTGAAATAATGCATATTGAATTTTCATAGAGTTATACTATTCATAACACATAATGATGTTCATAGCACATTCCTAGAGGATCGCTTTAGTCTTTTCATGTATGTTTGAAAACCCAAGACAACTACAAAGAAACTTGACGCTCAGTCCAAGAGTTTCAAAAGCACTCAGGCAGAAAGTCCACTTAAGCATGAATAAAAACTTCCTAAGGTTTAATTCCAGAAGACACAAAGTAACAACTCACAGCAACATGGTAGGTAAAGACTCTAAGATTAACATATCTTTGAAATTTTTCCAAGGTAATAAAAGAACAACTTGTTTTCTTCCTTCCTTGTTTTTTCAGTACAGAAAATAAGTTGAAGTATAATGCAAACAATCCTATTTACTACAAAATCAACAGCAGAAGAACATACATCTTTATATTTGAACCTCCTTTTCATTTTCAGCATCTTAGCTATTTTCTTTGGCCACCTGTGGATACAAAGCTTAGGAAGCAAACAATGGTGATAATATTTACCTCTTCTTCCAATCTTAACTCATTTTCTGATTTGTAAATATATTTTGGAACAGTAAAAACATTCCAAATCAGACATGCTATCTGAAAACCAGCTGATCAGCACCTATTTTGCCATCAAAGTGCAAGCAAAGCAGCTACAACACAAAGTGGCTGCTGTATTTACTCAGAGCTACAAATGCTTTTTTGTTTGTCTGTTTCATAGAGACAATGGATGAAGGGTATGATATGCAAGTTGAACAAAAATGACAGAGCTTGCTGGAGAACCAGAGACACAAATAATCAGCTTTCAATCAAGCTGCTATATTAGTTCCATCAGAAAGGTAACAAGAATTTAGGACCAAAGATTAAATGAACAACAGTTTGGGAAACCAAGCAACAAATCAAGGAGTTTGGGATAATCTAAATGCCAAGAAAAATGGGTACTGAAGATGACAGCAAAGATCTGCAAGCCAAGCTTCTTTTGGCCTTGTTGTTCATGAGAAAAGAGGTTTATGAAATAAAAATCGAACGCGTGTCAGTTACGGCATACTGCCCAACCCATAATACAAACTGCATCTGCAACTTACTCCAACATTTTCCCTGCATCCAGAGAACTGCTATCAAATTTTAAACTTCTAGGTTAAATCGTTGATTATTTGTTTTACATACCTGACAAATTCATAAATAATCTAAGCATGCAGGAACAACAAACAAACAAAAAAAACCCACAATCCAAAGAGACATAAATTACACCTTCGCCAGAGACAACAAAAGAGCAAGTCAAGAAAGCAAGAGAACTAACTTCTTATCCCTTATTTTAAGATTCAATATGGTTTCTGAAGGAAAAGTTTTGTTGTGTAACATCAGAAAAATTCCAACTAGGAAGCATTTCCCACAGTCCAGAAAAAGGTACCCAAATCACAGACACACAGATTTTATAAGACGACCTTGTCTTGTTGTCATGTATCTTAGGGAACTAGTCATGCAGTTCCACATTCTGAATGACTATATTTTGCTTACCGTAAAACTTCACACAGAACATAGCTAGGTTACATAGTACTAGCTCCTATTCTAACAAACCAGATATATTTAAAACCACCAAAAATGTTATATTCCATACAACAGTGATTTAAATCTACAGTAACTGATATTCTAATTAGTGTAACATTTCAAATACTGTATTAATCAGATTTTTGGTTCAGGCTTTCCTGACCCTGCCCTTAATTGCTAATGTCTTTTTGCTGGCAATGAGGTAGACCAGACTGCAGTAAAATATTCCAAATAATTCAGTCTGGGGAGTATCCCCTGGATTTGAGTTATGACCTTAGTGACTGGGAGTGGGCTATTTATTTTTCTCAGTTTATGACCAAAGTATTAAACCACAAAATCACACAATCATTCAGATTGGAAGGGACCTCTGGAGGTCATCTAGTTGAACCTCCTGCTGAAAGCAAGATCAACACTGAATTCAGACCAGATTGTTCAGATTCTTGTCCGGTCAGACCTTGACAAGTTCCAACGACAGAGATTTCACAACCTTGCCGGCTAAAACATCCCAATGCTTACCTTCATCAGAAAAATATCTTTTTCCTTATACCAAGTTGCAACTTCCCATGTTTCAATTTATGACAATTTCCACTCATTCCCCTGCTATGCAGAGCCTGTCTGGCTCCATTTTTCTGACAACCTTGGACATCTGCTATTAGGTTCTAATAGCTCTAGCTCCTCCTGCTTGTTTCCCAGATTGCATGTATCTGTATATGCACATTTGACATGGGCCCCTGAAAATCAGTTCAATTTTTTTGTTGTTTGATGAGTGGGAGTCTGGTTTTAGTTATTTCTTTTACCACTTCCCACCTCTGAGGCAACTAAACTCACACTTCTTAAAAATAAATAGATGTTAAACTCATACACGAGAGAAGAAAGATAGTCTTGCTTCCCTTCTTTGCAAGCAACACATAAAATAGACAAAAATAGATAACTGTATTTCGTTCTTAAGTCTGTGTTTCATAACTTTGGCTTGATTAGCAAAGATGATCACAACCTCTAGTTGCCTGTCATCAATGAAGTTCCAGCTGTAAAGTTTTTGGAACAAAAAAACCCCAAACTCCACCACCAAAAAAAAAACCCCACAAAAATCCCCTCATACTTTGGAACCTAGGTACAGACCTAGACACCTAAGGAGCATTCCCATGTGTAAACTGTAACAAATATTTATTTATTTTTTAACTTGTGAGCTAATGGAAGGAGATACAAACCAAAGAAAAAAGGGATTTCTCTATTTTACTTACTGTGAAACACTGATATCATAGAACTAAATGCAAAAATACTTACTCCAGGGGAGAAAAGTTACATTTCTGGGGGTGTGTGGAAAATCTAATCAATTTATTAAAAGGATGATATATTTAATCTATTCTCCTTCTGTAAGCAAAGAGGTCTCTTAAATCATCAAAAGAACAATTTTGTTTTTTAAGCCAGAACACATCAGATGTAAGTTTCTGAAAAATGTCAGCAATGATTGATAACACATTGTTACTTATAGGTAACTAAAAGCTACTATAATGTTGGGGTTTAATTGTTTTGGGGGGGGGTTTGTTTGTTTGTTTTTAAATTGCAAATTGAGAAACACTTAGATCTGCTAGATTTTCAAGTCTACAGATCATTAAGCTATGTCATCTAGTTGATTTTTAAATAAATGTTACTACTGTAGAAATTGACTACAAATGGATTCATACAGATAAATATTCAAAATCATAAATCTATAGTGAAAAGAAAAAAATAGACATATACCCGTGCTTTTCAAAAGATACTCCATGAGGAATAGACCTCAAGATTCCAGACAGTGATGTGGCTATTTATTTTACACACTCCATTTACTTCTTGATCTTGATATCGACACTTAAAAAAAGAAATTGTGGCAAAGATTCTTTGAGAAACAATACCATTTCTCTTGTAACAAAAGTTAGTCTGTTTGAAAGTAGAAGAGCAGAATATTAACTGAAGGATGAAACATGAAGTCGGGGACAGTGTTAGAAAAAAAATATTTAAGTCAAATCTGGCCTTCAGCTGAAATTCCTGTTTACTTCAGTTGAAGCTGTATGTGGATATACAAAGAAGATCCCACTATAGAAAGTCTTCAACATGGAAAGAACTGACAAAAACCAACAAAACCTGCCTAGCAACTTGTCTCCTGCCCAAACAAGGAACAGAGATAAAATGACATGAACAGAATGAAGATGATCAGAGGGCTGGAGCACCTCTCCTATGAGGACAGGCTGAGAGAGTTGGGACTGTTCAGCCTGGAGAAGAGAAGGCTCCAGGGAGACCTTATAGCAGCCTTCCAGTACCTAAAAGGGGCCTACAGGAAGGATGGGGAGGGACTCGCTATCAGGGAGTGTTATGATAGGACACGGGGTAACGGCTTCAAACTGAAAGAGGGGAGACTTAGATATCGGGAAGAAATTCTTTACTATGAGGGTGGTGAGACACTGGAACAGGTTGCCCAGGGAAGCTGTGGATGCCCCATCCCTGGAAATGCTCAAGGTCCCGCTGGATGGGGCTTTGAGCAGCCTGGTCTAGTGGGAGGTGTCCCTGCCCGTGGCAGGGGGGTTGGAACTAGATGATCTTTAAGGTCCCTTCCAACCCAAACCCTTCTGTGATTCTGCAATTAACATAGATAAAATTTAGGTTTTGTAGAGTTTTCCCCTTTTCCCATTGTCTCAGTATGACAACTGCACTCGCATCCAAGTCTTGCACATGTATAACTTTGAGGCAGTGACTGACTTTTCCATTACTGTACCTAACACTCATTCACTCTCTAGATCTTTTTCACTTCACCATTATATTGTTTCTAGAATGCATTCTTCCCCCCCACTCTCTCCTTCCCTCCAATGATGGTAAAACCATGGTTCTCATCTTTGAATTAATTTTTTTTGACAACATTAACTCTCTCCACAGTTCCCTTCTTTAATCTATTCAATATGCTGCAGTTTAAAATGAAAAAACAAAACCAAAAACCACCAACAAAAAACACCAAAAACACACACAGGAAAAAAAAAAAAAAAGAACCAAAATCACACTTTTCTCCAAAGAAATCTAGAGTAGGACAGAATAATAACAGCAAGAACCCTCCTGTTGCTGACAAAGGCATTCTAATTTGGACACAAATATCACTTCTTCTAACTCTACAAAATAAGACAATACATACGCCACCCCTTTCAAGAGTCCCTCAGCTCTGTTCTACAAGCCAGCTGGCAGGAGTGTAGAAACAAGCTCATGCTTTCTTTGTTGTATAAGACAAATTAAAATGTAAACAGATTTTAAAAGTCTGTAGCATTAGGAATTAATTTGACAGAAAGCTATAGCTGTATTCTAACTTTGTTTGAAAATTCTTGGTATTTTACAATATATCAGACCTCCCAGAAATTGGCTAATGCAGATGAGAAAAACCATGATTAAGACACGTTCTTGTTCTGATCAGCTCCCCTCTTCAGAGGGGTACAAACACTGTTACAGTAAGGCTCTTGGCTAAAAGTCTTTTCAAAAAGTGAAAGCAAACCCTGATGGAATACAGCCTTCTTCAACTGGATATACACAAATTTATTAAGCATATGTAAAGGTATTTAAAAGGCTGGAGGTCACATTTAACAACCCAAAGTACTGCAGCAGAGATTAAAAATACAAAATATCAAAAAATGAATAAAAAATTGTTTCTTCCATAAAAAAACACTATGGTGTTTCTATTGCGCAATGGAAAATTCATCAGCTATGGCAGTGATTGGTATCTGATAAGATAATTTAATTGGTGGTGACAGAACAGTAATGTGTTGAAAGTTTATGAAATACTGTCATGGGAATTGCAACATGTCTCAAAGAGATGCTATTCTCAAAAGAATCTGCAAGTAAAGACAGACAATCTTGATGTAAGAACAGGGGCAAGTGCCACTAGACCCTCATCCATGTGAGAAAACTATCTCATGAAAATATTATGTGAAATATGAGATATCTTCAGACTACTCCTGTAGTCTTTGTTCCAGGATAGCTACATTATCCTCTTTCTCCTTGCATGCGAGATGTCCACTGTATTTTTGGCTGAATACCATAAAGCCCTGAATAATTTTCCTCAGATAACACAGTCACCATATTTTTAGTAAATAACAACCATATAGGATAGGATATCTAAGACCTGCCTAATCTAGCTTAAAACAATAACCTTGGTTGTGGTAAAGTGACACATGGCATCTTTATAAGCAACAAGTCCGAGTCTCATTCACGAAAGCAGCTTCTCACCACTCCAGCTGCATGCAGCTGCTTTCTGGCTGGTCATCAGGGAATTCTGTGCAGGTAATGGAATTCCCAGGTGGCAGAGATATGATCAGACTCCATAGAAACCCAGGAATTGTTCTCCTCTAGTAACCAAAATTACATTTGTCTCTGTTTTACAAGAGAGAAGTTCCCGAATGAGGCAGATCCAATGGAAGGGATAGCAATATTGAAAAGTATCTGATAAACACTGGAAGACTCAAGACGGAAGAAAGGAGAGCAAAATCTCCCTAGAAGCAGCTAATTTCATCATAACCTAGTGCAGATTTTCTTGTGTTCAAGACAAAGTGTTTAGCACAACTCACAATAAAAACCATCAATGAAAATTGCAACTGTTACATAAAAACAAAAAGCATGAGACTAAATACTCCTTAATGGAAACAAGCATCATGTGTCTTCTTACTTAGAAAAGTAATTACAAAAATTACACTATCATAGTACTGTAATAATAAGAATATCTTCTTAGTAGTTTTAAATAGTAGTTATTAAATAGCACAAAAAGCTTTTTCTGGTTTGGGGGGTTTTGGGGGGTGCATTGTTTTTTTCTTTTTACACAACGTATTTCACAAAACAGTGCCACAAAAGCAGGCAAACTGAGACACTGATGGAAATTCGGCTTAGTTAACGAAGATGGACATGGGTATCTCCTCTTCTTCTTTATCACTAACAAGAAGGCTCTTCAATCATAAAAATTACTTTTCCAGTTACAGTTTGAATATAAGGGAAGTCCAGAATATTTTTCATTACTTCTTGCTTATGAGCTCAAACTATGTTTTCCCTTCTTAGCTTCCCTGAAGTGAATTGAAATTTATCTTTTAATGACACACTCACTTCTCTCTATATACTTATCTCAGAACTCAGAGTATACTATCAGCCCTTTGGAAAGCCTAGCACAGGCACTTGGAATGTTCTAACTGCATAAAAAGGAACTACATAAAGTGCAGAATTACTAGCTGAAATTATTCTAAATATAAACAAAAATATTACAATATATGAAAAATTCAAAATCGTTCTCAGTCCTTTATCACAGTATCTTGGATTACTTTTCAAGCATTAGAATATGAAAACGCGAGTCTGATTAAGTTAAATTTCATTATGGTATTTATTGTTGATCATCCTAAACAATTATTTGCTTGAGGATGCTTAGATTTGTAATGTATATCCAAAATCAAAATATTGTCTGTCTAGCAAAACATTTAAGTAGTAGGCTTATTTTTAAGGAATTGCATAGGACTAGGAATGTCTGTTTTATCTCAACATCCTTCAGGTTTAAGAACAGATGTTCTAGTTTTCATTAGTATCAGTTTTCTTTAAATGATAAAACTTTAGCCAAGACAAGTAAAAAAGTGCTCTCAGAAGTTTAAGCACATGATTATTTTAAGTGTCACATGCTGTTCTGGACCTTTTAAACCTTTAATGAGGAAAAAAATTATACAAGTCTCAGCAGCAAAACTTTTTTTGAGAACAGTAACAGTGAAGTAACAAATAGTGTCATTATGGTTATCTATAAGCAGAATCAAAAATAATCAGTGTAAGAACATACACTAGAAAACTGCTTTGACCTCATAAACACATATTTTTATTTGAAGAAAATAAAAAAGATGGAACAGCAATCTGGTTATGCTGATATATAATTAGAGCTGACTTTTACCTTCCCTTATCACCTCCAGCTCCCAAGCATTAATTTTATCCTTTAAAGTTTCCCATAATCAGATGGTAGTTTTAAAACCTTGATGATACAAAGTTGCTGTATTTATATTCTATTGTGATCACTGCAACAACTAATACTTTGCCACTGTAACTGCTTTCCCAATGTCAGGAGCTATATAGAAATGACATGATACACACCTTTGCAGTAGTTTACAACACTAGTTATTTGTTGAAATTAAGACGCTAAGCATTTTGCCTTCATATGTGGGCAATGTAAGTCTTTGACATGTAAGTCCCGTGTTTTTCTTCATTATGTACTAAATTCCAGTGTATGAGTTAGATTAGAATACTTTTATAAAAATAAAGTTAATATTTGACAAATTATACATTTCAACTGATCAAACTGCTCCAATACCAAGTGTGTGTATATATAAATAAAATTTAATACAGATTGAAGAAGTAAATTTAAAGGTGTTTAAACAATAGCTTAATTAGGCAATAGTTCATAGTTTATTAATGAACTATGAATCAAATAAGATGAGTTAGCAATTAAAGGGCAATGAAGGGATAATTCTTTAAAATTGTTCCCAAAATACCATCCTAATATTTCCGATGCATTTTATTTCTCCCAAGTACATAAACGTGAAATACAAAAATGCTGTTAAAAGTATTGACTCATTTTGACTAATATTGGCTAAGATTTAGCATTTTGATAGTGAGCAATGGTCAAGTACTAACAATACACCATTTTAGATGCTTTACATTGAGCACAAACAGGACCAAGTGGATCCAGAGACATGCAGCTGCTTTGGTACCGTTCCCCACATTTTTTAAGAAAGTGCATGCCAAGCAACAGATAATTGACCTAGAAGCAATGCTTTAACAGTACAATTATGCAAGTTCTGCTCTACATGGGTTTCTTAATTTCGAGTACATTTTGCACATTTCCATTATCCCCCCAATAATCCAAAAAGGTACTATTTCTACAAAAGCTAGATTTGGTGAAAAACTTGATGAAACAAGCTTGATGGTAAAGAACTCCACTTTATCAGTGTTAAACATATTTGGACATTTCACAACCATCTCAATTAAAATTTCCACATTAAACAGAAAAAATAAAAAGATGAATCATCCTGAACACACTCACTGTGAATGCACATATGGAGATGTGTAGTAGTTGTGATGGACTTGTGACACACTGAACGTAAATTTGTCAATGGATTGAAATAAATCTAGGATACACTGGCATAAAACAGGTCAGGCCAGTTAGAAAGCAGTCAGGACAGGAATTTAAAAAAAAAAATAAATTTTTACTTCCACATACTTACACACTAGAATAGGTTAGACACCTAGTTGTCTAAACACAATTCCTTGCATATCTTTAAAATCAGAGAGCCAAAGGAGGCACATGACTATGAAAGAATAAGTGTTAGGCACGTTGTATGACTATAACAGTACAAGGCAACTGTACAGTACAAGGCAAGTTAGGCATTCAAAACGGTTAAGTAACAGTACAATAGCATAATAGTTTAAACACAACATATTTTAAAACAAAATTAGCATGCTTAGTCTAATATCCACTCTTCTAATTAATCATTCTGAAACAAGACAATAAAATAATCCATAAAAAAAGAATTTAACTTTAAGAGCAAAACATCAAGGCAAAGGAGCAGAATCTTTTCCTAACAGAAATAAGAAGTTATTTTTCCTCATACTGTGGAAAAATAATTTAGAGGAAAGACGACATCAAAATTGGGGGGAGAAAAACAGGCCAAGAGATAAACAGCTCTGAAATTACTGATAAAATACTTTGAATAAAAACGAGTGTCTGAAAGAAGAGTACATAGAGTAACATTAAAAAAAAAACTTAAAGGGTGAAGAAATAAACGTGAGAGATTTGGCACACACTTGAAATAGAGGTGGGCAATAAATAAATACCTTTAACAGTTCAGCTATCTGTGAAAGTGTCTTTTCTGAAATCCCCCGTTTTCAGTGTTCCATAATTTTAAACTCTACTATGACCTGTGAAATTTCCTGGAATCTCATTTATAAATTTAGTTGCAGGTACAGTAGATAACTTTCTTTTCACACCTATTTTTCGTTATTAGCATTCTGTCTCCTCTATGTCTGCACCTAAAACCAACCTAAATATTTTCTTAGAAGATGGTATTTAACAGGATGTAAGTTATATATTAGTTTTGTAAGAAAACATACATTTTCAAGTACTCCAGCCACAAAAAGCACCTACCTCCAAGACCTGTTTCCAATCTCTTGCAGAACACCTTTTCCAGAATCATAAATGGACTCTTCTGGAAGGAAAGACCAGAAAGGTCACAACAGGATGTTGCCTTTTATGAGAGAGGAATTGGAATGCATGGAGCTCTGTTTTGGGCTAGGTGATCAGGCAAGAACTTATGGTGCAGGATTAGCAGGCAGACCAGTATAGCAGACATCGCTGCGTCTGTAGACCAGACGGTCTACAGGAAGATGATGTAGATGAGACCTTCTTCAGACAATGGGAAGAAGCCTCACATTCACAGGCCCTGGTCCTCATGAGGGATGTTATCGACTCTAGTATTTGCTGGAGAAACAACACAGTAGGGCACAAGCAATCCAGGAGATTCCTGAGGCATACTGATAACAATTTCCTAACACAGGTGACTGAGGAACAATCTCTGAGGCACTCTGTTAGATCCGATACTTAAAAACATGGAAGGACTCTCTGGGAATGTGAAGATCAGTGGCAGTCTGTCTTGGCTGCAATGACCATGAGATGTTGGAGTTCAGAGGAGGGGAAGGAGCAGGGCAAAAAGCAGGATCACAACACCAGTCTTCAGGAGAGACTACTTTGGTATCTTTGGGGGTCTGCTTGGAAGAATCTTATGGGATACAACCCAAGAAAGAGGGTCGGTATTCAAGGATTATCTCCCTCAATCTCAAGAATGGTCCATCGTAACAAGTAAGAGACAAGTAAGTAATCAAGCAAAAGCAGCAGGGGGGCTGCATGGATGAACAAGAAGCTCCCACACTAAACTCTGTCATAAAAAGGAAGTGTACATGAGGTGGAAGCAGGAACAGGTGACCCAGGAGGAACAGACAGAGTTGCTTTCCAAGCACGTAGGGATGGAGTTAGGAAAACCAAAGCCCACCTGGTTTTGAATCTGGCTAGGGACATGGAGGGCTACAAGGACTCCACAAGTGTATTAACACCTGAAGGAAGACGGGAAAACGCGAAGCCGCTGCTGAGTGGGACAGGGTCCCTGGTGACAAGGGACATGAAAAATGCCTTCTTTGCCTCAGTTTTAAATGGTAAGATTGGCCTTCAGTAACCCCAGGCCCCTGAGACCCAAGGGAAAGCCTGAAGCAAGGAAGACTTAAACCCTCAGTGGAAGATGGTCAGGTTAGGGAACACTAAAACAAAGTGGACTTAAACAAGTCCATAGTGCCTTAGCAGGATGCAACCACAAGAACTGAGGGAGGCCACTCTCAATTATCTTCGAAAGATCATGGTGATCAGGTGAAGTTCCGAAGGACTGGAAGAAAGCGAATGTCATACCTGTCCTCAAGAAGGACAGGAAAAAGGATCTGAGGAACTACAGGCCCATCAGCCTCACCTCAGTCCCCAGAAAGGTGATGGAGCAACTGATCCTTGAAACCATTTCCAGACACATTAAATACAAGAAGATGTAGTCAGCATGGATTTACTATGGGAAAAAACATGCTAAACCAACCTGACAGCCTTCTATGATGAGTGGTGGATGATGTTTATGTCTACTTTAGCAAGGCTTTTGACACTGTCTCCCACAACATCCTTATAGACAAGCTCACAAAGTATGGCTTAGACAAGCAGACAGTGAGGTGAACTTCAAATTCACTGAATGCCTGCATCTAGAGGGTCCAGAGTGGCAGAAAGTCCACCTGGTGACAAGCTGTGTACCCCATAGGTCAATACTGGGGCCAATACTGTCTAACCTGTTCTTTAATGACCCCGATTCATTTGAAACTGTAGCACAAAACAGGCTACAGCTATGCTTCTTTTGCAACAAGCATTTTTATACACTATCACATTTCAGTAAAGGAAAACAATAACTTTTCTCTTAAACTCATATAGAGATGTTGGGTGGGAAATATCTCAGAAAAGCATAGATAATTTCTTCCTTTCAATTACCAAGTTCACAGATTGATTTGTTGTAATAAACACATCAAGGTATATTTAGCTTGCAAACAGAAGCAAATCTATGAGCCCCTGCTTCATCAATTTCTCTGGAATGGAGATAACCTTTGCAGCCAAAATAATACAAAATTCATTTCAAAGGTGAACTGCAGTTTGAAGGAAGAGCACAATTACTCATGCTGTACTTTATTTTATGTTCAGTATAATGGCAACAGACAAATTCTTGGACGTTATCTTCCATCACTATCATTATTCCCCCC